>JAWZYV010001774.1:0-600000 GCA_038373885.1 Cheiracanthium punctorium
AGTTCCGGGTGACATAGCTCCACGAGAATCCTTTACCTTTTTAGCACGTCACTTCCCGTAAAAAAATTGTCACGATTATTTTTAACAGCACTGACATCTGCTGAAAAATGGAAAAATGCGAGAACAGCTGGGTAGATTGCCCAATGCTGCAAAAAAGGCAGCCGTTGCCATCGCTCGACTTAACTACCAGCAAGATGGTGGACAATTGAAACGTTCGTCGCGTGCCACAGATCTAGAGATCCTTTTTTGACGGCACAGCCAGCTGTCGTCAAAAAAGGGTCTCTAGATCTGTGGCACGCGATGAACGTTTCGATTGCCCGCCATCTTGCTGGTAGTTAAGTCGAGCGATGGCAACGGCGGCCCTTTTTTCAGCATTGGGAAAGGCTTGCGCCTCAAAGGATTAAAAATTACTAACATAAATTTTAGTTTTTAACATCACGCTCTATATTACAAAGTGTGATGTATTGCTTCGCTTGAGTATGTCTTTAAAATTAGGACCAATGTTGCTTGGGGAACTAAGCACCAGGATCCTGCGCCAGGCTGGCCATCTGGCACGGGCATAAGCTTTTACACAACCAGCCGCCGCGGTTACAAAGCCGAGCCCATGCGTCGCATGCTTTGGCTCTTATAGTGAGCTTGCCACTGAGGTTAGCGTAGTTAAGTTTGGTGTATTGCTTAGCAAAAACACTTTTAAAAATTATCTGCGACATTTTAACCCTTTTCTTATTTCACGGTTATTTGTTAGGGGGAAAGAAATAGCTCATATAAACTAATCAGTTGATAGGAAAAGATCATAAGAGTTATACTCTGGTACAGCTATAAAGAACTGAGTGAAATAATAGTTGATTTGGTGATTATGACTGCTTGTGTCATCAAAAGAATAGCCAAAAGATTGTAATTTGTATAAATTCTTGTATGTATTTTATCTATCCTCCTATATAGTTACTCTGATTCCGTACTCACTGATTCACTGATTCTGTAACAATTCCGGGTAACAATTCCAAGATAAGCTTTTACTACCATTAATTCAAAAAGATTGAAAAGTTAAGTACAAAAAGCGTAATAACATCTACACCGTTTGTACGATCCGCATTTTCAGCTCCATTTTAATTCCGAGAGTAAAAAAGTTAATCATTTGCGCGACAAAATTAGCTGATAATGCCATATTGATTCACAGACATCAGGCTTTGAAAGGACAGTTGCGATTATAATTCGTTTATAATAGATTTTCCAGATTACATCGCTAATTAATTTATTTTTTCAGATATAAATGATCGTCGACATGAAGCATTGATATAAGAGCGGCTGTTTATACAAAACGCAATCGTTCGAATGCGAAACGTTTCTGCACGTTTCCAGAAGAGTATGAAATTCGATTTGAGTAGAGTATATATACACTCATGTCCATAAATTAAGGATAATTCAGAATCACACAGAAATTGATCTCTAAAATAAAAATTTCACCTGTGGAATGATCACACACATCTTGAAGAAGACTATGCAAATTACAGGAAACCACCAGATGGCGTGGATGGTAGGTCACAATGACGAGAGTGTAAGAGAGGGGTATATAAGGAATGGTGGCAAAGAAGTAAAATTGTTCACAAGCGCTGTGAAAGCCTTTCAGTGCAAAAAGCGCATAGTTATGGCACAAAGGAGGCATTTGGATGATGTTTTACGTGGCAGAATTATCGGACGACTGGAATGTGGACGTACCCAGCTGGAAGTATCCGGGGAACTTGGAATCGCCCAGAGTGTCATCTCCAGGCTTTGGCAACGATTCCAAGATGATGGTAATGTGAGTAGACGTTACAGCACAGGTCGCCCCCGAGTTACAACGCCGAATGAGGACCGCTATTTGGCAGTTACTGCTAAAAGAAACAGACGGAGTACAGCATCAGACCTGTCTCGTCAGCTCTCTTCAGCTACCGGTACGACAGTTTCAAGGCAGACCGTGTACAGACGCTTAGGGCACATTGGTCTATATGCTCGTAGGCCTGTCAGATGTGTTCCACTTACCGCAACTCACTGTCGCCTGCGATTAACCTGGAGTAGAGAGCATGCATTGTGGACACCGCAACAGTGGTCTTGTGTGATGTTTTCCGACGAGTCCAGGTTTAGTTTGGAGTCTGATTCTCGCCGGACATTCATCTGGAGAGCGCCAGGTACCCGCTACCACCAAGAGAACACCATTGAAAGACACCGTTACGGTGGTGCAGGATGGCTCGTTTGGGGAGGAATTATTCTTGGTTCCAGAACTGACCTGCATGTTCAGAGTGTAACGATGACAGGCCACATCTATCGGGATGTCATTCTGGAACAACATGTACGTTTGTTTCGGGGCGCCATGGGTGCTGAATTTGTGTTTATGGATGACAACGCCCGTCCTCACCGTGCAAACATTGTAGACGAATGCCTTCAATCGGAGGATATCACCCGTATGCATTGGCCAGCATACTCACCGGACTTGAATCCAATAGAGCATGTGTGGGATATGCTTGGCCGACGAACTGCAGCCCGTCAACCCCCTCCCACCTGTCTACCGGAACTTCGGAGTGCATTGCTTGATGAGTGGTGTAATATTCCCCAAGATCAGATTGATCATTTGATACTCAGCATGCCTAGGCGTTGTCAGGCCTGTATTACATCGTCCGGGAGACATACTCCGTATTAACCATCCTACTAACCATGTTATACTGTTTTTTGTAAATAGGTTCTTTTTTTAAATTTGGTCAAGGGAGTAAAACTTGCAATTTTTATTAATTATGTCAAACATATAGCATCTTTTTTGCTCTTTACTTTTTGTTTAATAAATAGACTTTACAAATAAGTCAAATTTGTTTTGCTTCTTTCTCTTTCTTTGCCTGAACTTCATTATCCTTAATTTATGGACATGAGTGTAATAAAAACTGAATATGAAGTTATGTATTTTAGGCGGAAGAAGATTAAATATATTGAGTGTAGACATGCTTTCGCCAAATGTTTTTCCTAGCGCTCTTTGTCATTACCTCCACAAAATAATTGTGTGAAAGTTACACATTCATTCCATCTTTTACGATACAGGGCATTAATTTTTTAAAATTATTATTATTATCATTATTTTTATATTCAACTTGCTATTAGTTCTCAAATGTACTGGTGGTTAAATCATCATCAGAAAATGTGAAATCTTTCGGAAGATGTCCGAATCCACTTAACAATTCATTTTTTTAAAGTGTAAAATCCAAAGTGTTTCATTTCTTTTGGCGCATAACTGTGTAGACATCTTTATATATTCAAACTGAAATCAGTTGAAAACATTCAGATAGAATAGTAATTAGTATTCTAAGCATTAAGCTTAAAATACTTAGAATATTAATTAGTACTATGCGAATGTGATCGGCAGATTTATAGACACTGTGCACATACACATACGAATGCACATAGAACTGAGAGACAGTTAACTTCTAGAATTTGTAGAATTGGTTTATTTATGATTTATAATATCCTTAACTATACTACCATCATACTATGATATGTTGATTTAATAATTGATGTAGTATCAATCTGCAGAATCTATCATCAATCATTAAGTTTAATAATGATTGATAATATGAATCATAAGGATTAACGATTGATACCGAAAAGTAATGTGTAATGCAATGCATATGGATACATGTTAACAACATCATTTCACATTAAATAATGTTAAACTAAAATTTAAACATATTGTTATACTAATTACTGCTCTCATTACTCTTAGAGGATGAATGCAGCATTAATGAACAAAGTCAAGGTAAGAAATGTCATTGTATGTAATCTTAAAGAATTAGTAAATTATGTATTAAAATAACCCATATTTTTCTCATTTGTTCTTTATTAGTGTAGCATATTCTTTTATAAACTTAAATATAGCCATTACAATACCCGAGATTATGGTTTTAATTACCCTCTTCTTAAAAAAACAAATAAATTAGCTATTTATAAGTAAAATATTCAAGACTATTCTTTGTTTGTAATTCAAAAGGTTTTTGATATCTATCCGCTTATACCACAAAGTTCGAATCGACGCGAGAGGAAAAAAAATCTGATTTTCACTTGTACTCTTGTTTGCTCGCGAACCACGCATAAAAGGCTGCAGCTAATATGATGAAGTGGCAGCACGAAATGTAGTAACTCAACGTAAAATTTTAGGTTCTGAATCTTTTCTTAAAATTCTAAGTAGTTTTTGAGAAATAGTTAAAACTTTGTATATTTATATTCGTGCATAAAGTAAAAGAATTTGAATAAAATGAAATTTAAATATTACAATGTTAAACATCTTTGTTCCACTTAAAATGTAGAAATTCCGTTGATTCAAAAAGTTTATGAGTGCACTGCAAAAGGAAGTCTGTTGAACTGAGAGAAAAAAAAAAAAACTGTCAGCCAGGACGCCAGTTTATTTCAGTATATTTTACAGAAGTCTTCCGTATTTTTTTCCTTATACGGAAGATATCTGTAAAATAAACTGAGAACCTGTAAAATTTATGGAAGACTTCTGTAAAATAAACGGAAATAAACTGGCGTAATGGCTGACAGTTTTTTTCTGTAAATTTGACAGACTTTTTTGCAGCGTGTAAGAAATAGAAGATTAAAGAATGTTTTCAGTTGACATTGCTGTAATTTATAAATGTAAAATATTGGAACCCTCATTTGAGTTTCGCAAGTCACCCGTATACTACTATGGCTATTTTGACAAAACTATAGTATATTCTTCGGATTGACCTGGTGTATAGCCTTAAATAAACAGGGCGGTCCAAGACTGCTTGTTTCAGTACAGACTTTTCCATTTCAAAATTAAAAATTATGAAATTTTAAATGCCATTTTCCGTGATACAAATATTTTTCTTTCTTCTTTAAAACGATTGTTTTTATTTTTGTAATTTTTTCTGTGAAATATTGTTATAAAATTTTTAATAATCAGAAAGGTGATATATGTCTACGCATAACCACAAAAAATGATTTCGTATTACATTTTTAGGAAATTACAAATCCCTGGTTAGTCTAATTTTTATAACATTTTAATATCTACTTCATTTACATTTAATCATAACTAAACTGAAATTTTATAGTGAACGGTAAGATACGTTGATTGCATAATCCTAATGTAAAATATAGCTCTGATTAGTTAGTTATAGGAATTAATTGATGCAAGATTAATCTTTTTTTCTTAGAGTAATACTTTAAAACACGAGAAAAAATGCAACCAGTGTATTAAATTGGGCCACCAATTTTTAAAATATAAGGTTGAGAAACATTGCGCTGGAGCATGCCATATAGAAATTTATAGGCTGTTTCCAAATAATTTGCATATATTTTAAAATGCACTGTTTAGTTTAAAGTTACTGAAACTAATATATATATATATATATATATATAAATTACTAAAAATGTTTTCAGATAGAAAATTTGTCAGTCCTAGGAGTATATTTGCCATAATGGACTTATCGTCTCCCACTCCTCAAAGGTTGAGTTTTCAAGCCGAAGTTATTGGGTAAGACGCTTATATCAATTAAAAATTTATGAAACACATAGTTTATAACTTATGGACGAATGTTTTAAATTTTGAAGATTATCCTCATATTCACTATAACACTCCTCTCTCTCTTCGGAGCAATCGAGACGACAGCCTCCTGGATAAGGGTCTCAATCAACTAACCTCTCAAATCTCAAATCTCTCCCCCCCCCCTCGCTCTTTTAAATACACGATTTTGTTCAAAATGTTCCTTTTCACTAAGGACAAGTGAAAATCGTTCATTCACTTACTATTTTTTTTCCTTTAAAAATGTTAAACTTCAAGAAAATAACCTTTTATAATTTACTACTTTGAAAATGATCATGATAAAAGAACTGCACCTAGTTTTTAGTAACTAAAACAACAGAAAGAATTCCGAAGCCTTAAAAGCATCTTCAAGGTGGAAAGAAAATAATTCCTCATTCACTTCAAGAAAATAATTCCTCATTGACTACAAAGTTCAACTAGTATCAGTGCTCTATCAACTAGGCTATACAGTATGCCGGGATTCTGTCAATTTATGTTATTATCTTTTAAACATTAATTTTATCATACCTTACAGCAGGAAATCTTCAGCTTGTTTGACGTTAACAGTTAGAGATGGACGCGTGACGGAAAATAGGCGTCTCGCAAAACAGCCTAAAATATTTGTCTCGTCACGCAAAATCCCTAGATCATACTGTTAAAAATGTTTGTCTCGTCTCGCAAAAAAGCTGTAAATCTCTGTCTCGTCTCGCATCCATACCTATTAACAGTTTCAAAGAACTACTTTGAAACTGTTAATGTCAGACTTGGATGTTCACCAGAGCGTGGAGGTTATAGCTGTTGTCTCAATGTAGAACATCACTCATAAAATTAAAATGAAATTTTTGTTCATACACGATAAGAGAAATTAGATGAGTGATGCAGATTTTCTCAGAAAATAAAAATGTATTGTAGAACATGTTATAATAAAACACATAATTCATGTCTTAATAATATTCGTACTAATAATAAAATTTAATTTAAAATTCGATAAATTCGATTCACAAAAATGCACTGTATGGCTAAATTGAAGTTTTACGATCTTTATTTATTACATTTTTTTTAGTTATGTCCACTGAATGAACCCATAAAATGGTTAGAATCACTGTTGATAATTAGAGATATAATCTGCATAGATACGTCTGTTTGAAACAATTAGATGTCTCATCTTCCCTTTAGTTGTCCAATTGTTTGAAGCACCATAATAGACAGGATTATGAGAGATTGACAGGTTATTAGTATAGTATGTCACAAAATCAACACTTCAATGCTTTAAGTTAAGTGTTTGACTGAAAATGAGCGGTCTTTAAATCAATTATCTCTGTTGTAAACAGACGTGCGTGTCTGAGTGGATCAATTCGTCAATATCAATGACATATCGTTAAATTATATTTCCCTGTAATTAGAAATGTCAACATAAATGCTTTTTTCTGTTCACGCATAATTTTTTGCCAATATTAATTGTTGCATGTAAAGTTAATAATACTAGCCACTAAGGCGGCCAGCTCCGCCGCTCCATACCTTACTACTCTTAATACTTGTCTTTATACTTGTACAGTGCCGGTCAAGTTATTGGACTCATTTCAGCGAAAATCATGCTTCTTTGTTTTAACAGTATTTGTCATTAAATTTGTTTAGTTTAAGGTTGCTACAAATTTTGTGCATTATCATAAAAGATGAAAGTGATCATGCCAAGTACTGATAATGCAAAATGTACGAAAAGACATAATTGGTAATATTTAAATTTATGAAATGTTTGTAAAATTAGCATCATAGGGTGATCACGTGTTGTACAAATTACTACATATGCATTTTTTAAAATTAAAGCAAATGTGGGCTTTTTCAAATTAGTGTTCAGTACGCTACCGTCCCCTTCATATGAGCGCCGTGGTTTCGTTAATGAGTGATTTTCCGTTTTGATGACGCCAAAGTCGATGTGCTAAGTTAGTAACCTAGTGTTTCTTATGTATGGTTACATTATTTAATAAGTATTCATGGTTACAATAGTGACAATGTTTTTAAAAATATGGATAGGGCATTGTAAATTTCATGTCTCCTACGTAGAATCTACGTATTTCACCTATTTTCCTGCTCATATACATTGTTATAGTCAACAAAATAATGTGCTAAAATGTGCCAAGCAAAGCAATTTCGTATCTGCTTTTATCAAAACGGAAAGGTACCTGCTAATGTTTACATCCAGTTAGCGTTCACAGCGTTAAAATATCGTCGATTTTGGTACCCCATACGTTAGTGTAATGTATAAATAGATTGTTTACTTTATTACTTCGTTTATTTAATAGCAGCAGGTACAAATAAATTAACTTGACGGAATTGGCGATGAGTGATGTTATCTAAAGGAAAAACAGAAATGAATCGGCTGATGTTTACATTTAGTTGTTGCCATTCCCAGCGTGGAAATATCGTCGATTTTGGTGGCGCGTACGTTAGAGTATTATATAGTAAGATTTGTGTAGAAAATGCATTACACGCAGGTTTTCTAGAGAGAAATCACTAGAAAATTTTGGACCGAAATGGTTCCTAATTTTTAAAGTAATAATCAACAAAATTATGATTTTCATCATGCGTATAAGTTCATGGATTTACAAGGAATGACCATTATAGAATACACCAAGGGCTCACACAAACATAAATCATAGTTCTCATTACATTCAGCGTTCTGGACCACAGAATTTTAATCTACATGCCTTCAATCTTCAGATATACAGGGTGTCCGAAAAGTCCTTGACACATTTAAAAAATTCATAGAAAAGCAACAAATTATCGTATGAACATGCAGTTTGAACAATAATACTTCACAGTTCACGAATTATTATTTTTTATTTTTGACATCATTAAAAAAATACTACTTCCAAATTGTGTTCATAGGTGGCACTGTACCGTCACAGTAAGCTTCCCGAATGTCTTGTACAGTCTCTTTCAATCTTCGCGGCCGACCACTTCTTTCCCTGCCTAACGCTTCCAGTCTCTAAAAACTTTTCATGCCAGTCCAAAATGCTGTTTCTACTTGATGGTTTTTTTTTAAACATGCTACGAAACTTTCTCGGAAATCCAGTTATGAATTTTGATTTGAAATACCAACCTAACGCAATGCGCTCTCTCAGTTGCAGTCGCCTTAGGTAGAATGAATATTCCCGCACCGTCAGTGCTGTTCGAAACTCACTAAAAATCCCTATTCGCTCTAATTGCTGAAATCTGGAGATGCATTGCCATCTATGAACACATTTTGAAAATAATTTGTTTTAAGATGTAAAAATAAATTCTTGATTCTGTGAAGCATTACTGTGCGGACCGCATGTGCATACAGCAATTTGCTGCTTTTCTGTGAATTTTTGAAATGCGGCAAGGACTTTTCGGACCCCCTGTATAAATAACCATGGAAATTGTAATTGAAATTTTTAAAGCTTACAAAGATACATGTCTCATGTCTCATCAACTTAAGTGTTAATAAAATTTATTTATTGAATAATATCTATTTAGATATTCTCTAATGCTTAAAATTCAATATGATTTTTACTATATTAGGAATATAAATAGGTTTTGATCAGTTATTACTTCCTTGTACGTAGTATAAGGAAGTAATGTGATCCAGAAAAACTTTGGGGGCCAAATTTCGACAAAAAAAAACCGATTTTGACTAACCTCTAAAATTGAATTTTAAAAATTTTTTCGATGCATCTCATCGTAGGCTAGCATGCACGATCATATTAACGCGTCTGCAAACTCATTTTGACCAGCGGCGAGTTTATTGTGGTCAGTTTTTCCATGCCGTCTGTACGTACGTACGTAGGTACGTACGTACGTACGTACGTTCGTACGTACGTACGTACGTACGTACGTATGTATGTAACTCGCATATCTCAAAAACTATGGGTCGTAGAATGTTGAGATTTGATATTTAGGATTGTTCTATGATCTAGTTGTGCACCTCCCCTTTTGGTCGCAATCGAATGAATAGTTTATGTACAGGGCCGCCCAAAAGATTCGAAATACATTACGCTCTATGGGCCGAAAATCATTAAACTCGCATATCTCAAAAACTATTAGGCGTAGAATGTCGAAACTTCATATTTTGTATAGTTGTAACATCTAGTTGTGCACTTCCCCTTTTGGTTCCATTCGATTGGATAGTTTATCTACAGGACCGCCCAAAACATTCGAAATACATTACGCTCAATGGGCCGAAATTCATTAAACTCGCATATCTCAAAAACTATTAGGCGTAGAATGTTGAAACTTTATATTTAGGATTGTTGTAACATCTAGTTGTGCACCTCCCCTTTCGGTTCCATCGACTGGATAGTTTATCTACAGAACCGCCTAAAAGATTCGAAATACATTATGCTCTATGGGCCGAAATTCATCAAAGCGTTTTTTAGAGGTATTGAGCTATTTCAAACGACTCAGAAGTGATATATGCTGTAAAGAGTTAGAAAATGAATTTCTCCATTAAAAAAAGTGTCTTTATCATTTACAGTTCTGCTACAGGAACACTCAAAAGATTTCCAATACATTACGGTCAATGGCAATTTTAGGAGATTCATCCATTTCAAGCACAATACCGTCCTACCACATAAGTTAGGTAATGGTCCGACCACGGTCACGTGCCTCCCTCAAGTACTATGCCAAAAGTCGCCAAGCTTGGCGACTTTTTTGTGTACGTGTGTGCATATTTAACTCTCAAATCTCAAAAACTATTATGAAATTTCATATTTAAGATTGTTGTAACATCTAGTTGTGCATCTCGATTTTTGGTTAAAATCTACTGGAGAGTTTATTTACAGGACCACCGAAAAGAATTTCAGTACTTTAATGTCTATGGACATCTTCAATATAATACAATTGTAGACAGTCATTGTTTGGTACATGCCCAAAATCTCGCCGTCTGTCCTCGACCTTGGCGAGTTTTGCCGAAATGTCGCCAAATTTGGCGATAGTCAGTCATTTGGTCCATGCCCAAAGTATCGCCATTTGTCATCGTTCTTGGCGAGTTTTGGCGAAATATCGCCAAATTTGGCGATAATCTGTCATTGTTGGTCCATGCTTAATATCTCTCCAAATGTCGTCGACATTGACGAGTTTCGCCGAAATATCGCCAAATTTGGCGCCAAAAATTATTTCGTATTTTGTATAACTCTAAAACTTTAACCCGTAGAATTTTTGAACTTTTGTATTTAGAACTATATTATAATATCTAACGGTTTTCAATATCTTTTTTGACAGCAATCGGACTGGGAATTTATTTACAGGGTGAGCCAAATGACTTTAAATACATTAAGGTGTATGGATGCATTCAATTCATTGAAAGTCTGTGGTCAATGACTACTTTGGCTATCCCCAAAATCTCGCAAATTATCTCAAGTTTGTCGGCTTTTGGTGAAATATCGCCAAATAAAGTGTCAGAAAGAAATCTTTCAAATTGAACTCAGCTTGGAGATATCGAAATGTTTGGCTAGAAATCGCTATATCTTACTATTATTGATATTTTATATCTTTCAAACAAATAAGTTTAGAGGAAGTGCGTAAAAAACATTTTTGATTTAATAGACGTGCAAGGAAGTCATGTGTTGGACACATCAGATTTTTTTATTTCAGGCATGATGACTATTAGAATACAAGACAGACTATGATGAGTTATTTTATTTACATGGGAAGACTAATCTATTATTCTGTGTGTCCCGAAAACGTGGTAATACGCTTTGATCCTTTAAGATCAGTGTAAATTGAAAAAAATATGGAGTGACTCCACTCAAATTTCCGAACCCCTACCTTTAACAAGCGCTTAAATAAACTGTATTCATTTCAATCGGATCGAGACTCCACTTGTTAATAATGCACTTGTTCATAAGTGCACTTGTTAATAATTTTAGTCTATAGGCCACAACGCATAAGAATATTTTTTTTTAGCCCTGTAAACAAACTCTAAGACCTACGCACACCAAAACAGCATGTAACACAGCGACTTACAATATACGTACCTAATTTGAGCTTAATGAAATGCACGAAGTAGATGCCAGCACTTTCAAGAATTTGCGCCGTAATGTATTAGAACATTTTTGCAGGCCTGCACAAAAACTGTAAGCCCCACGCACACCAAAATCTATACCGGTTGAGGGCCAGTAACCTACAATAAAATACCCAATTTGAACTTATTTGAATGCCCAATTTAGACACTAGCAGAGTTAAATGATTTGCGTCTGTAGACCGTAATGTGTAAGAATTTATTTTGCAACCCTGTGAAACAAACTATTGGTTGTACACACACTAAACAGTATGCATATCATGTGACCGTGACCTATAATACACGTATCCAATTTGTACTGAATTGAATGCACCGTTTAGACGTTAGCGCGCTTTCAAGAATTTCTGTTCATCCCCACTAAAAATGGTCTTAAGATTTTCTTCAGAAAATGCCGTATTCTGCAGAAATTTTAGAATAATTTAGAGATTTAACCTTATCTTCAAAATATCTACACAAATTTTGCAGACAATTTTGCAGAAATCCTGTAAAAAAGCCTGTGTACCCCTGTAAAAAAATCCTAATGAGAAAGGAGAAGGAGAGAGGGTAGAGCCTCCCCCCTTTTTTCGGCCCAGGGGGTCCGAAAGAGATAGATTATTAATTTTTGGTGTTTATAGTAAATACATAATTGATCGCGAATATAAGTCATATACACGCCAAAGTCAATACCGGCCATGCGAGGGTGTTCGATAATGTAAATACTAAATTTGAAATAATCCAACGAACTGTTTAGACGCTAGCACACTTTCAAGAATTTCCGTCCATAGGCCGTAATGTAAAACAATTTTTTTCCAGTTTTGTAAAAAAAATTATAAGTCCTATGCGCACTAAATCAATACCGGTCGTGCGACGGTGACCGATAATATACATACCAAATTTGAGCTCAATCGAATTCACCGTTTAGGAGTTTTCGTGTTCATTCCCATACACAAAAACACACATACACAGACACATACACTACAAAAAAGTCTCTTAAATTGACAGAAAAATACTTAAGCCAGGACGCCAATTTATTTCCGTATATTTTACAGAAGTCTTCGGTTTTTTTTTTTTTTCTTATACGGAAGATTTCCGTAAAATAAACCGTCTGTAAAATTTACGGAAGACTTCTGTAAAGAAAAAGGAAATAAACTGGCGTCCTGGCTGACAGTTTTTTTCTGCAAATTTGACAGACTTTTTTTGTAGTGTACACACACACATACATGCATACATCTCACAAAAATAGCATAAATGAATTCCGAAGACCTCAAAACGTGTAATTCATCAAAATCTCAAAGTTGAATTTTTTTTCATGATTACGATACTTTCCTTACATGACACATGTTCGTAAAGTGAAAAATGTTCAAAATATTGTCGGGAAAAGACTACGTTAAGACTCTCGCTTCCATTTAAAAAAAGTCTCTAAATTAAAAACCCTTTCCATTTTAAAAAGTCGCTAAGTCTCTCTCCTCCATTTAAAAAAGTGGCAGTTTTTAAATTTGTATACGACTCCAATACAAAAATATTCCCAGATGGTAAAATGTGTCCCATACAGTTAAGAAGTGGTGTACAAAATTTCAGCTTTTCATCATTAAACGTCTCAGAGATATCGTTAAACAAAGATGATGGGGGATATACATGAATTTGAATGCAAAAATTTATTGCTAGATTCAAAAAAGTATTTTCTTGCTGAATTTTTGTACGGCCCCTAAAACGCGATCATCCCACGTGATTTTTTTTCCTTCGGGAGCCATTGAAAAGTGGTTTAAGTCAGCATATATTTATCTTCATATCTCTGAAATTTTTAGGATATAAATCTCGAATTCAATAGTTTATAGCGCACATTTTACTAATGGGAAAATTTTTTGTACGGGAGGTCATATACAAATTTAAAGGTGTAGCTTTTCGGAAATAAACGAGAGGGTTTTTTCCTTCGCGTAGTCTTTTTGCCTACCTTATTTTGAACATTTTTACAATTTACATTTCCCTCTTGTCCCTAATAGATAAAAAAATTAAAGCGTGTAACAAATTTTTTGAGACACCCTGTACATATAAAATGAGTGTTGGAATGTGTGTTTCTTCCCTAAACTATATACTTTAAGCGATTTAAATGCGGTTTCTTGCAAAATGATCCCTGCTCTCCGCGAAAGGGTTAACCCTTAAATACCCGAATTTCTAAATCGTTCGCTGCCGAGCATGCAACAGCCACGAGTGTAAACTGAATTTCCTATATCAATTTTATAAATAACTAATTAATTTTTCGAAAAACACGCGGCTTGAAAGAAATGTGTGAAAGTTTTATTATTCACGAACATGAATCCTTTATTATTAAAAGCTGTATTTTATAAGTGAAACTGACATGAGGAATTTGGCTTGTACTCTAATCCGGTAGCGAACATGCTTTAAAAGTCCGATATCAAATTTGAAACTCAAGGCATTTAACAGTTAAATCTATTGAAATCCGATATCTGACAAATAGAAAGAAAGTTAGGGCCCAAAACGTTCTTTTCGTATCCCCGTAAACGACGAACGCCAACGCCACCGCTCCTCTTAACTATGCAATGCTATAATTAGGGGATGAAAAAGGTATTACCTGTTATAATAGTACATAAAGCTAAGTGTTGGAATGCGTGCTTCTTCCCTAAACATAAAAACTAGTGGGAATATAAAATAAACCCTGATGAGTTATTTTATGCACGGTGATTTCCAGGAACTTAAAATAGGTTATACTTAGCTTTTTACTTTAATTTTATGCATGAATGAATGCATGAAATGAACAGCCACTCATTTGCATGAAATGTATCCATTAATAATCACTTTAGAAGAAGAGTTCAAGTGACAGTGAACTATTCAGTCGTGGTTTTTCAAGAACAAATGCATCATTCACAGATTGATCTTGATAAAAACTGTTAATTCAGACTTTTTTTTTTCCATTTCATTGATGAAAATTGGTTAAGAAATTAGACGCACACTTCAACATTTCTTCCAAAGCGACTATTAACTGCCACATGAAGACGACGTTTCCGATCCCAGATTGCTGTGTCATTCTAAACCGTCTTGGTGTATCCAACCCCTCCCAGAAGTTTGTTCCTCTAATTTTGAAACACCTTGTATATATGCCTTCATAAAGTATTTTTGTAAAGTTATATAATTCCATAGTAGTTATATAATTCCCATACTTTAGTTATAGTAGAAGATTCTTAAAGGGGTTGAACGTTTCACTCATATACAATGTAAATATATTTTCAATCACCTCTATTTTCTTTAAACAGAAACCTATCGAGTGATTTTGACATAAGACCTCGTGGAAATCTGATGGGTGTATATTCAAATATGAAGCCTTTCCAACAGAACACACTTGACGTCATCGCTCATACTTCTGGAATAGCAGGATGTCCATCATGCTTTGCAAAATATTATTCAAGATGTAAGTACAGTTAATACATGAGATAATATTACAAATATACTCTTCTTACAATTTAGACTTTAAAAAATTCTACACTAGGTCTAAGTTTGATAGTTCAGACACAAATCTGAAAAATACACCATGGATTTTGTGAAAGATACTCAAGTCTTTGTCTAATGAAATTTCAATAATCAAGCTCAATTTATTTGGTTAAAAAAAAAACAGTTTGTATTGCAATTTATTATTTTACCTCTGCCATTGGGGATATGTCAATGAACCGAATACCACATGATATAATGACCACATATTTAAATCTGTCAAAATATAAGACAAAATTTAAAAGGCTATTAGAAAAAATAATCGTAATTAAGGGAAAATAATTTTAGTTTAGGAAAATTCAGTTTCTAATTCAAGGCAGACATTTGTAATTTTTTTTTTATTGGAACATTTTTCTTTTCAGTTTACCCAGTATAAAGTAAAGAGCGTTGATTCATTTTTATAATTGTTTCTGTATGTTTTGCAATTATTTCATTGCAGTTACAAGCAAAGCAGACGAGGGAGAAATATTTAAAGATTTGAACGGTACCTTCACAGCTTTTGATTTGGAACAGCAAGAAATGGAAGTTAGCTATGGATCTGAAGTAAAAGCCGGATCTCCCGGAAAAGTGAGTTATTGGCAAAAAAAATCTGGTCTGATTTGTAGTGGTGTTCATCTGTATTAGATATTTAGCTGGAATACCCGTTCTTCGTCCAGGAATGCAGATTACTAAAACACACACACACACACGCACATGTACACGCTTAAATCTATTGAGTAAAATAATAATCAAAGAGTATATTTTTACTCAATTTTTGACTTCAAACAGCCATTCTCCCGATTGAGTAAAATTTGCTCAATTCATCGACAAAAATCAATGGAGCGAAAAATTCTGAATTTTTGAGCATTATACAACAGCTCCATTTAGGCTAAATAATAATAAAAAATGAGGAGTGTCTGTCCGTTTTTGATTAATATAACTGTACTCAATTATGATTATTATTTAAGCTATAGAATGAGCGTTTTTGCAAAATCAGCCCTTTTTTAATTAACATATCTGTACTCAATTAAGATTATTATTTTAAGCTAGAAAAAGGGTGTTTTATTAAAATTTGCTGTTTTTGATTAATATATTGAATGATTCGTTTTCTTCATTTTTTATTATCAGAGCTGTAATCTATGATTATAAGCCCGAGAAAATAAATTTTAAATCAAGGCAAATACAATATATCTTAATACACTATAAAAAGTATTTTTTTAATAAATAGAATATAATTTCACTATAGTCTCTCGTTATAAAACGAATTCACAGTACAGTCAGAATACAGAAAAGCAATCATGGTTAAACCAGCTGTGAGATTTAATTAAAGCAGCAACCCAATTTATTGACATGAAAAAGGTAAAATACTACTTACTCACTTTGGGTGGAGATATCATAACTTCATTTGTTTTACAACAGCTTTTTATAATCCAATCGTAAGAAAGTATGTCATTAAAGCCAAATCTTTACCTAAAGCATCTTCTCCATATCTAAGGCTGAATTTATTTCACAACTCTGAATATGAAAAAGATGCATTTGGTATTCGGATATAACATAAAACTATCACCAGCACACACACAACTATGCCCGCGTTTTTTACTATGAACCGTTATCCGTTAAGAGTGTTGGATGGGTCACGTGATAGTAATAGGATATGGGTCGTGGGGGAGAAAGACAGAATATAGTCTAAGAGCCAGCGACCGCCAGACCTTCGTCATAGTATAAAAGCTGAAACTTCCTCTGCGCATACCCCCAACAGAGGTAGGAACAATCGGCCACTATAAAGTTTGGATGATCGTGGCTTTGGCAGGTAACAGGTGGCAAAGGTGTATAAAATTGCCGAAAATTTCGTCATTTCATAAAGCTTCATATTTTATATGTTCTTCTTCGCAGTACAAGAAATCACTTTATCCCTTGCCAGACACTTTTCCATCGTGGCAAAACCCCGCCAGACAATCTCAAAGTCATGGAAAACTGTTGTGTTCGTAAACTCCCGCGACGAAGTACGTCAAGCTGTCACAAAGTGTCAAGCACATTTTATACTGCTACTTCTGAACTTTCTTACGCGCGAACTTTCTTGCAGCGCGCTCGTAATAGAATTACGTTTTTCAAGACCTTTAGATTGTCTGGCGGGGGTTTGCCACGATGGAAAAGAGTCTGGCAAGGGATAAAGTGATTTCTAGTACTGCGAAGAAGAACATATAAAAAAATTAAGCTTTATGAAATGACGAAATTTTCGGCAATTTTATACACCTTTGCCACCTGTAACCTGACAAAGCCACGATCATCCAAGCTTTATAGTGGCCGATTGTTCCTACCTCTGTTGGGGGGTATGAGCAGAGAAAGTTTCAGGTTTTATACTAGGACGAAGGTCTGGTGGTCGCTGGCTCTTGCTCTAATACTCAAATAGACAAGATTTTTGCGGAAAATGAGTTAAATAGAATATAGCGGATGGGGAGTGCTGGGGCGGATTGAGGCATTCACAAATTATTGTCTTGAATGAGTATTTTTTGGCGTAAAAGGATTTAAATCGGCCGATAAGAAATTTAATCAATAAATGAGTGTTAGTTTTAATCAATAGATTTAAGTGCGTATATACACGCTTAAACCCAAAGGGCGAAAAAAACGATACACTGCGGAGCGATCCGTCACCATGGTAACTTACCGGTTTTTCCGCGAAAGTGCTCTTCAAGTAGTCTTTTTTCTGAGAACGCCTTTTCTCCTTCCCTGTTTTTTCCGAAAAATTCTCCCCTCGTTTATTGTTATATTCCGCTCCGCTCTTGTGATAGAAAAACGCTCCTAAAGGAGAAGCTCACTTTTGAAAACTGTCTCACTTTCCGATCCGACTGATCGAACTTCGCTCGTTTGGTTTAAGCGTGTAAATAAATATATATAGATAGATAGATATATAAGGTGTCCACTGCTAACCCTTTGAGGCGCAACCCTTTCCCAATGCTGAAAAAAGGGCAGCCGTTGCCATCGCTCGACTTAACTACCAGCAAGATATCGGACGATTGCTTTTGACGCAGCTGGCTGTGCGGCACAGCCAGCTGCGTCAAAAGGGCTCTCTAGATCTGTGGCACGCGATGAACGTTTCGATCGTCCGCCATATTGCTGGTAGTTAAGTCGAGCGATGGCAACAGCTGCCCTTTTTCCAGCATTGGGCAATCTGTCTAGCTGTTCTCGCGTTCTTCCATTTTTCAGCAGATGTCAGTGCTGTTAAAAATAATCGTGACAATTTTTGTTACGGGAAATGACGTGCTAAAAAGTAAAGGATTCTCGTGGATCTATGTCACCCGCAACTATTTTTATACAAATCCAATCTATTCTTCGCGACTGGCAACAGTCAAAACGGGAGAGTTTGGTGTTGGCAGAGCGGCAACACTGCGCGTTAAAGGGCTAACGGTGCCCAATGGCTATTTCCTAAACCGTTCGTCAGAGATATATAGTTCCAGTTGCAAAAATGCTTTAAATTATATAATCTATTATATCAGAAACAATCAAAGTCAATAAATCAATTCCTATAAAAATTACGAAATTTAAATTTTTATACGGTGCCCCGGTACTACCAGTTATATTTAGAAAAATTTTCTTTATACAATTCCATGCACAATAAAAAAATAAAAAATAAAAATATTCGTCCTTCTACAACCAAAATTCACCGAGTTACAGCTGCTTAAAGTTTGAGCACTTTTCGAACAGCAAAATAGGGGCTGAATACAAAATGAATTTCAGAAAAATTAATGTGCATGGTTTTGAGCCTTGTACATTATTTCAAATGCTATTTGTTAAAAATTTTATCAACTATTTTATGAAAGTAGATTGCAATAAAGAAGATTAACGTTTAACTATGTGTATCCAATAAATTAACAAAAAAATATAGCTTATACAGGAAATAGAATTTTTTAGTGTTTTTTAAATGAACTGATGTTGAATAACAAAAACTCAAGGAAATAAAACACTTCAATTAGAAAATGGAGCGTTTTAAAATACAAATACAGTTAAACCTCTCCGAGAGGGCACCTCTCTAAACGGCCAATTTTTCAATGCACGGATTATTCGGCTCATAGACCTAATGTTAAAATAGCCTTTATCAGCGGCCACCCGACCCCCTCTAAACGGCCACCGAGTGGGATCGCCCATTTCATTTTTCGAGAAATTCTACTCACTCCATCCTTTAATTTTGAGCTGAAAAACTCAAGATCAGGTTTATGGTCGAATATAAGACCCAGGAATAACTTGCGAAGTCCATTCTCACGGTTTCTCCCCTCTTTCTTATGGCCCTAAAGGGAATTATTACACTAAAGGGAAAATCCGATCAACTTCGCGCTGGACCAACTTTTCCGACGGACTTGAAGGCGTGGTTATCTTTAAGGGTTGCAAAAGTAAACAAACTCTCTCCGACGCCAAATAGTCATCGCATCGCTGATTTGGCATGCAGGTTCTTATTTTACTTATGGTGCGTTGGTATATTTACATCGGATCGGCAGCAATTTCGGCAGCATCAGATGGACAGCAATCTCTAATTCCAAAGTCCACTTGAACGCGGCCATAATTTTATTTACACGTGATTCTGACATTGAGCCAAGCTTCGAACATAGTAGTAGTCGCCATTGCTCGAAATTGCTTATGACGTTGCAGCAGAAGTACTCTGATTGGCCGAATTTTCGTCCGACTCGGATTTTTTCCTTCGGAAAGGAAAAAGTTGGAGTTCGCGGTCGTCAAGGTAACGGCGGAGAAAATCGGCCGGAAACTTGATTTGCAAGGAAAGTTGGACGGATTTTTCTCAGTGTGTTCTCAGTTCTGTCCCTGACAAGGAATTGTTCGATGTTTGTAATGGCGAGCAAGCTGCTGTTAAAATATTACAGGTTAGAGTGTAACTAAGTAATATCATTTCATTCGCTTGAGTCGTAATTATGTGATGCGCGAACGAATATTGACGCATATTGAAATAATTTTCGCAAAATATTAAAATTTAATCAACATTTTTGAAAAATTGGAAGCCTAGAATTTAAGTGGCGTGACAACCTATCCTGTCACCCAAATTCGTTTCATTCCCTGCAGTCTATATTTCGTGATGCTGGAACAAATTTTCAGCATTTTAAAACGATTTTCGAAAAATCTCAAAATGTAAGCAAAATATTTTTAAAATTCAACGCCTATAAATTCAGATGAGCAACTACCTATCCTATCACTCAATTTCGTATCATTCGTATGAGTCGTTATTACGTGATGTTTGAAGAAATATAAACGTATTTTGAGAGAATTTTCACAAAATCTCAAAATCTAATAAAAATGTTAAAAAATTGGACTCCTATAGTTTATGTTGAGCAACCATCTATCCTGTGACCAAATTTCATATCATTCGCTTTAGTCGTTATTACGTAATACGGGAACAAAGATTCACTCAGTATTAAACGATTTTCACAAAATCTCGAAATCTGATAGATTTTTTTAATTAGATGCTTATAGTTTAAGGTGAGTGACCACCTATCATTTCACCAAATATCATTTTTGCAGTTATTACGTGATGTGCGAACACAAATTTACGCAGTTTGAAATGATTTTCGCAAAATTTCAAAATCTAATCAAGATTTTTTTTAAATTCGACGCCTATGTTTTAAGTTGAGTGACCACCTATCATGACACCCAATTTCATATCATTCGCTTCAGTCGTTTTTACGTGATGCTTGAACACAAATTTATGCAGTTTGAAAGGATTTTCGCAAAATCTCAAAATCCAATCAGGATTTTTTAAAAATTGGACGCCTATGTTTTAAGTTGAGTGACCACCTATCATGACACCCAATTTCATATCATTCGCTTCAGTCGTTTATACGTGATGCTTGAACACACATTTACGCAGTTTGAAAGGATTTTCGCAAAATCTCAAAATCCAATCAAGATTTTTTAAAAATTGGACGCCTATGTTTTAAGTTGAGTGACCATCTATCATGACACCCAATTTCATATCATTCACTTCAGTCATTTTTGCGTGATGCTTGAACACAAATTTACGCAGTTTGAAACGATTTTCGCAAAATTTCAAAATCCAATCAAGATTTTTTAAAAATTGGACGTCTATGTTTTAAGTTGAGTGACCACCTATCATGACACCCAATTTCATATCATTCGCTTCAGTCGTTTTTACGTGATGCTTGAACACAAATTTATGCAGTTTGAAAGGATTTTCGCAAAATCTCAAAATCCAATCAGGATTTTTTAAAAATTGGACGCCTATGTTTTAAGTTGAGTGACCACCTATCATGACACCCAATTTCATATCATTCACTTCAGTCGTTTTTGCGTGATGCTTGAACACAAATTTACGCAGTTTGAAACGATTTTCACAAAATTTCAAAATCTAATTAAGATTTTTTTTTAATTCGACGCCTATGTTTTAAGTTGAGTGACCACCTATCATGACACCCAATTTCATATCATTCACTTCAGTCGGTTTTGCGTGATGCTTGAACACAAATTTACGCAGTTTGAAACGATTTTCACAAAATTTCAAAATCTAATTAAGATTTTTTTTAAATTCGACGCCTATGTTTTAAGTTGAGTGACCACCTATCATGACACCCAATTTCAAATCATTCGCTTCTGTCGTTTTTACGTGATGCTTGAACACAAATTTATGCAGTTTGAAAGGATTTTCGCAAAATCTCAAAATCCAATCAGGATTTTTTAAAAATTGGACGCCTATGTTTTAAGTTGAGTGACCACCTATCATGACACCCAATTTCATATCATTCGCTTCAGTCGTTTTTACGTGATGCTTGAACACACATTTACGCAGTTTGAAACGATTTTCGCAAAATCTGAAAATCTAATCAAGATTTTTTAAAAATTCGACGCCTATGTTTTAAGTTGAGTGACCACCTATCATGACACCCAATTTCATATCATTCGCTTCAGTCGTTTTTACGGGATGCTTAAACAAAAAAAGCGTCACGGACAGAATGACAGAATGACAGAACGACAGAATGACAGACAGACAAACTTTTTTTTGAGGGTCGCATCGGATTCCCGGGTGCTTGAAACGGATAGAAATCGCAAAATTTTTGAATTCCAAGAAATGTACAGACAAAAGTCTAATTTTATTTATATAGATTTATTTTATTTTTTATTTATGAAACTAAGATTTTATGTGAATAGTTGTAAAATCATAGAAAATCATGTGTTGTGTGCGTGTGTGTGTGTGAACATCTCCGTTTTCATTCATTCTTAGTTTAAGGTACTTTGAAATCTGATTTATGGATGAAGTTAGATATATGGTTCATTTTCACAGTATAGTCATTCTTATAAAACTATCGCTAGACTCAGCTCCACAACTTTTCTTGAGGATTATGTCACGTGTTTTCCGAATCTTTCAACATCCTGAGTATGAATCGAGAATGTTTTGAATATTATATCCCACACTTTGGATTTGTAAACATAATTGAAATTCTTTATTGGAAAGGCACGTGAATTAAAAA
Organism: Cheiracanthium punctorium; assembly: GCA_038373885.1. Taxonomy (NCBI): domain Eukaryota; kingdom Metazoa; phylum Arthropoda; class Arachnida; order Araneae; family Cheiracanthiidae; genus Cheiracanthium; species Cheiracanthium punctorium. Next base: position 22,541 of record JAWZYV010001774.1, read on the forward strand.
TAGGACAAAAGATTTTTGATCAGACAAGCTTCTATAAGTGAAAACGTGATTCGGCGTGGTTCACCGGAGAGATAAGACTTGACGCTCACTTAATAATAAAAGCATCAATTTGTCCCAAATTGATAATACATTAACTAACAAAGTAACAGAGATTTGTTTAAGCAAGAATTTGACGAGTTTGACCAAAAATATTTATTGCTTTTTAACGTAGCAGCTTGCAAGTGATTTATTGTGATTAACTTCATTTGTAACAAAACACCTGTCTGATTTATGTAAGTGCAATATAACTGTCAGCTGTGATTGTGCAAAATTAAATTAAATACTCGCTACTGATCTAAGGTTTGTTTACCCATAAATGACTTCATAAATTATTGTTACTCAAACAAAGAAACTTAAAATCATTGGAAGAGATCAAATGACCCTTTAGATGATAAGTCTAAATCTGATTGAATCCCCTGTGCTCACATTTAAATGTAAAATCTGCGCATTCTCTTTTCAACGCATCCTATACTTATCTGTTAGTTTATTCTCTCATTTCCCTGACTTCCTGTGTAGGCTGGAAATCGAGCACCTGATGAAGGGTGGGCTTCTTGTACAACGTGAAACACGCTTCTTTTATTTTTAATTTATTCGTGTTTCTAAAAAATAATTTCAATTTTTATGTTTACAAATCCAAAGGGACTCAAAGTGTGTGGATTACAGCATCAAGACATTCTCAGTTCAGACGCAAGATGTTGAAAGATGTGTTAAACTCGCGAGAGAATCCTCAAGAAACTTTTGTGGAGCTGAGTCTAGAGATGGTTTTATAAGAATGACTATGCTTTCAAAATGAATCATGTGTAACTTTAGCAATAAATCAGATTTCAAAGTACTTTAAGCTAAGAATGAATAAAAACGGCGATGTTCACTCACACACACATGATTGTCTTGGGTTTACAACAAGTAACCTAAAAACTTAGTTTCATAAATTTAAAAGAATGTCTGTTTACAAATATTATTAATGCTTTAAAATAACTTTATTTTAAACTTGTATTCAATAAAAAAAATGAAAATTGTTAAATTTATGCCTCTTTCCATTTAAACTGTAACCAAGCATTGTGTGTAAATCTTTATCAAAATCTCATTCAAGTCCTAGGGAATGCGCGAGCGAAAAATGTTGATGGGTTTAAAAAGTGGCGGAACATTTTTTTTTTTTTTTTGGTGGTTCGAATACTTAAGAATTTGAGCTACTACATTCAGAAACAAGATAATCTTAAAATGTTAAAGACTACCGTAAAAATGTGGTTTTCCAAATGACGGCAAACTTTAGAGCAGATGCGCGACAGGAAGATATAAATCGATTGTTTGCTTTTTTGGCATATTTTTAGTCACGGAAATTCGCAACTTTTCCTCTGTATTATCAATTGAAAAACAGAATTACGGTTTTTTCAACCCTCCCTAATGAATATTAAAAGAATTTTTACTTTAATAAAGGCGAAATATTTATTTATTTGTTTTTTTTTTTTTTGTTGCATGTATGCAAGTAACGAATTCACTATCTTGTTATTTAATTTTTATTTCAGATTGTTTTATATTTCAACTTTGGATCATTTAATTTTGACCATAGAGTTCAAGAAGCACTGTGGGAGCTTAGACGGCATTATACCGGTAATAATCTTAACCACTATGTGAGAAATTCTTGCTTGAAATATCATTTTGTTAAAAAAAATAAATAAAAACAAAAACATATGCCTGCCTTTACATTTAATTTTTTAGGTGTAACTATTTTGGCTGTTGGGGACAACCGAGAGGACTTGGCTAATATTGTACGAAATGAACAAACCGACTTATTTCCTATTACAGCAAAGACGATTGCTGATTTGAAACTGAGAATTAGAAGTGGTACGTATAAATGAATGTTATGTTCTATATACTTTTAGAAAGTAAGCACTTTACCAAAACAAACAAGCAATAAGTTTATTTTTTAATCCTGTTTATTGTATATTTTAATTACATTTTACTTCCATACAATATCTGTTAGTGATAGAAGCATCATAAATTATTGAAACGTTCATCATCCTTATTGATCTACATCGCATTATAGATCTACAAAGCAATCATAACACCTTTTGGTTATCGTTAAATTAACATCATCAAACACTGGATTAATTAGGGGTGTCTCAACTGCAGGCCGATGTCAAAAATTGTTGAACTTAGTTTTACTTCCTTATTACCTAAGATGATTCAAGCATTATTTTTGCAGAATGAGAGAAAAAAAATTACACCTGAAGCCTCAACAATGTAAAACAATAGGACAATGTTAGGGTCTATTAGAAAAATGTTTTCTGTGATTACTCTCCGACAACATGACCAATCATTATCATCTCGCTTTAGTACCATCTACACTAAGACCACTATTGTTATGACAAATTTGGTCAAGATGCCATAAATAGTCTCGATGTCGCCAGATCCAATCATTACGTTTCGTTCAGCAACTATCCTGTAAACAGATTTTTCACCTGTACGAATTAAAAATCGGTTGTCACAAAATGCTATTTTATGGAGATGAAAAGAGTTTCGTTGCTAGTTTGCGTTTTAATCCGATTAGATGGTTGTATGACTTTGTTGTTTGAGCTGTAAGCTGCGGCCCGCAAAACGGCGGCTTGTGACTTTATCGGGGACGTGCTTAGGGTTTTAGCGGCCCTGGACGGAACATATTTAGCGGCTCAGGACAAAAAATAATTGCAAATCTTTCACATTTGTTTACTTACTAAACTGTGGATCTTGACCTACCTCCTCTCCCCCATTAAAAACACTGCTACTATGACTCTAATTAAGTAAATTTGACTAATTAATTAATGCAATGTGTTCTCATAATGTAAAAGCTGCATTCTAGCTACTTACCATGCTGTAAATTTGAAAAGAATGTTAAACACGAAATTACAAATTCTGTATTTTTTCTCGGCTATGCTTGAATGTGCACTTTCCAGTTCTAGGACAGCAAATTTATTTAATTACTTGATATCCATAAATTCATATTTTTTAGCGGCCTTAAATTTTAACGGCCCTAAGCCGGTTGCCTAGTTTGCCACCCTTAAGCACGGCCCTGGACTTTATTTCTCCAGGACAGGAGACAATTTTTTTAAAGTGCCTCACCATTCCTCCATTATGTTTTATCCTGATGTAGATGAGTATTCGTGAATTTGCAAGATAATCTCAATGATGAATTTGAAAAACACAAATTCTTTCGCAGGTGAGATATTTGATCCACAACTGCTGCCTAACTTGATGCTCACATCCACATCAAATGCAATTTTCAAAATACCCTTTAATTAACTTGGGAACCCTGGAATTAACTACTTACCCTGGAATTAACTAATTTCCTTCTCGAAGTGATCTAGAATAAGGGCTTATTAAAACAGTTATTTGCACTAAGCTTTCTTCCTGATTGTAACTATTGAGATATTCTGTAAATCATATGAATATCGCAGGTGACTTAATTTTGCGGCAGATTGCTCGTAACGCTCAAATGTCTATTATGAACACCTGACAATTTTAATATTTTTCAATTGTAATCACCCGCTTTATCTCTCATAACCTTTTTTGTAAATTTATAGAAATCTTGTGATTTTCGGAATTTTTTTTTTTTTTTTTTTTTTTTAAATCACTGCTTTTTAAGACGACGAATGAGCTTGGAGGAAAGTATTCAAGTCTGCACTAATTCATATAAAAATTCTAAACTGAAAATTGGCAACCAGTTATGACTCCTATCAAACACCTAGTCTAGATTTAAGGAGCTTAGTCTATGTTCGAATATGAAAGTAGAAATTTTTCTCCTGAATAAAAGTAGAAAACATTTTATGTCGTCGTCGAAAATTATAGTTTTATTCTCAGCTTCACATTATGACTGTTTTGTTCTCACCAGATTTGAATATTCGTTATTGTTGTTGTTTTCTTTTTAATTGTTTTTGATCAAGTAGCTTTATTCATTCTTTATCAATTTACCCTGTGAAATTTACTATCATTTTTCTTTTCACAGTTCCTGGAGAATTCACTTACAAAAACTGTAATCAAACAAATGCAAGAGAAGCTGACAACCAACAAGAAGTTTCCATTCCACCGAATAAGGTTCAATACTGGGCTATGTATCCGCAGTACTTTTTGAAGAGTTTCAACATAAAACTAACAGTGCGTTACACAATTTTTAGTTAAAAATCCGTTTTTAAAAGTGAATTTATTCAATTTTGTATCAAGAGATTTTGTGGCAGAGTTTATCAGTCTCACTCAGTTTTTAATTTATGACGTCACGCTTTGACTACACTAAAAGAAATATCAGGTAGTTTAATTACTTTATCTATTTAGATTTGTAACTGGATATACTGAAAACAACCGCGTTGAAAAAAAAATATGTTTTTTTCTTTCTTTACGTTATAGGACCGTTATAGAAATCGTAATTCTAAGTAAAAAAATAAAAAGAAAAACTTTTCCAATAAACATAATATTTTAAATTTAAGGGGAACACCTTATTGCCGTAGCACCTAAAGTAGGTAATATGTTATCCAAAATTAAAAGTGCGATTTTTTTTTATGGTATCTTTTTTACATATCAAGAGTGACTTCTCTGTTTCAGTAATATTTAAGTTTTATGCTTAGGATTTTCCGTGGATGCATGTGCAGTTGTGTGTTGTAGTGGGTTTCATTGTTATTAACATTTTTGAAATTTTAATACTAAAACTGAAATTCTTTTATAGTTTATACCACTAGACGGAACACAAATAAGAGTGTGCTTTACCAGATCATACGATTATTTGTTAGAAGGAAGAAATGAAGATTGTAGAGAATTTTCAAGTGAGTGTACTGTTTCTATTCATTTTTAATTGGTTTTATAGACATCCCTGTCAACCAGTGGCGTAGCCAAAGAGGGGGATAGGGGGTAACACCCCTCCCCCAATGAAGAATTTTCCTAGATGCAAAATGTATGTTCTTCACTCCCTTATTACATACACGTATACATATATCTGAATTGCAGTTGTCGTACCCCCCCCCCATGAAAAATTTCTGGCTACGCTACTGCTGTCCACTATTAGCTAACCCATCATAAAATGTTCATTCGCATTATTAGTGGTATCGATACCGTTACTCTAAAACTAATACTCTCGAACCTGGTTTGAATGAGCTTCAAGGGACCAAAAGTTTCGTTCCCTATATCAGAAACTTTAAGAAATACAACAGTGAAACGGTGGGACCAAAATATTTCTTCGTTATATTCGCAAATTCATTATATGCCAGGTTCGCTATAATGGGGTTCAACTGTAGTAGTATTTAGTAGTAATTTTTTGTTTGTAAAAATTTCCTACAGTGTTTTAGCATGTGAGGTTTGTCTTAATTATCTTTTTAAAATTTTCAAGTAAAGTTTTAAGATAGTTTGCTTGTATAGTGTGTGCGTGTGTAATATCGTTAAAATGATTAAAAGAAGTAAAATGTAATTTGAAATGACATATTTTATAGCAAAACATTAATTAAATAATTAAATTTGCATAGCTTTTTTTTTTCCTGTGATAAGATAATATTGATTTGTAATATAAATGTAAAAGTTAAGTAAAACTATATTGATTCTTCCTCAAAAAGTTAAAATTTACTTAGAAAAGGTTAAAAAAAAAAAACATTAAACATGGAGACCACATACGTCTAAACCAGGGGTTCCCAAACTTTTTTCCCCCGCGGCACCCTTGTCAGGCTAAAAGCATTTCGCGGCACCCTTGTCAGGCTAAAAACATTTCACGGCACCCTTCTCAGACTAAAAACTTTCGCGGCAGATTTCCTTTAAAGCAATATGAATATGAAGGTTAGAATGAAGCAGTTTGGATGCATTTTACGTTATTTTTTGTTTGTTTGTTTATAGGGCTAACTATAAAGAAAGTACTCTCTCGGGAAAGGGATATAGAATTTCGACGATACCCCCCTTTCAGGGAGTTCCTATAAAAGAGAGACTACAGGACAGTCTTGAACTTGACTGAAATATTTTTGTTTGAACCCACTTAGTGATCAGCTTGGCTCACTTTCTTGGGGATACCGGTTCAGAGGAAATTATTTGATTATACTCCACCAAAACACTTTTCTTGATTATCTCCACGGCACCCCTGACATACGCTCGTGGCACCCAGTTTGGGAACCTCTGGTCTAAACGGTTTAATATTAGGGCAGTTAAAACTCAAGATGTTGCTTAAATTCGATTTTCAACGTTAAATAAACAAACAACACGCAGATGATCTCTCAAAAAATTTTATTTTCTCTCTATTCTAAAAAAAAGTAAAGGCCGCTGTCGCCGTCCCTGGCGCTGTCAAAGCTTCTGGACCTATCTCCTCCTAAACCGTAGGGATTTGAGTTTCGAATAAGGTACCCACAGATTCGAAAAATTCCGAGGAACCTGCTAAGCTGATTTAAATTTCGAAAATCGAATTATTTTAGAAGATATTAATAAAAAACTGAAAAAATAAACCGAATGGTTGCCAGATTTGGCATAAAATCATTCATTCCTTTGCAACAAAGCGTTTCCAAGTATCTAGAATCGCGTGAAATTTACAAAGTTAACACAAAAAGCCTAATAACTTCTTCACCGTTTGCACGATCCGCTTGAAAATTTTCATAATCATGTATAAAAATATAGAAAACAATCTGCGCTTCTTTAAAAATCTGAAAATCTACCCGTTCCCTCCTTTTTAAGCGATTTTTTGCTATTTTCTGCACCATTTTATTTCCGAGAGTCAAAAAAGTAAATTATTTGCGTGACAAAATTACCCTTTTCAAGTGAATATGACGTCATACAATTGGGATTCAAATTCGTTTAAAAGAGATTTTCCAGATTACACAGTTTATTATCATTTTTTTTTTTTTTTTTTTTTTTTACAAATAAATCGTTTGCATGGACATGAGAATAGCTGTGTACACAAAACGAAATCTTTCGATTGCGAAAAGATTCCGCGAGTTTCCAGAACAGCATGAAATTTAATTTGGGTATCTCTCTATTCTAAAAAAAAGTAAAGGCCGCTGTCGCCGCTGGCACTGTCAAAGCTTGTTGGCCTATTTCCTCCTAAACCGTGGGGATTTAAGTTTCAACTAAGGTGCCCACAGATTCGAAAAATTCCGAGGAACCTGATGAGCTAAGTTAAATTTCGAAAATCGAATTATTTTAGAAGATATTAATAAAAAACTGAAAAAATAAACAGAATGGTTGCCAGATTTGGCATAAAATCATTCATTCCTTTGCAACAAAGCGTTTCCAAGTATCTAGAATCGCGTGAAATTTATAAACATGAGTTAGAATTACGCCCATTTTACGCCAAAATAAAAACTATATGAAATAAGTAATATGAAATAAGTATGTGTTACACAAAGTTGACAATTTTCAAATAGTAAGTTCGCTTAGACAACAGGAGTTTAGAATTAGCGATTATTCGTTTTTCCAAAACAGGATAACTAATATCTTGAAAATGAAAAATAATTAAAATGCAGATTATTTTAAAGCCGGTTCTCGTCCAGCTGGATTATTGGCTACCAGTAGAAATATTTGGCGTTAACTATGCCATTATAGCAGTTATAGTACACTTTGGATATTTGCTAGCGCGACGAGATGGTATAATTCGTGGTGTTAAGTACGCCAATCTGCAAACGATTATGTAAATGAAAGTATGGATAACGGTTTTCCGGTAACCTTAAATGAACTAAATATAGGTTGTGAGTATGTGTAAATCGCCAAATAATGAAAAGTCGCCATTGGTGGCAGGCTATTCTATCTGTTCCGTAGCTTTTATTAACTTTACATGTACGCAAGTCGCCAAATAATGAAAAATCGCCATGGGTGGCAAATTCGCAAGGTGTCCAATAGGTTTTACATTATTAAAAATACAGCTGAAACATATCGCTCATTTGCTGCAACATTGTCATAACTCGAAAATCGTGGTTTTTCAGAAAATGCATTTAAAGCTTTAAATATCATATTATTATTTTAAAACTTCATGCAAGGTTAAAAAAATTACATGATTTGTTTGAATAACATCTGTTTATGACATGGATGTGCATTAATGGCTGAAATGCATACTACACAGGTCCCCCCAGCAGCAGAATTACCCTCAGTTTGATTTATGACGTTTTTGCGGTTAAAGTCTGTTTTATAAGACGACATAAGAAGAATTGTGACATTATTGTTGATAACAAAAAATGTCATGACAGAACGGCTATCTCAAAAATTTGTACTTATGACAGTATTATCTACTCTAGCATCTGAACATAATAAAGGACAACATTACCAAGGACACGGAAATGAAATAATAATTTTTACATTCACTGAATATTTAATTTCTATATTTCTTAAAAAGCAAAATGTGTTCTGGAGTATATGGGAAAGTATAAAATATAAAAGTAAAAATCTACAAAGTTAAAGTGTTCTGGAGTATCTGGAAAGTACAAATATAAAAATCTACGAAGTTAAAATGTTCTGGGGTATCTGAAAGGTACAAAATGTAAAAGTACGAATCTGCAAATTTAAAACGGCAGATATAATTCGGAAAAAAATTGAGAAATACAGACCGAAAAATTATTATTTAATAATAAAAATAACAATGTATTAATATTATTAATAAATTTGGCTATCGATTTTAAAACTATTTCCCTCAAATTTCAACAAAATTTTAAATGCGCTTATTAATTCAATAATAACTGGAGTAGAAGCATGGAGAACTTGAAATTTTCGGGAAGAGTAAAGGTTCTCGGGAAATATATATCCGGAAAAATAGCTTAATACTGGCATAACTCAAATAATACTCAAATAACCGGCATAACTCCGTCTAAGATTACAATTGCTCATAGAAAGGCTTATAAAATTTTGGAATATGATTTTTCTGTATTAATTCCAGAAGGTCTTGTTTCTTAGTAATTGATATTTTAGGTTTTGTATTGAATGCGCGTGGCAGTGTAATATTATCCTTAATTTTTTTTTTTTCGAATTACATCTGCGTTTTTAAAACTGTCATCCTTATAAGATGTTTTAAAAAAAAGAAGGGTAGGTGATTGGCATTCCACACGGAGAATCTTAACTGTCGCTATTTTTATCTGCGACATATTCAGGGGCCCCATTTCAATAGCCAGAGCTTTAATATCAAAGAAATCTTCGAAGCACAATTCTGTAACTTTGAATGACTTTCCAGTTTTTTTAGCGGCTCGGATTGCAGCAATAAATGACTCCGGCGTGTACATTGGGCCACCCTTCAGTTGTCGTTTCACTTGGCGCTCAATTAATGAGTGCGCAGAATCTCCCTCATTTTGCGTGTGGCCTTTGATCAGGTATTTATGGGTTATACTATTTATATTGAGATGAGATACAGCGTAGAGATAGAGTGCAACCATGAACTTATTTTTCTGCTGCCCGGTGCAATTATCAGAATAAAAAATGAAGTCTTTATCACCTGAGGCTGCTCTTTCATTCAAAAACCGTAGAACGCATGAACCCAATTCATTAATTCCTCTATGTCCATTGGATTCATCCCAAACAAAACATTCACATTCGTTACTCTTCAGATCGTAAATTGTAAAATTAAATACATTTAATTTAGACTTATAGTAAAAAACTGAAACATCGCCCTTGGGAATTTGCATAACGGCTTGCAAGTCATACACCGCCACTGCAGCATTGACTTCCTCCTTATCATATTTCTTTTCCTTTCTGGACAAATCTTTCTCCACTAAGTGCTGATCATAACATTCTTTTTGCTTCTCTTTTTCTTCACCCTCAGCATTATTAAAGGAACAACAAGTTTCACATAAATCTTTTTTTGGCGTAAAGAATGAAATATTAAAATCCTCTGTAAAAATGCGATAGAACATTACATAGTTTACAAATGGAATGTTTTTTTCTTTGCAGTCTGCTATATAATCTCTATGAATGTCTGCTATCGATTTACTCCCATCAATAAAATGTTTACTAGTGTTTAATCGTGTGTAGTGACTTTCGATTTTGGGAATGTTTTCTACGAATTTCTTCACACCTTCCTTCAATGCACCATCAATTTTCTTCTGTTTTCCATGCTTCCCCCGGCAATCTTCTTCTAGTAAAACTGATGCTACTTTGTTTTTTTTCTCCTGTACCGTCCGGATAGGGCGATCGTTTATATCTAACGTGTTTTTAAAAAACATTTTGCATACCCGAAATTTCTTATCATTAAGATGAAAATAGAAAGCATTGTTATTGTCTCTTTTTTTCCTGGTACCACCGACACGCTCATACCGATATTTAGGTTGAATAGACTCCATGTTATTCGCAATAAATTGTCGCTGTTTAGCTAAATCACCCAAGTCCCAATATGAAGTAAAAATCTTTATTCGTTCCTCTTCGCTGAACTTTGTGGAGCATTTCAACTTACACTTTTCAGTACACGGAGGTTTCATTTTTCTTTCTTCTCGGACTTTATTGCCTGCAGTGCGCATTTTGTATGCTTTTCCACTGTTTCTCAGATTCTTATTAAGATTCCTTATCCAGGTATTCTCATTTCTTTTACGCCTCACCCCTTTCTTAAGTGGACTCGTTAAGATAATCGGGGACGGAGTGGTGTAAAAACTGGAAGTAGTGTTAATGGTCTCGCAGTTAGCTTCGCCATCACTGTCGCTCTCGCTGTTATCCTTGGGTGGTTGATAGGTGGTATCAAAAAGTAAATCATCATTATCCTCAGAAGACGAACTTGAACTTGAGGATGAACCTGATCTCGATCCAACATCTGAGCTTCTAGGAGTATTATTCATAATCTCCAAACTCTTTTCTGACTGGGTGGCAGCTAATACAGTCTCTAAAATATAACAATTATGCATTAGAGTGTAGAACTCATTGTTATAAAACGTATTTTAATAAATAAATATATTATATATGTATATTTTACATTAGCAAACAAAATATATCTGTGCAAGTAGGATATGACTTTGATATATATAAATAATTATTAACATACCACTTTCTACTAAAGGATGTTTAGAAATCAACAAATCTGCATTCTGCTTTTCAGGAGAAACTGTTGGATGCTTTATCTGCCACTCCCCCGTACTTCCGTTTTGCTTTTTCAAAGCGAGTAACAACATATTTACGCCTCCACTACTTGATTCCATTATTTTTCCACTGGAAACAAAATTACACTAAGAAGTAAAAAATAGTCACAGATTCATAGGTAACTGTCGCCAGTCCGTTTGATTGTTATAAAATATTACATTGCAGTAAGTTATTAGAACAATACTGACATAAACGAAATAATCCAGAGTAAAGCTCGAGTATTAAAGACTATTTAGAGCAAGAGTGTCATAGTAGCACATACTTCTAAAGCTTACGATAAAAAAAAGAACATTTTTATTTGTAATAACGCCTTAAAACTAAATAGTACTGCAATAAACACGATAGCTTTCTGCAAGAATGTCACATCATTCAATAAGTCAAACGTAACTCTTTATAATTTTTACATGCACAACATCATATCTTAAAATAATACATTTTCCATAATAAAGAATAAAATAGAAAGTAATCTTACCTTTTCAGTGATATGGTCACAACACGAAATATGTCCTTGTTCTAAAGAACTTAAATGAAGTTTACAGCAGAACAGCTAATTGCCAACTGAGATAATACAGTGTTGCAACTAACACAGTGGGGGAAACGTAGTTGTGCCAAAACAGCACTATCGCCATACCGCGGATAATTTTGAAAGCTCAGAAATGACACTTTACTAGTTCAAAGTTCACATCATTGCAATTGTCCCTGTGGTATTAACTCAAAAATCATGATTTTTGCGTTATGACGATGTTGCAGCAAATGAGCGATATGTTCTTATTTTATTACGCTTTAGCTCCTAATTAGTATAACCTTTGAATGGCAACATTAAATATCATTGTGTTTCTGAGGAGTACAAATAATTTTTCCAGCGATTATAAGCGGAGTCCGCACTCCAGGTGGAGTATAGCTCAGGACCCGTACAACACGGATTCCCATAACAAAATATCTTCCGTGCTATGAGGGGTAGGGGTCTACTGTAGTGTGAAGTTTAAATTTTTATGTACCAATGAAGATGCAAGAACTAAGCAATGTGTAGCTTAGCTCAGTAACATTCTATCTGATCCAATCTTCGGGTTTTCTCTGTTGAAATTATGTCTTTTTTAGGAATAAGCCCGATTAGGGGCCGAATGCCTCATATGAAAAGCGAGCGTAGCGAGTCTGGGGGCCTTGGCCCCTAGTATTTATAAAAATTGAAAACATTAATCCATAAACACATACACCTAAACAGCTTATTTCTGTAAAATTCAGATTTCAAGACATTGCTCATATTCATTTACTTTCTTATTAATTAATTAATTTTTTTTTTCATTCGTGTGTTTTGGAACGAAAAATACCACATAAAATGCTGTCGTTTTAGTTGTCATTTTGCTTTTTCAGAGATTTATTCGTGTTTTTTAATTTGTTCTCTTCAATTGTAGGTGGTCCACAAGAATTTTACACAAGTAATCCATGCAAAAGTAAGTATGACTTTTAAAACATGTGTCTAGACTTTTCTTTAGGTTTTCAACAGTCTGTGGTTGAACGATGTTAATACTGCCTGTGTCGATCCTGGTCCATAATTTGTTACATTCACATTTTTATATCTTGAAGTCAGCAAAATCTTAATCCATCTAACCTAAAAAAATGTATTTTTTTTCTTCTTATTCAGAGGGGTGTATTTATAGATTGTGTCAACATCAAGAGAAACACGTAACACGTAGATATACCAATTTTGGTACCCAGGAAGTCCTACACATAAAATTGTACACCTCTAAACGACTTATTGATAAAATCATTTATTATTAAAACGGTATTAATTTATTTACAAAATTGGACATAGAGAAATTGTATTTATTAGCTATTAAGTGCTGTTAAAATCAAGCAAGTTTTTTAGCGTCGACATAATTGGTCTACCCGATTTGTATCAGCGAGGTACTTTTCAAATGAGTCAAAATTGAAAAAAAAAAAAAAAATCTAAAATGTCAAAAAACATGTACATATAGTGCGGGGGTGGGGACAATAAAATGTTGAAAGTCTCCACTTTTGATGATTTATCGCCAAGTTTGGCGACAAAAAATAAGGTGGCGTTAGAATAGGCCCGGGGAAGATTGTAAGCTACTTTTAGTAGGTGATTTTACTGTAGATTTCTATTCAAAATAAGTCTGTTATGGAACAGGGAAGAAAAATACGGCACGCTCGTCGATTATGATACATTTTCCAAACAGTATTTATAAAGGTGAAGTACAGTAAGAATATGCTGACGGAGACTTTTAAACAGTTTTGTTAGGAAATTTTAATATAGGTTTCAGTTCTGAAGAAGTGTTTTGTGGGAAAAGAAAGACAAACACGGCACACTCGTGGATTATGATGCACATTCCAAACAGTATTTATTATGGTGATGTGTAGTTAGAATGTTCTTGGCGAAGATTGTAAAGCAGTTTTAGTAGGCGATTTTAATATGGATTTCGATTCCAAAGAAGTGTTTTATGGAACAAGGAAGAAAAATACGGCACAATGAATAATGGTACATTTTCACACTTAAAGGAACAAGGAAGAAAAATAGGAACGATGCATTTATTATGATACGCTTTTAATATATAGCACTTTAGTGCGTACTTTAAATATGAAAAAGTGTCGGAGTACATTGTTAATTTTTTAAAATTTCTTTTGAGTGATTTTCACAAATAACCAACAACAACAGCAGTTTCAAACTTTTGTGTGTGTGTGTGTGGGGAAGAGGGGGGGGGCTAATTAATATGTTATCAGATGGAGAAGAAAATGTTTTTAAAAACAAGATTGTTCAGAATTTGTGATATAATATATTGTTTTCGCGGATGATTTTTAATAACAGAATTAATTCTTCTTTCTTAGGAAGGGACCTCGAAGTTAAGGAACCTCGTTGTGAAAATGGGTACTTTTCAATCTTACGTCAACAATTCAAAATTGTAACGAATATTATACAGATTCCGTGAATTATCAACGAGCCGTGAATGTAACTAATCAGTGTAACGATTATTATAGTGACTCCAAGATTTATCAATGAGACTTAAAAATTTAATCCAATCAGCATCTTGCTGTATTCTAACTTTTATGATTTATGAATTTTAACCAACCGTCCTGATTTTATTAAGTGAATCAATGGATTATTTCTTATAAGCGGGGGAGTATACAATAGTTTGTTGTTAACGAGTTTTATACAGGCCATTCGTCCCTTGTGATAAAACCCCCCGTTAGATACTTCCTTTTTGTAGAAACAATTACATTCATAAAATGTTTCAGCTCATTCTCATTACACACACATTACTATGAAAGTGCGCACGAAGTTAATGGGATAGAATGAGTTCAGATTAAGACATGAGTCGTTTGCAAGAGAGAACTGCTGAATAGGGAATTCTCACCCTCTCCCCTTCCGGTTATACTAGGAATTGTGGGAAACTGCAGACCTCATAATCTGGAGAACCCCCCGGGACTCACCTAAATGAGTTCACAGCAGGTCCAGTATATTAACGTACAGAAGCTAATATTTAATGTTTAGTTACATCCAAATTATTTAAAACATATAAAAACTGTAAAAAATCATGTAACAAGTTCAGCCTTTTTTTTATGAGAATCAAGAAAAAGCTCATATAAGCCTTACTTTAAAGTTACTCATAAATCAGGCGAGTAAAGTTACTCATAAATTTTCTTATCCTCTCATGTTCTTATCACACTAAATTTGGTTTTTTCTTATTTTATCACGATATTTGCATTAATATTTTGTCTAATTTTGTCTTCTCGCAGTCCAGTCCAAGTCTTAATCATTTTAAGTATTTTTTTTTTTCTTTACAACAAAATTTTGTTCATTTTGTTGTAAAGAAAAAAAGTTTTGCGGTATCCAAATGAACTAGAATTCCTCGCACAGAATATCTATGTTTTATTATCTACTTATCCAATATGATATTTAAAAAATCATCAATGGAAAGTTTACATAAATGCCGCATCATTTCCTGGAAAACTACAGAGTAATATTCATTTTCACCTTGGTTCTTCGCATATTTCTCACACTATTTATTCGTAGAACCCCAGCCGTGTATGTTTTCTGAAGATTCCCGGAAAAAAAATTAACTTTTAGTGCAATTCTCTAATCATTTTCATGAATCTAATCGATTATATATATATATATATACATATATGCATGCATTTAATCGATTATATAATCGATACTACATTATCTACATATACAAACACGAAATATGTATATGCAGATAATGCAGTTTTAAAATTATTGAAGGAATAACCCAATTTTTATTATAATAAAGTTCGATGGAACCTAGTACATCATTAGATGATGGACTACTCACATGTCAGAATCCATGTTGAAAGTCTAGTAAAAGGAACTAGCTTTTATCGTGTGGAACATCTGCGCGTTATTTTCTACATATCCAATATGATATTTAAAAAAAAAAAACCCGTCCTCAGTGTTTTTAAGTTCTTTATGAAGTGCTTTCTAACAAAGAGATTTTATTTATGTGCATCATACAAAATAAATTCAAAACCATTCACATGCATTTTAAATTTAGAAAAGCTTTTTTATTCTCAAACTAGCTGAAGTACCCGTCCTTGACGGGTTAGGGAGTGCAAATTTCCAAAAAGCAAGAACTTTTGTCAGCATAGTAGGAGTACACAGAGTGGATGTAGTATGTTGCCAAAGTAAAGAAAGCGAATTTATAATTTTTATGCATTGTTAAAATATCACATGTTAGAGAGTAATTAAGTAATATCATTTCATTCGCTTTAGTCGTAACTATGTGACGCGCGAACGAATATTTACGCATATTGAAATAATTTTGCAAAATCTCAAAATCTAATCAATATTTTTGAAAAATTGGAAGCCTAGAATTTAAGTTGAGTGACAACCTATCCTGTCACCCAATTTCGTTTCATTCCCTGCAATCTTTATTTCGTGATGCTGGAACAAAATTTCAGCATTTTAAAACGATTTTCACAAAATCTCAAAATATAATCAAAATATTTTTAAAATTCAACGCCTATAAATTAAGATTAGCAACTACCTATCCTATCACTAAATTTCGTATCATTGGTATTAGTCGTTATTATGTGATGTTTGAAGATATCAGATTTGATGCAATTTAATTTAATCTTAATTAGATCATCTAAAGGTGAAAAATTTAAATTGCGTTTTAAATAAATCATTCTAAACATTAGCCATGAAAATGCAATTCATTTAGATAAAATTGTATATATTAAAGAGAATTTATGCATTGATTTACTAATTACACCGGTCAAAAAAAAAAAAAAAAATGGGGGGGGGTTTCTGTTCTCATAATTAAATTCTGATTCTAGACATTGAAAAACACTTAAATTTTCATTTTTAGTGCTTAAAGTTTGCTTTTGTCTGATTTACGTCGATAAGTATATTTTAATTTATTTCATAAACAAAAGATGGCAGCACTCTGATTAACCCGAAAGTAAACTGCTTTATTATTTGTAACTCTGTAGTATTGCTTGTAGTATTATTTGTAGTATTATTTGTAATATTATTATTTGTTTGTATTATTATTTGCTCATACGAACATAAAAGAAATACGAAAAATATTCATTTTTAGACATTAATTTCTTATTATTTTACATTTATATGTTATTGTTTATCACAAATCTTGAATAAAAAAGATTTTTATATCCAGCAAAAAACTTTTGTGGTCATAATTTAGAGTGGAATTATAAACAAATATAAAAAATCAGTGATTTTTGCCAAAAAAATTGAAAAATTGCTTTAATTTCTACAAAAGCAAACTTTCATTTAAAAAAAATATACATACATATATTTTCCTTAGTTTTGGCGTAGGAGAAACTAAAATTTAATGTAGAAGTCAGACCCAAAATCGTGTTGACCGGTGTTAATAGGACAAATGCCTTAATTATCATTGACTTAAATGGAACTTTTTTACTGTTGTAAGGAATAATTAGTTTTTCCAATTCGATATTTGTTTCTACAACAGCCCGAAGTATTGGCCATTTTACTATGGTAGAGCACCCAGTACATAGCCAACTGCCCTCTATGAAGGGGCGGACAAGTCGGCCGGCCAAGCCAAGCCGGCAATCGAGCACATACCTAAGGTGTGATAGAATTGTTTTTAGTCACTACATCACCTGGATGACGGCTTTAAGTTCAAATTTATATATGATTTGTCATATATGATTAATACAACTAATTAAAATTTCCTTTTACTTTTTATTCGTAGAACGGAATGTATGGAACTGCGACCCATTTTATTTCTCGGTAGAATCGAAAAGAACGTCCGCAGCAACCTGCAAAAGTAAATATCTTTAATTATGCATGTAATCAATATTTACATCGTTTGGTTTTCTTTTACTTATTAGTGAATTATGTCTACTTTATAGGCTTGAGATGCAGTACTCCAAATGACGTCCAGTTCATATTTAAGCATGAAGGTTTGTAAAATGAATTTTGATTATAAAACTTGAAAAAAAAATAATTTTTAATACTCACGGTTTCCGTTAAATATATTTTTTATTTTACTGTACTTCTTTGCTATTGAAAAAAATAAAACTAAGAAAACTCTTCGAGCTGCGGGTTCGATATCAACGTATTTCCAAATTTCAAATCAAGAACAGTCACAATTCAAATGGCTTGGCGCCGAAAGTAAAAACACACAAGATGCAATAAAAAACTCATTTTTAAACTGAAACGTATATATTAACAACTATTTACATCTTTTTACACAAAAAAGTTTATTTTACATAATTAATTCAAATAGCGACAGCTTCGCTTCAAATCTACATTCTAAACACGCTCTCTGGCGCGAAAATTCGATAAACAAAACATTTTTGAAAGAGGATCATGGTAGAATAGTAGAAGTATCTTTTTTATTCTTTTAAAGCGCGTTGCGCCATCTATAGAAATTAATTTCTACACTATTGTATACAGTAAATTGTGTTTTAAGGGGTCATAACATTTTAAAACAGAACCTTTTCTTCAAATGTTCAAAATCAACCATATGTTTTTTTTTAATTTTTTTTTTTTTTTATAACAGAAATCATACATGTCTAAAAAGTCGATTAACATTTTCAATGATGTATTTAGACGGAATAATAAGGAAATAACAAAATACAGAAAATAGACCATCTACTATAAAGAGAAATTTTCGAGATATAACGAAGAGAGATATATATATAAAGAAAATACACACACACAGCGCCCGAGGCAATGAGTATATTTCATTTTTGTGCCCTGGAAAATACTATGTAAAACTGAAGTTTAATCACAGCGCTTTCTAATACGATTTTTCTATATAAATTAGGCATTGCCGTATTTAGAAAATAATGAATAAGAGCATTTATAGAGTTTGCTTTTATTTGAATCATTATAGTAGTTGAAAATCCTAGGAATAAATTGTGGCTACATTATGATCATTAGTTTTGAAAATAACGGGTTACTTATAAATATTTCAAATACTGTCCTTAGAAAGAGATACTACTCCTGTTAACAGGGGAGTAGCCAGGGAGGGGGATATGACGATATATCCACCCCCCCCCCGAAATTTTTTCCAGGCGCATATCCTGCCCCGAAAAAATTTTCCTGGCTACGCGCCTGCCTGTTAATACCACATACCCTGTCAATGCCACCATTTCTATCAGTTAAATTTTCGGTTATATTTTCGCGAAAATTAGCAAAATGTTAAATTTTTTTTTATGTGTTCCTAAATCGGTTATAAGGCTGCTTAAACATATTTTATGCGCAGTATAGTTTACAATGCATATGAAAATTTATCAATTACATCCGTATTTATTTTAAGAGGAGGGAGAAAAAAAAACGGGAGAACAGAATCAGTCCTTACTAACCAGCCAATTCGTATGCGATCCTTTATCATCGTATTTTTCAATTTTTGCTGATACCTGGAAAAAGACTAGTTAATTAAACGGGCAGCTGATAACTTTTTTAATGAAAAAGAGACAAAAATAATAAAAAGTTCGCATGCTTCACTTAGTAATCTCTAAAGCATTTTGTGGGAAACAAATTTATTATTTGCAAAATAAAAGATGGGGAAATTGAATACACTGGACATGAATAAGTCAAACGGTGTCCTTGGTGGAAGAATAACCGATTCGAAAAATTTCTCCCAGAATGTTAGCTGTTATACAGTAGTTTCATTATTAACTAATAATGCTTTAATTGATTATTGTAACATATGTAGTAATTTACGATAGATTATCAAGACAAACGAGAAAAAAAATAGACTATCGATGTTATTGGAATTGTGCTTTTCATTTAATTTTTTCTAACTGCTGTAAAACTCACAACAGCCAGAAAAAAAATTGGGGGGAGGCAAGTAATTATTTTTACAGGGGAAAATAAGATAGAAAAGTTACTTGGGAAATAAAAATGCAAAGTTAAATACACTGGGCACGATTGGGTTCCATTTAATAACTGCGAAACTGATTCATAAAGTTACTTGTCCAATATTAACTGCTAGTTAATATAGTTTCATTACTGACTAGCAATACTTAAATTGATTCTTATAGAATATGTATCTCTATCAAGATTAAAGGAGGTGAAAATTAGATCATCGATTTTATCAGAATTGTGTTTTTTCGATTTTTTTTTTTTTTCTGGCTGTAGGAAGAATCGAAAACGAAAATAAAATTATTTTTATGAGGACAAGGAAAGGGAAACAATAACAACCATTTAATCTTCATAAAAGTTAGGCCAATGCTGTGAGTTTGAACATTTGCATGTTTTCAAAATAATTGTGTATTATGTTCCTTAAAGCCGTTCCAAGCTTTTTATTTTCGAATGAATTTTATATGAGTTTAACGGAGATGTCCCGATTAAGGCGTTCAGGTTTGAGGTGGTTGTCAAAAATTGTCCTGTTTGAGGCGAGGAATGATAAACGACTCAATAGGTATTCCCGTTTGAGGCTGTGATTTCATATTTGGCGATGCAAATGAGTTTGGCTTAAAAATATCCCACGACTCGCTGGTCAACAATTCGCGAACACTCCACCAACGCCCGAATCGGGACTTCTCTTATAATTTTTTCGTAAAAGCTTGTTAATATTTAACTTATACCAATAATGCTCTTTTAAATGCATTACGTAAAAAAAGACATCAAGGGGTGACTAATTGCAATTTCTATTTTTTAATAACATCATTCATTTTTTAGCAATAGAACCGATTATTGACACTTAAGCTTTTAAATCCTAGAATTTCTAAGAAATGGTTGTGTTTTATTAAAATTTAGACTATGCAGTCAGAATAAATCATATTTATTCTCTACAAAACATTAATAAGGTTTAACCATAAACAGTGCCATGCTGTTTTATAGAAGCAATAAAGCGATATGCCTAACTGTCTGAAAATTTTCCCTAGCACTGAAAACTCAGTGAATTGGCTGAAACTCCATCCCTTGAAGAAATTAATGCAAAACACTGAACTTTAAATATTTTTTAATGTTTATAGATCTTATACAGGCCCGGACTGGGCGGGTACCCAGACAGCCAGGGGCGTAGCCTCGGGGGGGGTTTAGGGGGGTCATAACCCCCCCATGAGGAATTTTTTTCCATACAAAATGTATATTCTTCACTACATTATCACACATACGTATACATATATATGAGTTGTAGTAGTCGTAACCCCCCCCCATGAAAAATTTCTGCCTACGCCCCTGCAGACAGCACATAAGCTTAAATGAAACTTGACATTTCCTTGAATTTGACGTATTAATGCAAGTTTGACAGTTCAACTCATTTTAAGCTGGCAGCTAGCTTGCAGGAGTCAAGTTGAATCGTCAAGCTTAAATACCGTTTGATTTAAGCTTGACAAGTGATACTAGCTTGATTTTAGCTTTCAAAGTGCGCAGTGATGGCGCCATCTGTGAAAGAGAATGGACATTAATTGTCTAGCGTCCTCAAATTTGCTGAAATTTCGTAAAAGATGTGTTTTATTTTATTACCAGTGCCATATTACCGGCAGGGCAAACGGGGCAACTGCCCAGGGCCTACAGATTTTAGGGCCCAAAAATCTTACATCTTACACTTTTGTAGTTGTAAAATGAAATTACAAAGGATAAAAAAAATTCAGAAGTTAAATAATTTTTTTAATTATAAAGTATGAACAATGAAAATAATTCAAATTTACATTTGTATAAATTAATTTAAACTTATTTTTAATTCTTCGAAATGTTCTTTATCGATATAGCATACCAATATGTAGGAAAATAACTAACTATATTTGTAAAGAGAATTTTTAGCGTTAAATAATAACAAAATATTTCAATTATTTGTTATTTTAAGAAATATTTACAAAAATGACTAAAGTGTTTGTATTCCATACAGGTTTAGCAACTGTGATATAGCATTTCGAAGTAACGTTTAACTATCTGTTTCTTTGAGTTCAGATTACTTAGCACAAAATTTGTGTTAAGTAAGTAAACCCATTCTATATTTCCAAATATGGAAATTCTTCAAAATAAAATACAATTATACTACGAAATTGATTTCAAAATCAGTCGTTTGTCTCGATTTTGGCCAGCAGTATTGCTCATGAGTGTTGCGGTACTGAAAGTTTTAAAACGTGTGCTGCTCTTACGTTTATATTATGTTTATTTCCCTATTAGTAGAGTCTCTAAATCACACGTAACATTATTTTAATTTTGATGCATCCCATGGAAAAATAAAAGATACAAATAACACATCGCCCACTTATCAATCTGGCGAGAAAACGGCGTGATAAGTCACTTCAAACTTTAGTAATATCTGCGTGAAGCTTAGTAGCTGAACGGATAGCGAGCTGGACTCCCAACCGAAAGGTCCCGGGTTCTATTCCAGACACGAACATTCGATGGAAACAGATTAAATTAAATTCAAATTTCAGCTTAGCGGAAGAAAATGCGTGGCAACGTAAAATATGTGTGACGAGTTCGCCGACCGGCGCCCCGTGTATTTAGGAAATTTTTTTTAGGAAAAATTTTTAAGCTTGAAATGTCAAGCTTAATGCAAGCTCGGCAAGTGTAAACTAGAACACTTGATTCAAGCTTGCATTAAGCTTACACGCTTGAAATTTTCAAGCTTAATTCAAGCTTATTGACTTGATAAATCAAGCTTGCTGCAAGTTTGATGCAAGTTTGCTGTGCTGTCTGGATAGGGGCCCGCCCGTGTCAAGAGAAGGGGGGCCCAGGTTATTGTGCAAGCGATAAATAATAGGATGTGTTAACTTTCGGGGTATGGGGGGAGGTATGGTGTTATTATTTAATTATAATTGATAATTAATGTATTAATTAAATATTGATCTATTAATTAATATGCGTCATTCATATTAATTAATCCCTTGTTCAATCGGGAACCTTCACTCAAAACATTTTGAGAACTACAGTTAAAATGTTTTGAAGCCTTCTTGGGCGCAAAGTGTTTTGAAGCCTTCTGGGGCGCAATTGCCTCTGCAAAAAAATTTTTATGTGTCAAACTTCATTCAAGTGCTATCAGTATAGAACTTTTTTTTTCTTTCTTTTTTCTGTTTGGGGGTCCGCCATCAGCAGGGAGGCCCTGCCGAGGGCGGGGGCCCACCCGTCTGCAAACAGTAGGACACCCTGGCCAGTCCGGGTCTGATCTTATTGGTTTGTAAGAGAGCAAAGCTCAGCAAATAAAAAAGTAATCTGAATTTTTTCAGTCTCAGGCGTAATTTTTTTCTTTTAGAAGCAGCTCAAAAGTTCCATTATTTATTAAAATTATTTTTATTTATTTGGAATTGGAAGGCTATGGTTTGTGTCCTTCCGTTTTCACAATATACAAGTAGTTCGTCCGTTTATGTACTACTTTTTCAAGGCTGTACCCAGGGCGTTCGGTCCCCCCCCCCCGAAATTTAAATTTTTGTTAACAAAATAGTCTTTTTAGAAAAAATTCAGCTTTTTTCAACGTTTGGTCCCCCTCCGAAATTTTTGGACCCTCCCTGAAATTTTTTTCTGGGTACGCCCCTGCACTTTTTTACATTAAATTTATCGTTAAATGGGGTAAAAAAGTTTCTATAATCAAAGTAAAATTAGCGTCCTCAGTAATTTAATATTTCACACAAAATGTGTATTTGAATATAAGAGAGGAAGATCAGAAAGCGCGCACGAGTACCTGAAAAATGGTGCAGTACGGCACTTGTAGATTTCCACACACAGTCAGGTTAGGTTGAAGAGAATAAAGTGACAAGTAAGTGCGCTTGTAAGCCAAATATGGTACCCACCGCCTCAATCGGGAATAACCATTAACCCTTTGAGTTTAACAATAAAATAACATTCATAATATACTAGTCTAATGCTAAAACTTTTATGACATTGGGGATTTATACTGAATTCAATAATTCATAGTTAATAATAGTTCGTTAAAACATTTTGAATAGATATTTTATGGCTGATTATACATATGCACTCACTTTCAAAAGTTAAGCACGACGATGTAAATTGCAAAAAAATCAACAAATACTGCTTTGATCGATACAAAATTCGGCAGGAAAGTAGCATACATATTTATGCATAAAACAAAATGAATTATTATATACAGAAATGAAAACAATATTAAATTTTTGTAAGTTATCAGATAATGACATACTGGAAACTTAAACAGAATTATGTATAAAGTGAAAATAAACAGCATAAAATGAAAAAAAGGACATTAATAGGGTATGTGATCCCCCCTCATCTGTATACAAAGTTTACACCTTGTGACCATGCTTTCAATTAGGTGGTCAACCACCGCAGAATTAAGCAATCGCCATTATTCTTGTAGATCAGTTTCCAGATCAATAAGAGTGGCTGGAGGTGGGAAATCTTATTAAAATATTTGACTATTGAAGATACAGCACGGCCGGGAGCATCCCAAAGATTTTCAATGGGATTAAGGTCGGGCGAATATGCTGGCCACGCTATACGCGTAATCCCTTCACTCTCCAGGTAGACATCGACGATGTCAGCTCTATGGGGACGTGCTTTATCGTCCATTAACCCTCTCGTTACCCTGAACCTCATATGACGCTCCTACTTCAAATAGCAATAGTTAGAGAAAAAACAATTGAATTTAGTATTTTTTTCTTTCAGTGATATCAATATCATTAATTCATGTAGAAAGTATATGAGACTCTTAACTAGAAGCATAAATCGTGCCTAGATTGCAGTACTAGTCAATTTAGATCATTTTTTTCAGTTTTCGCTTCATTGTTTCAGGACAAAAATTAAGAAAATATTTACGCTGCCATTTTTACCGTTTTTTCTTTTTAAGGTAAGTATTGTTTTTTTTTCTTATTTCTCAACCTTTACCTAATATGTGCATCCTTTTAAATTAATTTTAGCATAACAAAATTCTTCGAAAATGCAGAAATTAATATTAGAAAAATCTAATATTAATCGACATTAGAAAAAAATATTTTTGCATGATTTATAATAGTATTTCAGATGCATTAAATGCTAGACAGATTTTTTTCCTCTGATTTTTCATAATTCGGTGACGAGAGGGTTAAAACAAATGTAGGGCCAACTGCTGCAGCGTACAATCTCACAATGGGTTCTAGGACTTCATCTCGATACCGGACAGCCGTCACAGAACCCCGTTTAAAGATGTGCAGGTCCGTGCGGTATCCTAATGAAATCCCTACCCACACCATATTGCTTCCACCTCGGAATGCGTGATGTTCGGTGATGTTTTGGGGCTGGTTGCGTGTTCCTTGTTCACGCCATACCCTTGTCCATATTGCGTCCGCCATATCCATATGCTCTTCATCTGGCTCCAGAGCAAATCTTGACTCATCAGTAAACATGACATTGCCCCAGTCAGACAAAGTCCAATTGACATGTTCCCGACCACATGTCACCACTATAATTGTGCCCCCTCTTGATTGGACGGATAGAAAAACACAAACTCGAAGTACCCGGGCGTACAGTCCACTCATATGTAATCTTCGGCGTACAGTAGCTGCAGATATCGTCTTACCAATGGACGCTCTAACCATAGATAACACACGTGTGGAGGTCGCTCTGCTAAAATAGCAATATATTGAACTTCCGCGGGGTTTGTAACCCTTAGGCTACCGGCTACGGGCCTTCGGACAACTGTCTGTGTGGTTTGGAATTGTTTCCATAAACGTGAAATTACAGAATGATGAACGCCGAAGAAGAGAGCAACATTTGTGATCGACTGCCCTGCTTTCTATGCGCCCCACAGCACGCGCTCAGAATCTTCCATTCGTCTTCTGGAAGTCATAGAAGCACATATGTCTTGAAAACAAATTGTACTAAAGTTTTAAAAACCTTCGATCAGCACTTACAATCAACTTCTGTAACCCTTCATTGAGCTAGCATCTTAAAAGACTGGCCTTTTTGCATATTTCTTGACATGAAAGCGCTATTGGCTGTTACCTAACATATTTGCATACTTCCATCTACCTCTGCAGCGAATTGCATACTCTTCAATTCTGATTGGCTTCCGGAAATTAGCATTTTCCTCTCCGTGCTTAACTTTTGCAAGTGAGTGTATAAATCACTGATTATGGATACAACAATAATGTACTGCTATATCTGTATGAGTAAGGGAATCTTTCTCAGACATGTTTAATAAATGACCATGTGGATCGTTTACTACATTTTATGTGTAAAAAATTAAGAAATTATATATTTTCGAATTTATCATGCTATTTTAATTTAACCCTTTGAGGCGCAACCCTTTCCCAATGCTGAAAAAAGGGCAGCCGTTGCCGTCGCTCGACTTAACTACCAGCAAGATGGCGGACGATCGAAACGTTCATCGCGTGCCACAGATCTAGAGACTCTTTTTTGACGACAGCTGGCTGTGCGGCACAGCCAGCTGCGTTAAAAAAGGGTCTCTAGATCTGTGGCACGCGATGAACGTTTCGATCGTCCGCCATCTTGCTGGTAGTTAAGTCGAGCAACGGCAACGGCTGCTCTTTTTTCAGCATTGGGCCATCTATCCAGCTGTTCCTCGCACCCCATTTTTCACCAGATGTCAGTGCTGTTAAAAATAAGTGACAATTTTTTTTACTGGAAATGACGTGCTAAAAAGGAAAGGATTCTCGTGGAGCTATGTCACGCGCAACTATTTTTATAGAAATCAAATCGATTCTTCGTGACTGGCAACAGTCAAAATATCAGAGTTGGGTGTTCCCAGAGCGGGATCACTGCGCGTTAAAGGGTTAAAGAAAATCAGAAAAATAGTGTAATATGTACGTTTGGATTTATTAAATAATAAATTAGTATAGAGTTTGCTTCATGAATTAAAGAAACAAGTGGATCCGAAAACAGAAACAAAATCTTATTAAAATATTCGACTATTTAAGAACCCTTAGAATATTCAACAAATTTACGATTAGAAACGACGTTCTCCGAAATACGAAAAAAAAAAATATTTTTTATGCATTTCCAAGTAACTTCTCAATGCTTTGCATTTTACAGAGAAATATTAAATATTTCTCATGATAATCTTCTACCTCTTTTTTTTTAAATGATTTACTGTTCAGGATTATACAATAAAAGTTTCAGTAACACCGCAACTTAATAATGAAGGTAAAATTCATGTTTTATTCATTGTTCTGTTCATAATAGTATTTATTTGAATAATATGAGAACGTTGTCTCTGCATAGTTTTGAATTTGAGCAGTTCCGGTAGTTATCAATTTTATGAACTAAGGAAGAGAGTAAATTGTATTTTAATTTTCAAGAGCAGATGAAATGGAACTTACAAACTAATTAACTAAACGGTAGTTACATTGTAGGAAAATGGAATTTATTAAAACAAACTGTAAGTACTTTTAAGCATGTGCTTGCATCGCACTGATGCTTATACATAAACTACAAATAAAAATAAACAAGTGTACAAATCTAAAGGAAGGATTAATTGGTATTGCACTACTGTTTTTCAAATTTAGTTAGTTTTAAAAGTGTGTCTTCCAGTTTTGGGCAATAAAATGATATATTCAGTTATAATTAAGTTATTCCTATTTCCATTGGCGTAAATTGGCATGTAACTTTGTAGGGGGGGGGGGAGAAAAATCTTCCTATTGCAGAAAATATTATTTTCAAATAGGTGATATCTGAATTTTCTTAAATTTTACGGGGGCGGGGAGGTAATTGCACTTGCCCTAAGTAAGTTTCTAGTGTGGCTGTGTTTAAAATAAGAATAAACAAGCAATTATTGATTTGATCTATGCAGTTTATAGCAATTTTATGTAGTATTTTTATGCTATGTCATTGTATAATCTTAAGAGTTCAATCAAAAGTTTGATTGATACTTTCATAATTTAGCGACTGGTTATAAAAGCATTCAAATGTAGCAGTTTTGCGGTCATTTAAAAATAAATAAATAAACAGTTTCAAAGTACTTTAATATGTCTGATTCACTTCTGAAGAAAACACGTACATTAATTTTTCATCTGTATTCTTTTTCAGGCATTTCATGCAACACTGCCAGTTACATTTCAATTTCTACGTTGGCGGTTATTTTTGGAATATTAATGTTTTACTTGCAACGGCAGTGAACAGGTGCAGTTATTTAAAATATGGAACTTTCATCTTTGCTCATAGGACTATGTAAAAAAAAATCATCCCTTATGATACATTGCATTGCCATATTTTAAATCATTTTTATAATTCATCAAACTTCAGAAACTATAAATATATCTTACATCGTTTCTGAATGTTTTATTCTAGTAATTTTTTTTTTCTGTCTGCATCTTATTTGTACATCGTGAAGAATTTTGATAAATAAAGTTTTTAATAAATATGTGTTCTCCATATAAATCTGTACCATTCTATCATTATTTGCAAATGAAGATTTTATTGCATTATACATATCACTGTTATATAGATAGTGAGTATTTTGCTTTAGAAAATTATATATTATGTAAGATTGCCTTAATTAAGCTTGATCTGTCAACATACCTAGATTTGTCTCCTTCCGCAAGTCGTATTTTTATGCATTTAATTTTAATACCCAAGGAAATTTTTCGAGAAACATGTTAATTGGTAGGTAGATATAATAAAAAATATTAATTTATTTTGAATATTATCTACCAGAATATCTTTTATAATATATTAGGAATGAGTTTACTTTATACAGGGTATCCCCAAAAAATGCATTGACAAAATTTTAAGGGAGGTAAGGCACATAATAAGATTCTGAATCACACAGCAATGTGGGGTTGAAAACGGCGCTTTTATTTACCTCTTACTAAACAGTTTTAAAGAAGTTTTTGAAGTGTTCGTCTAATTTCTGAATCGAGTTTCATAAACACTGGACTTGTCTCCTAGAATTTCACCGATGAAACGAAGAAGAATTTTTAAACTACTAATTTTAGTCAAGTGCTTTACTGTAAAAGATCCATTAGTTTTTGACGAAACATAGTTGAAAAATACACTATTACTCCAACATTTCTTCCAAAAGGATTATTAACTTCTAAATGAAGAAGACGTTTCCAAGCCCACATTTCTATATGATTCTGAATCATTATTATGTACCCTTCCTCTCCCGTAAGCTCGTATTTAGATTTTTGTACACCCTGTATAAGTAAAAAATAAAAATAGATTGTTAAAAATGCATGAAAAGTATTTCTCCCATTTTTTTCAAAATGAGGTCCATAAAACGGCCGTTTGACTGTGGTAACCCCAGTTACAATTTCTGTATCTCTAACAAAATGAATTCACATATCGATTATTTTAAAGTGTATTGTTATGTTTAAAAACACCACTGCACATTTCTAAAGAGGCTTAATGTTCATTTTACTATGTACTTGTTCGATAAACAATAGAAGCACGTTATTGGATTTTTACATGAGCTATCTCAAATTTACTATGGATATTTTAAAAAAGAACCTTGAAAGCCAAAATACTTCGATGTTTTTTCCAACAAATGCATAAAACATGGCATGTCTTTTTAAAAAAAAATCATTGAATAATGATTTTAAAAGATCTTTGAATAACGATTTTTTACTAATGTTTTCAAGTGTACTTTAAATAACAAAGTCACAGCGCAGTCGAATAATACAATAGTTTTGAAATGTCAATTGATAAATGTATGTACTAATGATAAATTTAAAAACTCAGCGGTCTAGTTATTTTTTTCTCCCAATCGTTTTGTTCTTTTACACCGAGCCACACGCACGCAATAAAGGAAATTTCTACGAATATCGTGCGAATATCGTGCAACTGAACCGCATATCATATTATGTGTATATGATATGCGGTTTATATCAGTGGAGTACCCTCTGCAGAAGCTACACTAGTTGTGAAGACCATAAAACATCCGTTTTCATAGAAGTATTAGCCTGGCACTGCTAGAACTTACATACATCAATCATTCAAAGAAAGAAAGAAAAAAAAAAGGGGTGAGGTCCCCCTCGCCTTTCTTTGGAACCCAGCAGAGTCCATCAGTATAGAAAATAGGCAATAGAAAAAAAGTTGGTAATGATTAATATTATTACCAACAGTGGTTAGTTGTCGATAATTAATATGTTAATAAATCGGTAGTATATATATATAAACTTTTTTTTTTCTATTTCCAATGATGCGTTGTGCGGAAAAGGTGCCATGGGTAAAACAAAGTGCACATGAAAATTTTTAATTTTGCAGCACATTCTCCTGATTTGCCTCAAATGATTTGAAATTTTACCCGAATGCTAATTTTTGATTTAATTTTTTTTTTTTAACAAAATTTGTTATGAATCAGTTAAACCTGTTTCAAGATTAAAATCTGAAATTTAAAGAAAAAAGTAAGATGAACTCGCCCCTTCTGGCAAACGTACCTCCTTCATCCAGAGCCTGATTATGACCAACAGGTGCCCCGGACATTAATGAGTTTGGGGGCCCCATTTATGAAATTTGTTTTATTTTTCATAAAATTTTGATAGAAAAAAAAAGAGTATTTCAGAGCAACATTTGAAATTGGGGGCCCTGAGCAAAGACCCGATATTTCCCATGAGATAATAAGGCCCACCAAACAAATCAATTCAGACAGAACAGCATAAAGTATGTATAATCTTCAAAAAAGCAATTGTGAAAGAGAAGAGCAAATAAGTTTTAAATATTATTTAGACGAAGATATAGTATAAGAGTATTTTAGTTAAAACAAAATGTTACGTGAATTACAGCGAAAACTTGGGGTCGTACGAGCTAATTCTCTAAAGGGAATTAAATTGTCTCATGTTTCGATATTACGAGCTAAACTTACTTACTTACTCTGGGCTCTTAGACGGTTTAACTTTAATGCACACTCACACATATACACATACATAGATACACGGTGTACATTGACCTGAACTTCAATTCCTTAAATAGTGATCATGAACGCAAAATTACGTAAAATAGATTACAAAATACGTAAAAAAGGTGCAAAGTTTTATTAAATCGATTAAAATTTTCAGGAGATTCAACTACAGAAAATACAAAATTTAAATTTTTATATAGCCCTCGTACAAAAAATTTTCAATTTATAAAATGAGCCTTATACTTTAATTACATAATGTTCAAAATTTTAGTCATTCATTTTGAAAAGTCTCTGAACAAAGTTGGTCAGGGGCTATAAAGTCTATTTATGACATATGTAAATGCTTATTACTAGAGTGCAAATAATTTTTATTTCTTTTTCATAATTTTCGCGCGAACCCTGAACGGTATGTTCTAACAAGTAATATTTATTCTCCCTTCGAGCTCCGAAAATGTGTTTAAAACAGCATATATATTTTCTATATCGCTGACACTTTTTAGGATAAGATGTTCCAATTTTACACATCACCTCGTTAGTGTATTAGGAACTTTACTAACTGAGATTTTTATTTTTATTTATTTATTTTGTACGTGATTTATTTTGTATCATGAGTCCTATAAAACTTTAATTTTTCACCAAACCATGACCAATATTTAAAGAATAAAAGCCGATATCAATGTTTTGGGATACATTGTAGATGTCGATTAGGATGAATTTTGGTTTAGATATAGATGGGACCCTGGAGAAGGTTATGGGCTACTTAGAATTTTAGATTTTTAATAACTTTTTTAATTATTAATTAAAAACCGTCCTAACGTTGCCATGCTTGGCGAGTTTCGCCCGTATCAAATGATTCATGTTTTGAGCTAACAAGAATGCTATTACTTCAATGAAGCAGCGCGTGCATCTGATAAACATTAAATACCACGGAAATTATGCCAGTTTTTTATGCCAAATCTATCTATCTATAATAATAAAAATCTGGAGTGACTCCACTCGACTTTCCGAACACTTACGATTAAGATCCTTACCAAGCGTTTAAATAAATTTTAATCGATGAATAATTCAAACATATATACCAAATTGAAGCTCAATCGAATGTACCGTTTAAACGGTAGCGCACTTTCAAGAATTTCCTTCCATAGGCCATAATGCAAAAGAAATCTTTGTCGTTGCCCTGTAGAAAAACTATAAGTCCTATACTCACCAAAATCAATACCGGTCTTGCGACGGTGGTTTATAACATATATACCCAATTTGAGCTCAATCGAATATTCCGATTAGGAGCTATCGTGTTCACTCACACACACACACACACACACACACACACACACACACACACACATACATCTCGTAAAAATAGCATCAATGAATCACACAAAACTGGTTGAACGGATTTGGAAAAATTTGTAATGAAGATAGCGTATGCCCTGGATTAACATACAGGCAACCTTTCATGCATATAGCAAAGCATAAATAATTCTTTTACAAAAACACTCAAAATAATTCTAATGCATTGCGCTCTATGGAAATTTTATAGCTACTAAACCGATTCTAAAACTTTTTTCACTGATTGAAAGTCAAACTATCCCTGAGTATTATTGTTTGTTTGTTTGTGGATTAAGACCGATTGACTGCACTAGGGTCCTAGGCGTATATGGGGAATTCCTCTGTGGGGAACTTTCTAAGGGATACTAGCCCGTATTTATGCGAGGTTTTGAAGAAAACCATGGAACACTGCGAGAGTCTAGGTCGACAGGCACGACCGGTGTTTGAATCTGGCACCTCCAGCCTTCCAGTTTTGAGAGCAGAACCTCTTAGACACTGGTGAGACCCTGAGTGTTATAGGTTACCTTTTATGCATATATCACAAATAGGTCTTATACAGGGATACTCATAAGAATTAGATTACTCTCTATGTGTATCTCTGTAAGTACTGAACCGATTCCAAAACTTTTCTCACTCATAGTAAGCTACACTATTCTTGAGTATTCTAGATTAAAATTCATACATGAAGTGCAAATATTTCCTTTACAGGAACACTCAAAATAATTCTAATACATTACGCTCTCTGGGTATCTCTGTAACTATAGAACCGATTCTAAAACTTTTTCGCTGATAGAAATCTATACTATTCCTGATTAACATAGGATGCTATATAGGTTACTACCTTCAGGAACGGCCTACCTATTTGGTTTAAAGCCTATTTTAGTTCCTGAAGTGTCCTACTGTCCTGCTGAATCCTAACCCCAAGCTCAGGTCCAGCAAGCAGCGGTTTCCCTCATTTTCTTTTTTTCTTTTTTTTTTTTTTTTTTACAGCACAATTTTTGGATTACAATTGGCAAAATACATCAGTGTTATACAATATAAAAGCAGCTAGTTTACAATGGTTTACAATTGCTCACAATATTGTTCTTAGTAACATTTGACCCTATATACATATATTTAACAAGTTCCTTTTTTTTTCTTTTTTAAAATTTTGAAAGTTCAAATAAAAGTAAATAAATATCTAAAAGTAAACAATAGGCTTAAGAATGATAACCTTTTAAAGTAATTTAGAAAAATTTAAACATAAATAAATACATCTAATATTCAAAACTGTGCTTTAGAAAGAAGGTTTTTTTTAAATTTTGAAAGCATACATATTCATATAATAATGTACTGAAAAATAAATTTAGGCTTGGATATGCGAAGTATTTTTTTTTAAATTATGTTCTTTTGAAACATTCTTTTTTATATCAAAATTTTATTAAAAATAATATAAATTTCATAGATCGGGGGCCCCCAAATCCATCAATGCCCAGGGCCCCTGTTGGTCATAATCGGGCCCTGCAAGCAGAGGTTTATAGTCAAGCTCTATTAAAATCTATCTGAGGTCAGACTAACTACATCGTATATGTGTAGCATGCAGATGTGTAACATAAGAGTGTGCTACGCAAAGTACAGGAATAGTTTTCTACACTTCCATTGATGCATATTGTGGCAGAATAATGTGCTAGTTTCTGGGTTCGTCGCTGTAAAATCCAGTTGGTGTAGAAAGTCCTAGTAAAAATCCACTTGTCAGGATGGAATACAAGCTTTATTGCTTCTAGAACTTCGCCGAACAATCAGCTGTACAAAATTCACAAGCACAATCAGACAGTAATGTGCTTTTAACAGACAGCTTAGATAAGAAGCTTTCACAAATGCTGTATTTCTCACACAAAATAAAACACTTCCACGGGTAAAATTCAGTGGAAATATACGAGGGATAACACTAACAGTCCCTCAAAACTCAGCAATGAAAGATCTACATACAGCACATCAATGTAAATGCAAATTAGCTTCGAAAAGCAAGCTAAAATATCGTTTCTATAGCGTCAATTATGCATCTTAATGCAGAAAACTTTACAAGCCTCAGGGGCGTAGCCAGGGGGGGGATATCGGGATATATCCCCCCCCCCGAAATTTTTGGATTAGTGATGAAATTCCGTCTATTTATACAGATATAAGTTCATATCCCCCCCCCTAAATTTTTTCCAGGCGCATATCCCCCCCCCCCCGAAAAATTTTCCTGGTTACGCGCCTGACAAGCCCCATAGTGAAAATCGCGGCAAATGACCAAAATGTCGCCAAGCTTGGCAACTTTTAGAGAGATTTCATCAAATTTGGCGCCAAAAATAAGTCCCCAAAAGTGAAGTTACCAAAGGACTAGGACCAATATTTCTCGAGATTTCTAGAAACTGCAGTAGAGGTGAATGGAGAAACCGAAACCTCCGTATCTCCGGTTCAAGTTGACCGATTTTGATGCAACAAAAGGCAAAATTTAACTATTTGAAGCGTAGAATACCGATTTTGAACTATTTTAAACCCCAGAACAGGGGGTTGTCCCGAAAATTCGTAACAATATTTAGATTGCAGTCAAAGGAAGTTATTTAACGCCAGTTCATTTAAAAAACTGCTTAAAAAATTCTATTTTCAGCATAAGCTATATTTTTATTTTACTTTATTGGATGCACATAGTTAAACGTTAATCTTCTTTATTGCAATCTATATTCATAAAATAGTTAATGAAATTGCTAATAAATATTACAAAGCTCAAAACCATGTACATTATTTTTTCTCAAATTCATTTTGTATACAACCCCTATTTTGCAGCTGGAAAAGTGCTCTAACTTTAAGCAGCTGTAACTCGGTGAATTTTGGTCGTAGAAAGATGATTTTTTTTATTGTGAATGAAATTACACAAAGGAAATTTTTCATAATATAACTAACTGATAGGACCGGGGGACCGTGTAAAAATTTAAATTTCGTAATTTTTATAGGGTTTGATTTATTGACTTCGATTGTTTCAAATATAATAGATTATACAATTTAAAGCATTTTTACAATTGGAGCTATGTGTCTCTGACTAACGGTTTAGGAAATAGCCATTGGACAGCGTTAGCACTGGACACCCTGTCTATATAATTATATATATACAGTGGACTCCGCTTAATGTGATCGCGGTTAATGTTATCAATCGCTTATTGTTATCGAAATCACTTGGTCCCGATTTTCTCTATTCATTTGTATGTTAAAATTATCGCTTTATGTGATCATTACATCGGTTAATGTTATCAGTTTTCGAACCTCATTTTAACTGGCAAAGGAATATTCACAATGGATTCAGAAGGAACCCATTCTTTTCTTTCCCTTTGCTGTTGTTTGAATTTCCCAGAATTCTCTCTCTTCCACCTAGGGAAATGGGGAATGAACAAAGGAGTGAGGAATTACACTTTCCTGGAATTCCCCCCTCCACGCACATCCCGCTGGTGGTCAGTGGTTGTCAGATAACCGTTTACACTTGCTGGGCATTGTAATCGAAAAATTTATGGCTTTTCTTATGACCAGTCGGAATGAGCCAACAAACGGTAACCCATAAAACCACACCCCTCACATGATAGATAGACGGAACGGGAGCTTTTTTCCTGAGAGCGTTTCCTTCAATACATTCTTTACCCCTGGAGTTCCCCTCAATCTTCAGCGCATGTGAACTGGACATTATCGGAACTCAGAAGGAGCGTATTCACATTTTATGCCTTGCTCCCTTACATGCAGCTTGTCGATATGGAAGCCAGAAAGCGAAATGATTTAACGTTAAAACAAAAGATCGAAATTTTAAATCGTTATGACAGGTTACCAAAAATGAGTCAGCGCAATGCTGCAGCGCAATTAAACATTTCTCAGCCTTTATTGTGTAAAATTTTGAAAAATCGTGATGAACTTACTAGAAGAGGTAAACAAAATGAAAATACGGAGTGCAAACGTAATAGAGCTGGTAAAGATGAGCAAGTTGAAAAGGCTCTAAGACTTTCGTTTGAAAATGTTCGAGAACGTGATGCTCCAGTCAACGGACCCCTTATGCAACAAAAAGCAGAAAGTTTAGCTGCTCAAATCGGAAAAAAAGATTTTGTTTCAACAAATGGTTGGTTTCAGCAATGGAAGACACGCGAAAATATTGTTTACAAGAGAATTCAAGACGAACAAAAAGATGCCGATAAGCCAGCAGCGGAAAATTGGCTACGAAACGAGTGGCCAAAACTAATTGCCTCATATTCACCAGAAAATGTGTATAATGCCGACGAAACAGCTTTGTATTTTAGAGCACTACCAGAACATACATACTTATTTAAGAATGAAAGCTTAAAAGGACATAAAGTCTCAAAAGAACGTATCACTGTTTTATGTTGCGTCAGTATGTCTGGAGGAAAACAGAGACTTTTAGTCATTGGGAAAAGTAAGAATCCTCGTTGTTTTAAAGGTGTTAAAAAACTGTCGACTACTATGCCAACAAGAATTCCTGGATGACAACAGTCATTTTCAATGACTGGATACGTAAGTGGGACGATAAGCTAAAACAAGATATTCTTCTCCTTGTGGACAATTGCACTGCACACGTTTTAAATGTCACTCTGAAGCATATTAATGTTGTTTTTTTACCCGCAAACACTACTTCCCTTTTGCAGCCTTGTGATCAAGGAATTATTCGTGCTTTGAAAGCATATTATCGCCACGAAATGCGGGCACGATTACTGGATGAAATAGAGTGCACACAAAATCTTAAAGCTAATGATTTGGTCAAGAAAACTAACGTTCTTGATGCGGTGCACCTGTTAACAGCTTCCTGGAATCGAGTTTCTGCTCAAACGATCAGAAACTGCTTCGCCTACGCAGGATCTTGCGAAAAAAATAACCAGAAATCTGAAGAAAAGATTGAAATTCCTTCGGATATGACCCCTGAAGAGTTCGAGGCATGGGTGGAAGTAGATCAAAGCATTCCAGTAACTTTCACATTAACAAAATCTGAAGTCTGTCAGATTGCCATAGGAAAACAGACGAATGATGGAACTGATGAGTTCGATGAAGAATCTGTTGATATTGAGCCACCTCCTACAAGTGCTGTAATGACACATGCATTAAAAGTGTTGAAACGTGGAGTTCAACACCGCTCCGATGACTTTAAAAAACATTATGAATACGAACAATTTATTAATAACCTTCTAAGAAAAAAAATTTAGACAAACAACCATTTATAAAATTTTTTAATTATCTATACAATTCTTGTGTTTTAAAGGATAATATACAGTACATAAATATAAGATGAGTTTTTCCATTTTATTTTGAAATTTAGTATGTGTAAATTAGAGGGGGGGGGTAAATTTATCTAATTTCGCATATCGTTTATTGTTATCAATCGGTTATTGTTATCAAAATCACGGTGTCCCAAACTGATCACATTAAGCGGAGTCCACTGTATATGAATATGAAGGACTTTCAGAGATTTTAAAACATAAGAATAAGTTTTATTGCAGTCGATACAAGCTAATGATTAGATTTTTAGAAAATCAAGTGGAAGAGTAGGTAAATGGCGAACAAGAAACCTTTTCCTGAAATTCTCAAATCTTAGAAAATGTTCTTCATGTCACGCATATCAATTTTAAACGCATTAGAAATATGCAAGCAGGAAACATGAAACCATCGCGAAGAACTAAAGATTTTGCCTTGCTGCATTTCCTGAATTTTTCGTTACGATCTTGCACCAGTCAATTATTTGACGGACATCCCAGGACTACATATATATCATGAGATGATAGTGCACGAAGTTTATGAATTATAGTGCATGTCGTTTCTACAGGGACATCGTAATTTTCCTGTAAGCTTTTACTTATATTTCCCCAGAGAGGGTAGTACTTTTGTTTTTGTTTTTATGTGAGTGTGTGTGTAGAAGGGATGCGGGAGGGGGGGGGGTTTAGAGACGAAATTACATGGTATGAGTTTTTTGAAGACAACACTATAAATAATACGAATAAATCAAACTTCCTGGCCAGGTTAAAAGTTTTTATTTTAATGTCATAAAAGCAGATGTTAGGCTAGGCGGAGATTGTTTATTGAGGTTTCAGTGCAGACAGCCCAGATCTTTCTCGGAGGTATGGGTAGGCTATAGTTAAATAACCATGACCAATAGAAATAAGAAATTGGCCATCACAATAAAGAACCAGTATTTTGTTGTCATAAATGACTTCATTAAAAAATTATTATTACATTTCCGGCATTACGGCATTCGTAGTAAAGCGAAAAGAGTTAAAAAGGAGATAAACAAAATGCAATTACTAATTAAAATAGAAAATATAAATAATATCAAACACATATATTGAAAAACACTTTTTAAAACCTTAACTTGTGCATATGAGTCATTCTCAAAAAGAAATATTACAAATCGTGTTCCTTGCATTCAGTGGCATTCAATTTCCTTTTGTTTGTTGTTAAAGCTTTCATGTGCTTTTGAAAAAAAGGATAATCATAACATATTCGCTTTTTAAATTATTGAAAATCTTTAAAATAACGTCCGAAATCTATACATAACAGTTAGTACCTTTCTTAAAATCCCTTGTCCCTGTACATGAATTTGAAAAATAGTCATAAAATTATAAAAGATAAAATTATTAAAAATCGTCCCGAATGGGTGGAACGTTTTATCGATGGCTTTTCCGCTTTTCAGCCATTTTTCATTATTTTTAACCTGGAAAGAAAAATCTGTAACACCGTTCGAACAACAGGTTTTCCATTTAGTATAACTATACTTAGTTATCTTGTAAAACACGAAGTTTTCAGTTTTTTTGCGACTAACCACTTTCACAACAGGATCCATAAAAATCTGCTTGTAAAGTAAGTTTTTTCTTTTTTCTAAAACAGCTGATGCATAAAAATTATTCATTATTTCGTGATAACTATGACTGTTATTAGTTCTTTGTTCATTCATTTACTAATATTAAGATGCATTTAGATTGTGTTCCGCCATAATCAGACACAAAAATGTAATTATCTTTGGAAAGCAGGGGTGGGGCTGATTGCATGACGTGATGATGAATGGGTAATTTTTGCCCTTTCCATGAACATGTATTTATGCTACTTTCTTTTGTAGTTTTACTTTCTTAAAGATATGAAATTATTTACTGGCTTTTGTTGATCTTTTATAATTATTAAAAAAGTAATTGGTGATAAATTAAGCAGACAGTCGCATTTTTTGCCCAAAAATAAAATTAAAACACTTGTTTTCAGTGGCGCAAGCAAGGGAATGATCCAAGAGGTCTTGACCCCTCCCAAAAGAGTTATCAATTTTGCTTTGTTAAACCATGTAATTTTACACATTTAATTTCAAAAGACTCAATCAAGTTCTTATTTTTTCAGTTAAAATAACTAAATAGAAGCACAGTAAAAGGGGCTCACAATTTAAAAAAAGCAAAGAAAAAATCATTTTTTCAGGTGATTGGTGTCAAATGTTTATGAACTGGAAGGATTCCCTCCAAGAGAAAGTCCTGTGTGCACCACTGGTTGTTTTTATAGGGATTTTTTTTTTTATGTTCGACAAAATGTTGAACTAGTATTAGTATATTATGTAGATATAGTATGTATATATATTACAATTAAATTATGTATGAGTACGGTTTTTTTTTTTTAGCTTCCTTTCAACAAAAGGCAAAGCAATTTATGGGACTTACATAAAAACCTTTATTACTCTAACATAAATCATACAATTCCAACGCCAGCTTTATCAGGCGTCCAAAACAAAAACAGTCCCAACAAAATTTTATATGAAACTAAATTAAATCTTTAGAATCCTCGCACCTCTCATTATTGTAACATGCCGTCATTCTCGAGTACGTATTTTATACTTCAGCTCGAGTCAAATTTCTCGGTTTTATTACCGTGGAGTTTGGTGCGTTTGTTAATTCATCATCACATAATACGTTGATAATGTCGACGGAACTTTACTACTCCCATGGGGGAAAGCACATCCGTCACAGGAGTGACGATGCTGCTGAATGAAAATCTTTACGATCTTTTATTGGAACTGTACCTGATTATCCGGATCACTGTATTATTAATATTTTTTTTTTTTAAACAGGTTCGAAAAATAAATAATTATATCCTCATAATACACAGTAATAATTCAATTTACAATAACACGATTGAATATAAAATTACATAAACCTGATCCTACTTTATTAAGAAGGATCTAACTTGAGCCTGGATAATGCATCAGCATTTCCATGTTGAACGCCCCTTCGATAAGTAATTTTCAAATTGTATCGCTGCAACGCTAAAGCCCACTTAGTTAATTTGGCGCTGTGTGGAAGGCCATCTGTCAAATATGTTAAGGGGTTATGATCTGATACGATCTGGATTTCCGCGCCAAATATCCAAGTATCAAAAATTTTTAGTACTTCTAAAACTCCATATGCTTCTCTCTCAATCGTAGACCATTTCATTTGGCTGGGGTTTAGTTTCTTGCTGAAAAAAGCAATAGGGACTTCCTCTCCCTTGGCGTCCTTTTGTGCGAGACACGCGCCAATAGCTGTAGCCGATGCGTCACTGTACAACTGAAACGGCTTGTCAAGATCTGGGGTGTGTAAGATAGGTATCTTCATCAATTCCTCTTTCAATCGAGTAAACGCTTGGTCCTCAGCGGAGCCCCAAGGTATAGTAATCGGTACTTTCTTCTTGGTTAGATTTGTTAGTGGCAGAATTATTTGCGCGAATTGTGGTATGTAACTCCTATAATAACTTGCTAAACCGATTAAGCTTCTTAGCTCTTTCTTGGTAGTAGGCCTTGATATCCTCGTTACAGGTTCAATCTTCTCCGGATCCGGAGAAGATTGAACCTGTATGCCGACCGGAACCTACAATATGGCCCAAAAATTTTACCTGGGTTCTCCCGAACTCGCATTTTCCAAGATTCACAGTAAGTCCTACTTCCCTCAATGTTTTAAAGACTTGGCTTATATGCTTTAAATGTTCTTCCCAACTGTTAGAGAAAATAGCTACGTCGTAAATGTATGCACAGCAATAGTCACGATGTACGAATAATGCTTTATCCATTGATTTCTGTAATGTCCCTCCGGCGTTCTTCATCCCAAAAGGTAAGACTTTCCATTGATAATGCCCCGAATGTGTTACGAAGGCGGTGAAATGCTTGGATTCTTCATGCATGGGAATCTGCCAGTATCCCTTCGTTAAGTCTATGACGGTTATAAATGCAGCTTGTCCTACTCTGAATAGTAAATCCCTGGCAATTTTCATGGGATATGAATCAGGCACCGTGAAACTATTCAATAGTCTAAAATCAATACATAACCTAACGCTTCCATCCTTTTTGGCAACACAAACAACAGGATGTGCCCATTCGCTATCGCTTGGTTCAATGAGGTCCATTTCAATTAGCTCCTCGATTTGGCAATCCACTTCTTTTTGTAAACTGATGGGTACTCGGTGCGGTTTGAGTCTCTTTGGCGTGCAGTTCTCCGTAACTTTAACATAATGCCCGTCGAATTTGGCATGTCCTGGCTTTGAACTAAAAATGTCCATATATCTCTTCAGTACATCAAATAACTCTTGGGTTTGCTCTTCAGTTAAATTATGATTTCTAGTTTTCTCCACTTCCTAGGTTCTGATCCTATTGCTGCTGTGCCAGTACGGGTTTTTTTAGCTTCCTTTCAACAAAAGGCAAAGCAATTTATGGGACTTACATAAAAACTTTTATTACTCTAACATAAATCATACAATTCCAACGCCAGTTTTATCAGGCGTCCAAAACAAAAACAGTCCCAACAAACTTTTATATAAAACTAAATTAAATCTTTAGAATCCTCGCACCCCTCATTATTGTAACGTGCCCTCATTCTCGAGTACGTATTTTATACTTCAGCTCGAGTCAAATTTCTCGGTTTTATTACCATGGAGTTTGGTGCGTTTGTTAATTCATCATCACATAATACGTTAATAATGTCGACGGAACTTTACTACTCCCATGGGGGAAAGCACATCCGTCACAGGAGTGACGATTTTGCTGAAAGAAAATCTTTGTTTACGACCTTTTATTGGAACTGTACCTGATTATCCGGATCACTGTATTATTAATATTTTTTTTTTTTTTAAACAGGTTCGAAAAATAAATAATTATATCCTCATAATACACTGTAATAATTCAATTTACAATAACACGATTGAATATAAAAATACATAAACCTGATCCTACTTTATTAAGAAGGATCTAACTTGAGCCTGGATAATGCATCAGCATTTCCATGTTGAACGCCCCTTCGATAAGTAATTTTCAAATGGTATCGCTGCAACGCTAAAGCCCACTTTGTTAATTTGGCGCTGTGTGGAAGGCCATCTGTCAAAAATGTTAAGGTGTTATGATCTGATACGATCTGGATTTCCGCGCCAAATATCCAAGTATCAAATTTTTTTAGTGCTTCTAAAACTCCATATGCTTCTCTCTCAATCGTAGACCATTTCATTTGGCTGGGGTTTAGTTTCTTGCTGAAAAAAGCAATAGGGTCTTCCTCTCCCTTGGCGTCCTTTTGTGCGAGACACGCGCCAATAGCTGTAGCCGATGCGTCACTGTACAACTGAAACGGCTTGTCAAGATCTGGGGTGTGTAAGATAGGTATCTTCATCAATTCCTCTTTTAATCGAGTAAACGCTTGGTCCTCAGCGGAGCCCCAAGGTATAGTAATCGGTACTTTCTTCTTGGTTAGATTTGTTAGTGGCAGAATTATTTGCGCGAATTGTGGTATGTAATTCCTATAATAACTTGCTAACCGATTAAGCTTCTTAGCTCTTTCTTGGTAGTAGGTCTTGATATCCTCGTTACAGGTTCAATCTTCTCCGGATCCGGTGTATGCCGACCGGAACCTACAATATGGCCCAAAAATTTTACCTGGGTTCTCCCGAACTCGCATTTTCCAAGATTCACAGTAAGTCCTATTTCCCTCAATGTTTTAAAGACTTGGCTTATATGCTTTAAATGTTCTTCCCAACTGTTAGAGAAAAGGGCTACGTCGTCAATGTATGCACAGCAATAATCACGATGTACGAATAATGCTTTATCCATTGATTTCTGGAATGTCCGTTCGGCGTTCTTCATCCCAAAAGGTAAGACTTTCCATTAATAATGCCCCGAATGTGTTACGAAGGCGGTGAAATGCTTGGATTCTTCATGCATGGGAATCTGCCAGTATCCCTTCGCTAAGTAAGTGACGGTTATTATAAATGCAGCTTGTCCTACTCTGAATATTAAATCCCTGGCAATTTTCATGGGATATGAATCAGGCACCGTGAAACTATTCAATAGTCTAAAATCAATACATAACCTAACGCTTCCATCCTTTTTGGCAACACAAACAACAGGATGTGCCCATTCGCTATCGCTTGGTTCAATTAGCTCCTCGTTTTGGCGATCCACTTCTTTTTGTAAACTGTTGGGTACTCGATACGGTTTGAGTCTCTTTGGCGTGCAGTTCTCCGTAACTTTAACATAATGCCCGTCGACTTTGGCATGTCCTGGCTTTGAACTAAAAATGTCCATATATCTCTTCAGTACATCAAATAACTCTTGGGTTTGCTCTTCAGTTAAATTATGATTTCTAGTTTTCTCCACTTCCTAAGTTCTGATCCTATCGCTGCTGCGCCAGTACGGGTTTTTTTTAGCTTCCTTTCAACAAAAGGCAAAGCAATTTATGGGACTTACATAAAAACCTTTATTACTCTAACATAAATGATACAATTCCAACGCCAGTTTTATCAGGCGTCCAAAACAAAAACAGTCCCAACAAAATTTTATATAAAACTAAATTAAATCTTTAGAATCCTCGCACCTCTCATTATTGTAACGTGCCCTCATTCTCGAGTACGTATTTTATACTTCAGCTCGAGTCAAATTTCGCGGTTTTATTACCATGGAGTTTGGTGCGTTTGTTAATTCATCATCACATAATACGTTGATAATGTCGACGGAACTTTACTGTATGTAAATGACAATTCCTATTCTGCCTTCTTGTGTTAATAATAAAAAGGCTAATTTTTAATTTAGTTATTGGATACATCCATCCGAAAACCCATTCATTACCTGCAATGGCTCATTCAAGCCCAAAATTTTTCTTTCAGTATTTTCATAATATATTTCTGCAAACAATTTTTATTCAAATCATTACTTTTGTTTTTTGTGGCCAAATAGTTGAAGCAAACATCATATAAATTTGAGCCCATGAAAATAATCACCAAAAATAACAAAAATTAAAAAAAAATGGCCCATTCATTACCACTC
Source organism: Cheiracanthium punctorium (assembly GCA_038373885.1). Taxonomy (NCBI): domain Eukaryota; kingdom Metazoa; phylum Arthropoda; class Arachnida; order Araneae; family Cheiracanthiidae; genus Cheiracanthium; species Cheiracanthium punctorium. The sequence continues at coordinate 66,479 of JAWZYV010001774.1, forward strand.
TCCCCCACTTCAAAAATATCCAGTCAATTCCGCGATTTTAGCGAATTTTCAATTGACGGAAAATGCATTCAGCAGAAAACGTACAGACAAAAACTTTATTTACTATTCTAAAGCTTACAGTCCATTAAAGCAGTTCATTAATAGGCAAACTGACAGGGACATGCATATTAACTTTCATATTTTCTGTATGTCCCACAATGCGCAGATTAACTAAAATACTGCACTTGCATACTACCATAACTGCCAACACTGTCACCCGTTATATAGCTCGAAAAAAGAAAGGAATATATATGCTAGAAATTTCTTACAGCCCAGTCAGCTTCGTGCGACTATTTCTTGCACTTCTAAAATCGAAACACACAGGTTATCGTTTCTTTTTTAAACTTTTCCCCATCAAAAGTGGAAGTAAAGTGTTGAAGATTTCAGTTTTTTTGTTTGTCCACTTTTGCTCTAATTGGGATAGATATCAAGTGCAATCGTAAGTATAAACATGCACAAATTGCTGCAAAACTTATATCATCGTAGAGGGAAAAAAAGACAAAAAAAAAAAAAAAAAAAAAAAAACATGAAAATACGGAAAATGTGCTAGCAAATGGGACGTCAGCCCTATTTTCGCATATGTACGACTTTTGTTTTTCCTGCAAGTTTCCAGAAGAAATTCTATTCTATTGAAGAGCTGACCCTCGATACACGGAAATTGTCCTGCATTCAAACGTAAATGGAGAATTTCTATTAAATTTGCCAAAACTTTCCAGTAAATGTACAATAATTTTTTACAGTGTATGTTACTACCAAGTACTATATTGAAAACAGCATAGTATTTAACCTTTAAAATTCTTCCACAGGATCACCCAAAACAATTCCAACACATTAACACTCTGTGGGAAGTAATTCATTAAACTACAGTTCAGAGACACTTAGTAATTTCAGACAAAACAAAATAAATAGACTTTATCAATGCTTACATAATAATGGTCTCTATTGAAAGTGCTACTGTGTAAATAGAACTTGTATTTCTTTTACAGGAATACTTAAAAAAATTCCAATATACTGTGATCTATGGTAATTTTGTGGCATTACTCCATTTCAAGCACAATACAATAGATATATAGATGTTTATAAAAGCTTACTTTTTATATGAAAATGAATAACGTTTGTATTTATTCCACAGGGTAACAAAGTTACATGCTCCCCTGATGTTATTTTGCTAGAACAAATACACCAGGCTCAACCTCAGACCTCTGCATCATTTCAAAAAAGCGTACTAAATACACTCGTTTGAGGTTATGCCCAAAGTCTCATTAAAAGTTTTCCAAATTTGGCTTTAAAAATAAGTTTTAAAAGTAGTTTTTAATTGGTGATATATGCATTTTGCTTGATATTAGCAAATCGTACTGTTAATAAATTAGAGTTTATTAATGAATACTGGGGATATAATTAACCAAGATTCAAATTATGATTGTTTTTCAAAAGAACTATAATTTTTGCCTAAATTAAAGTTCAGAATAATCGATCAAACAGTACACGCTTGAAAAAAAAAAGAACTAAATTCACTCCGAAGAAACTAAAACAGCTCCGAAGGATTTGAAACCGGGACAAGTTTTTCCCGGTTTTAAATGTTTCGGAGCTATTTTAGTTTCTTCGCAGCGAATTTAGTTCTTTCTTTTAAGCATGTAAATAGCAAATACACAACAAATTGTGCTCTAACAATGGCTTTGAATGATCGTTATGCTGCTGTGTGAATGTTTAAAAAAGAGAACTGTGTCGGAAAATGCTATTTATTCGATGCGTTTGCCATGGCTTATTTTTGTTGCTTTAATGGCATTGGATAATCACAAAGTTGTCTTCTTTCTGTTTACATTGTGGTAATGCGAGTTGTTTGGCGTGTTTTCTGCAAATACGTTTTCATCCAAAATTATATAGCGATTCTTACAAAAAAGCAGTCAAGAATGGATTGGATTGATGTTGGCATTTTTTCTTTATTTTAAAAAAATTAGTCTCTACAGAAGTAACATGCTCTTGTTCTCCATAACAGTGAAACTCAGTCACTATTATGAGAATTGCTTACACAAATGACCGTTATGTTTGCAGTTAAACGGTCTTGTACATAGTATTGAATGGGGAGGGGGATTTCTGTCAGTTTGCAATATTAGTTTTTTTAAACACACGACGTAATTCGTTGCCAATAGTGGTGGTGTCGTCACACATATTTATCGTACAGAAATATAACTGCATATGCATATTATGGGAATTTCTGATCATTGAACTTACTTATTGATGAAAGCGATATCCTATGTTTGAGAAGCTTATCTGAAAACAGTAGCGGATTCAGGGGAGGGGCTAGGGAGCTTTAGCCCCCCAAAAATTAATTGATAAAGGGTAACATTCTGCTTCATTATGCACTTTGAATATGTAAAGTGATCTTTTTTAATGACTTAGCCCCTCCCAAAAGTTTTTACATTGGTTTAGACTAAAATTTTGCTTATTGTATATTTTGTTTGGGTGAAATAAGCTTTTTTCAAAATTTAGTCCCTCCCAAAAGATAATTTCTGGATCCGCCATTGTCTGAAAAATACAATGATCGTACTGCGTGTAATTTCTTAGAATAATGTTCAAATACCGTGCCAATTAATAATAATAATAATAAGTTTTGCATAAGTCAAGCGTGCGTTTTTTCTTCTAATTTATCCAAAATTAAAAAAACTCTAATGCCCAGCTGGTTGTCAATCAAGTGACTTGCATTTACATCAGAGGTGGCTTTCCTTTCGCATATCATGCACCCGTTCTTTTCACAGACTACTCCAGATGTGCCATACAGCTTTATTTTCTCTTCCTTGCGTTCATAGATAGAGTTGGAAAACATTAATAAGATTTAGGTTCAGTTTAGGAGAGGAAAAGTAACAACGTGGAAGCATGAGATGGAATTGCTGTTTGGAGGAAGGGATTCAAGAATTAATATTTGAGATATTTGGTAAGATCAGAGATCTTTCAATCTTTGATGACAATCTATTTTGGAGTGTACAATTTTCAACTGGGATCACATTTTTTTTTTTAAATGAAATACCTACGTGCACGAAATTACTTGAAAAGTTTTCAATCGGTCTTGAAACAATAAGTAAGCGCGGGGATGTAATACGCCACTTGAAATGATCCAATGTGCCACGAGTTGGCTACCCTTGTCTGCATGCTCTAATTAAGGTGGCACCAGTAATTTAACGTTTCCGAAACTTTTTCGGCTGGCACTGTGCGCCAGGTATAAGTAATGGGACAGCTAGAACTACATCCAAACTGAGAACTTTATTTCAATTTCGCAGTTACATGGATTCATAATGTTCCCTGTGCACCCCCATTCCAACGTTACATCGATGATACAAGTTATTGGAAGAATGCTATAAGTCTTGATTGTGTGTACTTCCTTTAGTCTGCTGATCACAGCATGTTAGATGCTTTCATTGTCACTGAATCACTCGCCTTTTAAAGCACGTTTAATTTTCGGAAATAGAAAAAAGTCTACAGACTCCAAATCAGGTAAATAGGGAAGGTATTCGAACACGCATATTATTATTGACGCTAAAAATTGTTTCATAGGTAGTGCGCAGTCAATCAGTGCATTGTTCCTTGACCAGCAGATTGAAGGAGATCACGATCAGGACTTTCAGAGTTCGATGATATTTCGAATAACTTGTATGATCGATGTAAATGCTGAGTGGAGGTGAAAGGGGACTATTTAGGATTCATGTTACAGCGAAATTGAAACGAAGTTCTTAGTATGCATGTAGTACTGTTTACTTCGGTATTTATTGGGTGCACTCTGTATAAAATGAAGTATGCGGCAACTTGATGCTGTTACGTTTATAGAGGGATTATTTGAGTAAAGAGCAAACCACTCTATAAAGTAACTCAAGATGAGAGGAATTCCCATCTAAAATGACCATTATGTATCTACGCATTATGTTCATTATGCACATTAAACTGCCAATATAGGCCGATCACAAGGGTAATTACAATAAACCACTCTATAACAATAAAATTTTGCACGCTCTCGAAATTTTCATGCAATATAATCTCTATTCTATATAACATCTCGATACATGCCTCTAAAATGATAATTTTATTTGATCCCTTAACCCTTTGAGGCGCAACCCTTTCCCAATGCTGAAAAAAGGGCAGCCGTTGCCATCGCTCGACTTAACTACCACTCTGCCGCACAGCCAGCTGTCGTCAAAAAGGGTCTCTAGATCTGTGGCACGCGATGAACGCTTCGAGCGTCCGCCATCTTGCTGGTAGTTAAGTCAAGCGATGGCAACGGCTGCACCTTTTTTCAGCATTGGGCAATCTATCAAGTTGTTCTCGCATTCTTCCATTTTTCAGCAGATGTCAGTGCTGTTAAAAATAATCGTGACAATTTTTTTGACGGGAAATGACGTGCTAAAAAGTAAAGGATTCTCGTGGAGCTATGTCACCCGCAACTATTTTTATAGAAATCAAATCTATTCTTCGTGACTGGCAACAGTCAAAACGTCAGAGTTTGATGTTCCCAGAGCGGGAACACTGCGCCTTAAAGGGTTAAATCGAACAACTTTCGCATGGCTGTTGTTTTTCAAATGATTGGTCGTTCATTTTCCCGAAACAAGCTTTGTATTCTTTTCCCACAAACAGGAGCCGCAAAGTTATGAGCTCGTATGAAAAGTAGTCAGAATAATCTGGGAAAAATGACTGTCTAGCTCACTTTCATATATTATATAAATATCGATTTTATGCTTTAAAATGTGCTTTTAATTTTTATTAAGAAAGTTGACGCAGAACGTTTGATTCGGCTTGTGAATGATATCGATATCCAAATTGTCAAAGGAAGAAGGGGGGAGGGGGGGGTTATTGTCCTCGATAGCGTTTGATATTTCGGGAGAAGACAATGAAATACTGATATTGATAAACATGCAATAACCCCTTTAGGGACTCTCCATGAATGATGTGTGACTTTATTTCAGTATTTTTGACAATTCCTCTTCCCCTTTGTCATAAAGGGTCGCACTTCACCATACCCTCTCTTCACCCCGTAAGTGACCATAATGCGGCTCGCGAGCTAATTGCGGCATTCGTAAGCGAATAGCATGGCTCTTATGTAAAGAAAATATGTATGGAACATTATGAACTAAAACTATGTGCAAAAGTAATTAACTTAATGAACGAATAATAAAAGGATTGACAGTAAGTTAATCCTTTCAGACCTAATTAAATAATTTCACTTAGAATTAAATATATCTTTTTATTTTTTATAGTGATTATATTTGTAATTAAAAAATAAAAGGAAACAATTTTCATTATTAATATAAACTAGAGATGAGTTCGGGCTCATTTTTTGAAGCCCGAGCCCGCCCGAGCCCGAAATTTCAGATAAGATAAATAAAATTCAAAGAAGTAATTCTTTGATAGAATACAATAAATTTTGCAGTTTGTGCAAATTAAAGACAAATATAGTTGCAAATTTTTAATGCACTTTCTAATTCTTTATATCTATGTTTATGAAATAATGTCCGCTCTCATGACTAACTAAGTAATATAAGCCGCCGTTCTGAAATACCCAAAGAGCTTCACGCACCTTCTAGGCGGCCGTGCTGCTATTTTTTTCATGTATTATATAAATGTTTTAATGAATCTTTATATAATGTTTTTTATGTACTTTTATTTTCCTCATGAATCACTTTTTAAAGTCTGTTTCAAGGAGTATGTTCAATAAAAGAGAAATTTTTCACGAGCCCGAGCCCGCCCGAGCCCGAACGCAATTGTGAATTACAGAGCCCGAGCCCGGTTCGGGCCCGGGCTCGGGCTCGGGCTTTCGGGCTCGGGCTGAGCCCGTCTCATCTCTAATATAAACAGAAACCGTGTGTAAAAACTATTTTTTCCTTTTCCTATTTGTGCATTAAACAAGAAATTAACTTTTCGTCAGTGACTTAAAAATTTAAACTCCCGTAAACTCGAATTAGGTTGGTCCTGCGGTTTAAGTATTTTATTTTTAAAACATTAGATATCAAAATGTTTATTTTAATAAATATTATCATCATCAAATAATTTGAGAACATAGGATTTTTGTACCGTTCCGTTTTGAGGAGTATAATAATTATTAATTATAAAAATATTGAAAATAATATTAATAATTATGAATATCATTTTTTAGTTTATTTAAAATTTTGAGCATGAAAGCCATAATATTTGTTGTGCTAATAATATAATAAAAAATTTTCATTAAACTATTAGAATTGTTTCACTTATTTTAAATATAAAAATGCAGCAGCGTACCCGAAATCCACCATAAGAGAGCTCTCGTTGATAAAGCTGCCCAGAATAAATAGAGTTGTAGGTTTATTACCACTGAAACATGTAAAATATCGTTATCGGCAATTTTTTTCAACGAATTTATAAGTAAAATGTGGTGTCGGTCCAGAAAATTTGGACACAGTGCCTGTTTTTCAATTGTTAACACCTAAAAAATACTTAATGATGGAATATATCTATCATGAAAAAAACATTATGAACCTTATGCTGAATTTTTTTGCGAAACTTTGTTATTTGCCGAATTTTTAAAAATTCCGCTGGTCATAGCTAACTTATCAACTTATACTCTGTTTTTACCTTAAATCATTATAAATAATAAAGTTAAAATGTTGCCTTTTGAAAAGTTTTATTTTATTTTCTGCACATTAGAATGTTTACCTGTATTCAGTATTTTATTTAAAATCTGGTTTTTAATAATTAACTATAAACTTATTTTTTGGCTTGATAATTTTTACAAAATGGAAAAACTTCGAGAACCATTAAGCATCACATTAACTTACTTCAGTCTTTTAAAATGAATTTTAACTGAAACCACACTATCTAGAAATATGTTAATGTATATTTTACTTTCTTTAGTAAGTCATTCATTCCATAAATTTAATACGTATCATGGGGAAAAAAATCCATTAGTCTTGTTTTAAATGTACTTTTATTATATTTATTCTAAATAACTTTTTCCGATTTGCCTAAAAAAGTATCGGGAAAATTGAAAACAAGCAACAGGCGTTTTTATCGATTTGCTTTTACGAATAAAACATTTTCTCTGGTGCTAAGTGCCAGTAAGTCAGGAGGTCTGGCTTTGGAAAGTAAGATTTTCTGTAGCTCTTATAGAATTAAAGCGTAAAAATTTATGTTGACTATGCAAAACTAAAGCAAAAAAATGATACGATGGGTAATTATGTGCCTTACCTTTTTTTACATTTTGTTGAACAGAATCAGACCCTCATTAAGGTAAGTGAAGTTTATTTTGTATCTTTACTCTTTTCTCCCAAAACTTAATTTTACCGGAAGCAGCTAATCACATTTAGTATTAAATATAAACTTTTACAGAAATGTACTCTTATTGAATGTACTAAGATAGACTTACTTATTTTGTGAATAAATTTATTGAGTTTATATTGTACTAAAAACAGTCCGTGCCATGTTATTAGTCAGCCGTCAAGAAAGGTATTTTCAATTGGAAGAAAACTTATTTTATTTTATATTTTAATTTATAAAAATTATCTGCTAAATTTTTAGGATTATTCATGGTATCTGTACGAAATTTATTAGTTGGATCACAAATTCGTTTAAAGAATAATCATTCCGTTAAAATTTTGCTTTTATTTATGTTTACCTAATGTGTAATAGTATGGAGAAAATAATTAGGTTTCCTTAAAAGTATTTTCCTATAACCTGTGCAATGTCCTATGAGGAAAAGCGACAAATGAAAAAAATATAACATTCAAGGAAATTTATCATCGAAAATTATTCAAGCTATTTTTGAAAAAAAAAAACTTAAATTCTCATGCAGTGAAAATATCTTTCTTACAGCTACTTCTCTCTTGCTGAATTATAAAACTGGGTTGAAAGCACATATTACAAATAATTTTACAGTTCATTTTGTCAAAATACGTATCCACATTTTTTGACAAAATTCCACATTATGTGAAATCCACATTATGAATCCTAAGATTTAAAAAAGTTTTTAGTGTAAAAAGTCAGTTTTGTTATTCGACATCAGAGGTGATTTGATCACAATATCCAAGAGAACCGAACGGAGAAATTTAAGTACTAATTGACGTACAGACAAAATAGGCATAATTTAATTTCCGCGTATGTTCTTTTTTACTGTTTTAAGTAGTTTTTGTTTTGTGGAATCATCTACGTATTAAAACAGAGCGCGAATTTTGAAGCTCAATTTTGACCCATCTTCTTACATTTCATCTTATTTCTATGCTTGCAATTAAAATGCATGAGAAGTGTGAAGTATTTTCATGCTTTCACGCACATTGTTTCAAAAGGTTTCATACGAAATAACTGTGAAAAAAATACTCATTTTGCTCACTTATAGCCTCGGGTTAGCCTCTATTAGAATATTTTTTGATTAGTATGGTAACTGGCTGAATGTTATAATATTTCATATTTGAGGTACTTACATATAGTGCAGCACATTTAACCACTCATTGATTTTTTATTTGCTCTATTCAAAATTCAGGGACGAAGGGGTTAATTTTTTTTAAAGAGTCACTGTTCCTTTGAACTCCTGATTAAATATTCTATAATTTCTAGCCCTCTAATTACATTATATTTTTTATATTCACTAGAAATTATTATATTATACTTTCAAAAAAAAAAAAAAAAGATAAGTAGGCATACTCATAAATTTTGTTTTCATGAGAATCAGCACATTTCAAATGCCCCAAAATATATTTTGGCACCATTCGCACTCTGTCTTGTAAAATACTACCTGACATATTTAATATAGAATTTAGCCTTTTCACTATTCTATATATGCGTATATAGTTGAATAACTGTGTCAGATGATGTAGAAATTTTGGTCAACCAGATACACCCTATAGAAGCCAAGTGGTTTAATGATTAGCATATTGTTCAGTGCGACACGATCGAAGATTCTATTCCCGGGTTAGGCAAGTTTGATTCGGCTTTTCATCCCTTGAGGGGGTTGATAAAATGAGGACCAAGCTTTCTTGGGTACTAAACACTGGGGGCCATGAATCAGGCTGACTACCTGGCCGGAGCATTTGCTTCCTCACACCAGAGCCCGTGGTCGCAAAGGCGTGGATGGCCAGCAGAGTGCTTGGCCCCACATGTGCTGTTGCGCCTCTGTTTACTTCCAGGTACATCCTGTGGTACTCACAGTTTCTTTAACCCTTTAACGCCCAGTGTTCCCGCTCTGGGAACACCAAACTCTGACGTTTTGACTGTTGCCAGTCGCGAAGAATAGATCTGATTTCTATAAAAATAGTTGCGGGTGGCATAGCTCTACGAGAATCCTTTAGTTCCCGCACGTCATTTCCCGCAAAAAAAATTGTCTCGGTTATTTTTAACAGTACTGACATCTGCTGAAAAATGGAAGAATGCGATAACAGCTGGATAGATTGTCCAATGCTGAAAAAAGGGCAGCCGTTGCCATCGCTCGACTTGACTACCAGCAAGATGGCGGACGATCGAAACGTTCATCGCGCGCCACAGATCTAGAGACCCTTTTTTGACGACAGCTGTCTGTGCGGCACAGCAAAAAAGGGTGTCTAGGTCTGTGGCGCGCGATGAACGTTTCGATCGTCCGCCATCTTGCTGGTAGTTAAGTCGAGCGATGGCAACGGCTGACCTTTTTTCAGCATTGGGAAAAGGTTGCGCCTCAAAGGGTTAATAGATGCTGCTTTCCGGTGTGGCAATGCTTACGTTCTTACGACTAGTCATCTTGAGACATAGATTGGAGAGAGGAGTTTTTTGACATATATGCATGGAAACTAGAGGAAACTAAGCCCTTCTTAGACATTTCTTAGGTCCCTCCTTCTTTACAGAAAAAGCGCATATACCATTACAGAAACAGCTGATGAAGCCTTTTCTTAAAAACGCCAAGAATTGCCACGTTATTTATGCATGGGCAAAGAGAAAAAATAATTTGTTTCTTTCACCGCTTTTCACTTTGGAGAAAAATAAAAAGCCAGAAAATAAAAAGTGCGAAGGAAGACGCCTATTGATCCTAGCTTAACGCGTATTAGTTCACGAACTACCTAATGATCAATACACTCTATTGTATATCACGTGCAGGCTTTTCATGGCGGAATGTATTAGGGGAAAATGAACACATACGCAAAAGGTAAATTCATTCATGGTTAAAACCTACGTCAATATTTAACATCTTCCTAAAAAAAAGTAATTTAAAAAGCACTCAGTAATAAGAGAAGCTCATTGGTTATTGAAAATATGTTAATTTCAGCTTCCCGAAATCACATTGACTTTTGTTTGCATGAAGCTTTGAATTTAGAATTAACAAGTTAAGTGGCAACATTGTTATTTCGGTAGTACAATAATAAAAACAAAAGATGAAGTTATTTATTTTAAGTGGACAAAGGCTAAATACATTAAGTGTAGACATTTTTTTGTCAAATGTTTTTTTCCAGTACCCTTTGAAATCGTCTCTAGAACGGGCTTTATCTTCAAGCATATAAATAGCTCAGACAACGGAATAAACTAAAAGATTTTGAAATTTAAATATACATATTTTAGACGTAAAGGCTACATGAACAAAACTCAAAAACAAGCAATTGCTTTGCTAATTTATTTTGTTTGATGATATAATTATTTATTAGCGCTATTAATTTGTGCATCGAATAACTGTTTTATTATATATTTGCTATTTCTAATTACCGTGAAATAGGGATTCATAAATTAAAAATCTGTAAGAAGAAAAGTAAGAAGTTAAGACTTGTAATTTTTTAATGATGCATTTTAAACTTCCCCCCTTATTTTATATTTACATCATTTGTGAAAGAAGTTTCCCAGCGTTCAGAACTCGTTTCTGATGACTTTTAAAAGAAAGTTTGTTTAATTCCCCAAAAAAAAAAAAAAAAAAAAACGTTAACTAAATAGCGCCAGTTATTTCTTTAAACCAAGAAAATATTGTTAAGAAACATGATTTTCTTTCACCCTGGTGTTTTTTGTTTCTTTTTTCCTTTACACTTCTTCTGAGCAATAAAACGTTTTCACCATATCTGGCGTTCACGTGCAGTAGGTAATAAATATCCTTTTTTTATTTCAGTAATTCTTATGCTGAACTGTGCACGAGTGTCATGTCAAAGGATTATAAATTATTCGAATCCCCAAATAAAGGTAATATTTTCAAAATTATAGAAAACTGAGTTTAAGAGGCACTTTTTTCCTTATATTGATTTCGAAAGATTCGCCAGTAAATATAGTAAACATGCCGAAAAAGATATACATGATAGACGTCATTTGTAATTAATGTTCTTGTAATAAAATTGTCACCAATCATTTTCAAGGGCTGCTCGTTTTTGTTTTGATGCTACTCGAACATCTTTTATTACTTTTAATTATTTTCAAAAAAGTTAGGCAATATCTTGCTATTAAATATTATTTAACGTAACAGTCAATCTAGTTCCATCTCTGTATTAGAACACAAATAAAAAGTTTTCATATAAATTTACTTTGTTCAAATATGTAATGTTTATTGGAATTAGTGTTTCCGGAGAATTTACATAAACGTACTCGTGTGTATAGGTTTTAGACAAGAGTACGAATGAATCAAATAAAATAATTCTGTAATAATTTCCTTAAAAAAACGTTTGTACTGTCTAAGAGAGCATAATTTTCTTACGCACATTCAAGCTGGAATCAAACAGAAAGACAGTCTTGGTCAATCCCGTTTGTAGAATAAAATAGAGAGAAATCTACTTATAAAAGCTTTAGTAAGATTATTAATTAAACTCATGATCACTTATTAATAAAACTCTTTAATCTAATTTAAGTGTTCCTGTATATCCTATGCATGCATGCATGAAATCCTTAATAGATACTTTTCAATTAAGGCAACTCGACAGACATCTGCCTAAAGAGGGATGCCTTGGAGAAGGAATTTTAAAGGGGGTTCTAACGTGTATTCACGTTATATTGAGAAAGCCACTGCAAACTCTAGATCGTTAGATCGATATCCGCGCGATAGGCCCGAACCCGGGAACTTCAAACTTCACCCATCTACCATGTTCAGCGTCTTTATTCACTCGGCCATGATGAGAACAGGTACTTTTATAATATCCACATAAATATAAACAGATCTTACATGCATAATCCCAATTGGTTAACATATGTGACCAAAAAAAATGAAAAAATAATTCATAGCAAAATTATAGCTTTCCTTAATACATGCATTTTATACTGATCCTTTACACAAGTTCAATTAATAAAACTTCAAAACGCAGTTACAATTTTAGAATTTATTGTAGTCGGAATGTATCTCTCTATTCTAAAAATGTAAAGGCCGCTGTTGCCACTGTCGAAGCTTTTTGAGCTATCTCCTCCTAAACCGCGGGGATTTGAGTTTCGACTAAGGTGACCACAGATTCTAAAAATTCCGAGGAACCTGATAAGCTGACTTAAATTTCGAAAATCGAATTATTTTAGAAGATATTAATAAAAAAACTGAAAAAATAAACATAATGGTTGCCAGATTTGGCAAAAAATCATTCATTCTTTTGTAACAAAGCAATTCCAAGTATGTAGAATCGCGTGAAATGGACAATCATGAAGTAGAATTACACCCATTTTAAGCCAAATTAAAAAGTATATGAATTAAATAACTCATAGTGTGTTACACAAAGTTGACAATTTTCAAATAGTAAGTTCGCTTAGACAACAGGAGTTAAGAATTAGCGACTATTCGTTTTTCCAAAACAGAATAATTAATTGTAACTGATTTTAAAAGCACCATCTTGGCATTAGGAATGAACTGACAAAATAGTATCTTTCCAAGCAGTGTGAATCTAGCTTCGAGTTCCAGAATGCTGGAACCCAGTTCTTGAAAATGAAAAATAATTAAAGTACAGATTATTTTAAAGGCGGCTCGGTCCAGCTGAATTATTTGCTACCAGTAGACATATTTGGTGGCGTTAACTATGCCTATTTGCCAGCGCGGCGAGATGATATAATTCGTGGTGCTCAATACGCCAACCTGCAAAGGATTATGTATATGAAAATATGGATAACGGTTTTCCGGGAACCTTGCATGAGCAGTAATTATAGGTTGTGAGCATGTGTAAATCGCCAAATAATGAAAAGTCGCCATTAGTGGCAAGGTATCCTAACTGTTCCGTAGTTTTTATCAAAGAAAACATGTGAAGTACTGTTTTTTTAGAGCTAATTATTAACTATACATATACGCAAGTCGCCAAGTAATGAAAAATCGCCATGGGTGGCAAATACGCAAGGTGTCCAGTAGGTTTTACATAGTTAAAAATACAGCAGAAACAGATGTTCAGATTTTATTACACTTTAACTCCTAATTAATATAACTTTTGAATGGCAACATTAAATATCATTGTGTTTCTGAGGAATGAAAATAATTTTTCCAGATATTATACGCAGAGTCCGCACTCCAGGTGGAGTATAGCTCAGGACCCGTAGAACACGGATTCCTATAAAAAAAAAAAATATCTACCGTGATATGGGGGAGTGGTCTACTGTAGTGTGAAGTCTAAATTTTTATGTATCAATGAACATGCAAGAAACAAGCAACGTGTAGCTCAGTAACATTCTATCTGATCCAATATTTGGGTTTTTTCCTATTGAAATTATGTCTTTTTACGAATACGCCTTATCAGGGGCCGAATGATTCATACGAAAAGTGAGCGTAGCGAGTCTAGGGGCCTTGGCCCCTAGTCTTGTTAAAACATACACTTAATTTACTTATATACCCCATGCTCAATGAAAATGAGGAAAGCAAAAGTAATCGAAAAGATTTTGGTTCCTTTTTGTGTTAGAACGACTTTCCTCCGAGTGCAAAAGGGTTTTCATTTCTTCTTACTATTACTAACAAATTTTTCATAAAATTTTTAATACTTTAATGAGGTTCTGAATATATTTTGTAGAACCATCATTTTGTTTACTGTCAAAATTTGACGATAATAATCTAGTTATTATTTAATTTTCGGAAAGTACAGGGTGGTCTAAAAGAAACTTCCCCTATATATGAGTCCCTAGTGGCCGCACCGTTCAACCAATCGAAATGAACGTTTAGATATATGTTTGAATGTATGAGGTCCAGATTGTGATGATTTAAAACAATAAGCCTTTCACAGTTACGGTTACAGTGACAAAATTTCGAAATTTTCGAATGTCAACACCCACTATTTTCGTGCGCAAATTGATCAGAGCGTGTAAAAACCTTAAATGGCGTTGGAACGAGACACCATAAATTGGCTGCGTAAAACATTTGCAAAGAATAGCATCGTAAAGAACCAAAGATAACAAAAGGAAGGAGAGGGAGAAAGACTTTTATTCGAATTACAAGTTTTCAACGTGGCTCCCTTCGCAGATAATAACGCATTGCATGCGGGAGATTGTCGATAACAATGACGAACGTATCATGGCAGGAGGAATTTGTAGAACTTCCCGTTTTATGGCATCTTTCAAGTCTGACAAATTCCGGGAATTTGATGCGTACACCTTTGATTTCAGATAACCCCAGAACCAGAAAACCATCGGAGTGAGGTCGGAGGAACGAGGTGGCCACGAAACTGCAAAGGTACGCGCGATGACTCTATCACCAAAATGCTGTTGCAGCACTTGGCGAACACTTATGGCAATGTGTGGAGGAGCCCCATCTTGCATCCCTACTATGTCATTCATGACATATCACTGCAGCAATTCTGGAATTACGTAATTCTCCAACATTGCTTTATACCGAGGACCTGTGCCGGAGCACGTTTGCATATCACTGGATGTGATTTCTTCGACGAAGTAAGGACCCAGAGTGAATGTCCCTGCGACGCCGCACCACACAGTCACGTGTCTGTCGTATAAAAGCACTGGTGCCACACCGTGAGGATTTTCTTCGGCCCAATGAACGCAGTTCTTGGAGTTTACGTTCCCTGTCAGTGTGAAAAGTGCCTTATCCCTCCATAATATCCGCAGCGGCCACCTGCTATCTTCATCATATCTGATTAGGAAAAAATTCGCAAAGTCGACATGCTGTTGGTTGTTTCCAGGTGCCAGGGACGTGCCAACGTCTTGGAAAGTGGGGGGGCGAACGATTTTTTCCGACATCGGGAGGGGGGGCAGTCATTTCACCAGCCCCTCACTCCCCCTCCACCAACAAATGTTTTTAAAATAAAAGGTGTCATCCTTGGTACCAGGAAAATTTTTGTTTGTACTTCTATAGCTCAACTACAATAATCATTTTCTTCAGAGACGGGGCAGCTATTTTGACCCCCCCCCCCCACCCGCCAATTTTTATAAGTAATCGGCTTCAATTCAATCTTTTTTAACCTCGTCTGTACACCCTCTCAAAAAAGTATTCGAGTGTAAGCCAAATTTCCTGTATCAGTTTCATGTAAACTTAATTTACCGATTTTTTTTTTTTTTTTTATCTCAATAGCTTGCTTAACTCATTTATGCCTAGCGTCCCTTTTTTGGGACGGCATTTTCGCTATCAGTCGAAAACGTTATTTATTTTTCCTAACCTTTATTCACGAGTATTGAACCTCAATTCCACAAAATATTTCTATATGACCAAATAGGATGCTGACATTTCAATTTTTATACGTAATGATTTTAAAAGAAATCACCCCTTTTCAAGAAGTTGACATCAGAAATTTAGCTGTTATTTGCTGGATTAGCAAAAATCGGGAAAAGTCGGAAAAATATCTGGTCACAAATGGGTTAAAATAAGTTTTCTTCGTGCGGAAGGGGATGGTGGTGGCAGCTATTTCACCCCCCCCCCTTCCGTTTGAGCTAGTAAAATTTTCGTTTATGCCTCATTATAGTTTGTTTAAATAACCGTTTTCTTGAGGGGAAGGGCTGGAAAAATTGCTCCCCCCCATCCTGAAGAAAAGTATTGAGGGTCTAAAATACAGAGGGGGCGAATTATATACTTCGCCCCTTCTACTCATTTACCGAGGGGGCGATAAAACCCCTGCCCCCCCTGTTGGCACGTGCCTGCCAGGTGCCAACACCTGGACGCGCTGGAATCGATAAGGACACATCCGCAAAACAGAGCGCAGATTTTGGAGAACTGTGGTTTTCGGTACATCGAAATTGCGGGAAACACTTCTTGCTGTTTGCAATGGACCCGTAATCGTATTATGCACTTCCGCAACAACTTCAACAGGAACACGGGGTCGTCCGGATAGCGGTCTATCACATGTGCATCCCGTTTCTTCAAATTTCTTTACCAAATTACGTACTTATTTTACGGAACATAGCCTCGTTTTAGCTTATGATTTCGGCGATGAACTCGCAATGCTTCGGCAGCATTTTCTCCGCTCAGATAAAAAAGCTTTATCAATTCACTTCGTTGTTTAAAGTGTCATCTTCTTCGCACGAAACGAGACGGATTAGCAAGAACATAAAGAAGCTATCTTCCCACAGTGCTTTGCAAGAGTGTTCTGTGATGGGTGCTTTCAGGGGCGTAGCCAAGGGTGGGGTGGGGGGCGGTTAGGGGGTCATAACCCCCCCATGAGAAATTTTTTGCCATACAAAATGTATATTCTTCACTACATTATCACACATATGTATACATATATATGAGTTGCAGTTGTCGTAACCCCCCCCCATGAAAAATTTCTGGCTACGCCCCTGGGTGGTTTTACTGCCTAGCCCAGTGAATTATGCAAAGTAATAATTTACGTTATACGCTACTTTATACGCTAATATAAAGTAGCTAGTATAAAATTATACAAGTAAATAATTTACGTTATACGCTACTTTATACGCTAATTTACGTCATACATGTCTCATTCTAACGCCATATATGATTTTTCTATGCTTAGATTAATTTGCACATGAAAAAAGTGGGTGTTGCCATTCAAAATTTTCGAAATTTTGTCACTGTAACCGTAACTGTGAGAGGTTTATTGTTTTAAATCATCACAATCTGGATCCCATACATTCATATAATTATATCTAAACTTTCATTTCGATTAGTTGAACGGTTCGGCCACTAGATACTCATATATAGGAGAAGTTTTTTTAGACCACCCTGTACTTAAATTTAAAGTGCTTTAATTTTCTTTATTAAATTAGAATATCCCTACTTTTTTTCCAGATTCGTCTGTGAGAGTTTTCAACAGGTTTCATATCTTGGATATTGGAGAAATTAATGAGGAAAATATGGTAAAGACAAAATTATTCTGCTATGCTAACTTAGTAATCTACGAGCTTTATTCATAGAAAAAATATGTAGTACACACACAGTACATGCACCTACACATGAAGCTGATAGGGCCCTGAAGTACTTGATACAATGAAATGGAATTGGTGAAATTTTGTTCATTTGAGAGAGTCATCGCATTCAATACTTGAAATGGATTATCCGATTAAGCTGTTATCATAGATTAATGTTTAGGTATGAGTAAAAAGGTTGAAAATATCAATTTCAATTTATAGTGAAACCACTGTGTACCACAACATCAACATTACCACGTTCTCCAACGGTATCCAGCTTTATAATAAAATTCGTAGTTTGGTTTAAAATACTTAACCTAGAAAGAAATAGCGTAAGAAAAAGACCGATGGTAATAAAATCCGCAGACCTGTTCCGTTTGTTATGACTTACCATCATCTATTCGTGAATGCAGAGCCTTTTTCATTTTTGCACTCATGATGCGAAGTCATGCGTCAATGGTCTTGCACTGACGATGAAAAGTCATACCTACCGAAAATGGTCTGCGAATTTAACTACCAATGGTTTTTTTTTTTTTTTTTTCTAAATTTGTTTCATTCTAGGTTAAACTACGCCGGAATAAGCGCATTTCGGCTTGTATGGAAAGAAGAGAAAGAGGAAGCTTCAAATTCTGATTTCAAGCATTGCACGCTCAGTTGGGTAGAGTATTGTGAACATAGAAAATGTTAATGAAGGCATTTGAGGCATTGTGAGAAATAGGGTGAACTTAGAAGCATTATAGACTCAGAAATTGATCTGCGAAGACCTAAGAGTATTTAAAAAAAAAAAAAAAAAACATTTCAGGAATCAGAAAATTCTGAAAGATATTAGTCATGTAGGCACGCAATCAAGGATCAAGGCAAAAATATACCACAAAAGTGTCTCAGGAGCTTTATTTAGAAACCATAACGTTATTTAGAAATACATAAAGTGAGAGACGAGCTTCCTATAAAAACTGCTGTATTCATCTCTGAATTACTTCCTTTGCCTTTTCTGTTTATTCTATTGTTCTCTCGCTTTCTGCGTGCGTGGAAAGAGAAGCATTTTACAGCTGAAGCAGGATGCACCCTATGTACTCCCCGAAACAATCAGTGCTGTTTCATTTTATATATGCTTTTGCTATTTACAAAGGTTTTTTTTAACCTTTTAACACCAGTTCTTTTAAGTGTTTTTATTACGTTTATACTTCTTCGGATTTGCAATAATCTATGAAACTTTCTGTTTAACCCTTTAACGCGCAATGTTCCCGCTCTGGGAACACCAAACTCTGACGTTTTGACTGTTGAAAGTCACGAAGAATAGATTTGATTTCTATTAAAATAGTTGCGGGTGACATAGCTTCACGAGAATCCTTTACTTTTTAGCACGTCATTTCCCGTCAAAAAATTGTCTCGGTTATTTTTAACAGCACTGACATCTGCTGAAAAATGGAAGAATGGGAGAACAGCTCGATGGATTGCCCAATGCTGAAAAAAGGGCAACCGTTGCCATCGCTCGACTTAACTACCAGCAAGATGGCGGACGATCGGCACAGCCAGCTGTCGTCAAAAAAGGGTCTCTAGATATGTGGCACGCGATGAACGTTTCGATCGTAGCTGGCTGTGCCGATCGTCCGCCATCTTGCTGGTAGTTAAGTCGAGCGATGGCAACGGTTGCCCTTTTTTCAGCATTGGGAAAGGGTTGCGCCACAAAGGGTTAAGCATTCGCTAAGTGCAATTTTACATTATTTTCAGGATTACCTCCTGCATGCCTTCTACACTGCTTTTTGGAGAGATCCTAGAATTACGGTAAACGATTCACTAGATCCTACGACTCCTGTGTTTCTACCCAAGGAATGTTTGGAATATTTTTGGCAGCCAAGCATATTTTTCGAAACTGCAAAATCTATCGAACTCTTTAAAAGCTCTGCTCCAGTTATTATTCTGAAAGTGTATTCAGACGGTAAAATCTCGATCACTAAACGGTAAGTTTGTCTTCTTTTTCTCAAAAAAAAAAAAGAAAAAAAAAACCAGAATTTTCATTGAAGTCAATACTTTAATGACAATATTGAAAAAGGGGGTTTGTATCGATATATTAAAAATTCTACTGCTGCTAAAATTTTGTTTGTTGTTTTTGTGCGCGCGCGTGTGTGTATTTGTTGTTGTTGTTGTTTAATATTAGTGAAGTAATCAATAACATCTATTGTAAATCTGTTACGTTTTTAAAAAGTTTTTTTTTAAATTTAAGGAAAAGTAATGATTTAGATTTTTTTATGGCTTAAGGCCATATGATGCAAACGATTTTACATCGTTTACGAGGCTTCTCAACTTTTTCTACGGTGTTAAAAAGTGAAAAGTTACGAGGCTTCTCAAACTTTTTCTACGGTGGAGTACTCTGAGGGTCATTGAATTTTTTCGCAGCACCTCGCGTGCATTTGAGTCCAATGAATTGGAGAATAAATCAACAAGATATTTTTTCGCGTAGCACTTGTTACTTTCGCGAGGACAAGTGCTTCACTGGTTAAAGTATGAGGAACCCGGGTTTAAAATAAAAACATATTTTGTCAGTGACTGTAAAATCCCGGACTTCTTCTGCAGAAGCTGCATGTTGTGTACTCTTACAAACGACGAACACATAAAACATTCAGGAAATTTTAAAATTGTGTCTCATTGGCAAAATAATACAGAGAGATCAATTTGTAAAAGTAATCTTTGGTGTTTCTTACTACCCTTAAGTATGACGGATCTGGCAGCTATTCTGCCACTGAAATATAAGTTTTTGAATCTTGTTTGAGTGTAGGAGACAATTTCCAGCACTGTTGGACTGTTACATATTTATTTGTAAAGTAAAACATAAAATAGAGACGCGCAATGTTACTGAATCCTGCCATAATTATATTTTTGAAAAATATAATTTAATTCAAAATTTTCGAAAATTATAATTTAATTAAATTTTTTTCAACAAATTCAAATTTTTACAACAAATCATTCCTTACAAAAAAATATTGAAAATGTTTGCCGCCATTTTGAATCCAAACATGAACACGTCGAAAGAAGCTTATTGACACACTTCGCATCGCAACGTTGTTTGTGTTATTGGCGAGATTTCTTCAGTTATGATTTGTTTTAATTCATCAATTTGTGCAGGAATTCTCGGGAAAAGCCCCATGTTCGCGTGAATACATTCAACATTGGCTGTAAAGGAGCGATAACGTAAAAAGTTTGAATTGAATTATGTTTTTCAAAAATAAATTATCATAGTATTAAGTAACATTGTATGTCTCCATTTTTGTTTTACCTCATACATAAAGGTGTAACAATCCAACAGTTTTGAAAATTGTCTCCCGCACTTAACCCTTTAACGCGCAGTGTTCCCGCTCTGGGAACACCAAACTCTGACGTTTTGACTATTGCCTGTCACGAAGAATAGATTAGATTTCTATAAACATAGTTGCGGGTGACATAGCTCCATGAAAATCCTTTACTTTTTAAGCACGTCATTTACCGTAAAATAATGGTCACGATTATTTTTAACAGCACTGACATCTGCCGAAAAATGGAAGAATGCGAGAACAGCTGCATAGATTGCCCAATGCTGAAAAAAGGGCCTCTGGATTTGTGTCACGCGATGAACGTTTCGATCGTCTCCATCTTGCTGGTAGTTAAGTCGAGCGATGGCAACGGCTGCCCTTTTGTCAGCATTGGAAAGATTGCGCCTCAAAGGGTTAAAGTGATCAGCTTGTATATGCGTTCTGGCGCCAGGAATGAGTCAGTCAGAATGATTGAGTCAGTCTTCTTCTAAGTCATCCAGTTAGAACACTGTTTATGAACAGATAGATATTTCCAAACTCTTTCCGAATTTCAATGGAATTTTTAGAGAATGTAAATCCAATGGATTCAGAATTTATAAGATTTATGTTTGTACTATAATTTTGTTGTTGTAGAAATTATATGTGCTTTTATATTTTAAGATATTTATTTCGATGTTCGTGCCACATGAACTTCCAATATTATCCTTTCGACAGCCAGATGTGTGAATTCTATGTTGCACTAAGTAAGTTCTGTTGTATTTTTTTTTTTTTTTAATCTTTCGAAATACATTTTGTTTTGGAAAAAGAGATTTTTAAAAATCGAAATATGGAATACATAATACCCCATTTAAATGTTAATAGCTTATATTTTAGAATACGTTTTATACCTATATTCTTTACTTGTTCAAAAAGAAAATTCCAATGTTTAAAAATAATTTAGTTTCACGGTGAAAATAGATAGGTGAAAAAATAAAGCATAGAATTGTGTAGGAAAATTTTTATAATTAATAAACACGAGAGATTTGGCTTCACAAACAGGAGCTTACTTGAAAATTGAGTTAATTTTATGGAGCCCGTGCTTTTTGAGTGATATATTAATAATTAGTAATGAAGATAATCAACAGATCTTCTGTACATAATAATTAAAGTTTTTTATAAACTTGCTGCTAAGTTTCATTCTAAGAAATAAAAGCAATTTTTTAGATGCTAGATTCTTAGAAAAAATTTCATCCAACGAAATGAAAATAAAATATGAAATGTTTAGCAATTCACATATAGGAGACAATACTTCGAGTTAGGAAGAAAATGACTATGTTGGGGGCTTTTTACAAACCGAAAAATTACAGTGAATTCAAAATGAGAATTTTCGGAATTATTTTACAAGTGATATACGTTTTATACCAAAGCCTGCAATCATAATTGGATTTATAGCACATTTTCAAATCTGTGACGTCAAAATTACGTCAATTTCGCTTACGATATCTAACTTTTTCACTCTGTAGAATATTGGAGAAGCTTTCTGGAAAATTGCGAAAAAACGATGAGAAAATTGCGAAAAAACGCTCCAAAATCGGGGAAAGGATGGATTTTCAGATATTTTAAGCTGACATTATTTGTTATTCATTTTTTAAGCATATTGTGTGCATGAAAAGCAATGTAGTTTTTTCATATGTCAGTATTTCGCCCAGACTAAACTGCAGAATCTAATTATACAAAATTTGGCGTGGATGTGAAATTTTTAACATACGTGCTAGATTAGACAGTATTTTCCGAAATTCGTAGCCTGTGGGTGGTAGGAATCCAAACACCCCTTTAGCATACACTGCGTGATCTCAAAGAAAAAAAGAAACATACATAAAATTAAAAAAAAAATGCAAAAACTCAATGCATTTGCCAAATGCAAAACTCATAGATGCGTAAATTTTAATTTTAGGACATTTTGAATATCGTCCTGGGTCGATATGTCAAAAAAGGGATCGTGGCGATCTTTCTTGAATGAAAAAGTTATTATCCATAAAATTCTTGCTTTAAAATGAATTAATATGAATTCTATATGAATTCTGTCCAAACGTATACGTTTGGACACAGCTTGTTTGTAATTAATTGTTGAAAATTTATTTATTTAAATTTGCTGTGAAAAACGACATTACTTTCCAGATTAACTAATATTTGTTCAAATTTTCACTCCGATCTTTCTAACATTATGAATTCGAACATCAATCAAATAACAAACGCAGAAACAGCTTTTCGTTATTATGTATAAGAAAAAACTGTTACATTAACGCGCAATTATTCTTCATCACATCTAAAAACTGACTGCATAAGTTAAATCGGGATTTTAATAAATTATACACTACATTTTTTCAAAACTTTCTCAAAGGTACTTTCCATTTACTTTTACAATTTTCAAATTTCTAGTACCACCTGATTCAGAATGCGTTTTAAGCTGGTGCGATGAAGAAGGCAGTCCAATGAAAAACTGGGCACCTGTCAAAGTCATGAGAGACATCCAGCCTCTACAGTATTACTTAGGAAACATAAAAAATTTCAAGTTCGTCGATATTTTACCTGACGGTGAGCAACCATGTCACAAAAATATTTAAAAAACCTATTATTGTTGAGAAATCCGTTTAACCCTTTAACGCGCAGTGTTCTCGCTCTGGGAACACCCAACTCTGACGTCTTGACTGTTGCCAGTCACGAAGAATAGATTTGATTTCGATAAAAATAGTTGCGGGTGACATAGCTCCACGAGAATCCTTTACTTTTTAAGCACGTCATTTCCCGCAAAAAAAATTGTCTCGGTTATTTTTAACAGCACTGACATCTGCTGAAAAATGGAAGAATGCGATAACAGCTGGATAGATTGCCCAATGCTGAAAAAAGGGCAGCCGTTGCCATATCTCGACTTGACTACCAGCAAGATGGCGGACGATCGAAACGTTCATCGCGCGCCACAGATCTAGACACCTTTTTTTGACGACAGCTGGCTGTGCGGCACAGCAAAAAAAGGTCTCTAGGTCTGTGGCGCGCGATGAACGTTTCGATCGTCCGCCATCTTGCTGGTAGTTAAGTCGAGCGATGGCAACGGCTGCCCTTTTTACACCATTGGGAAAGGGTTGCGCCTCAAAGGGTTAATAGTGTTTTCTGTGTAGGTTATTTTATTTGTATAAGACTAGCAGACCCGGCCACGCGTTGCTGTGGCTGAGTGATTTAAGCAGGATTTGAAAGACAAAATTTAACACAAATTAACGTAACATTTTAATAACATTTATTTAATAAATACTTTAAATATTTTAATTTGATATATATACTCTAAATATCTTTAATCGTAATACATCACAGTTGATGTTCAATGAAACGCCAATCGATGTGCAATATTTTTGGTCAATCGGTCCTTTGTTAATACAAATAAACTTGATGGTCTTCCTACTCGTGAACACGCCACGTATAATTGCCCATGGGAGAAACATGGATTTTCCAAGTCTAAGGCTCAAATAGACATTGTTTGGCCTTGAGATTTATTTATAGTCATCGCGAAAGCTAAGCGAATGGGAAACTGTAGTCTTTTAAATGGTATGGGAGAATTGGATGGTATCTTCGGAATACGTGGTAACAAAACAATTTCTCCTTTAAACTTTCCTCTCAAAATATTTGCTTCAAGAACATTTCCAGTGATTCTTTTGATCACCAAACGTGTACCGTTGCATAGTTTAGGAGGGTTTAAATTACACAGTAGAATAATCGGTGATCCAATTTTCAATCGAAGATTGTGTGGTGGCATTCCTGATATGTCTAAAGAATTTAAAATTTCAATTGGGAAATTCACTGCCTCGATTTCCTTTACAGTAGCATCAATAGACTTAAATGACATTAAATCACCTGGTAATAATTGTTGTATCTGGTAGTTAATCAGATCAACATCAACATTTTTCGCTGCCAAAATTGCACGATTACTAAGCCAGTCATGATTTAAATAGTTATTTAGTATGTCTGGGAAGACACTCTCAATCAGTTCATTTTTAGTTTGAACAACAGTACAGAAATTATCTGGCAATCTAATATGTTGAGTATCTTGATGAAATTCTATTTCACCGTTTCCAAGAGCCAGTAATTGTTTATAAAATTCTTGTGCTATTGGATCATTTTGGAGTTGTACTCGCATGTTTTTTGTCAGTCTGAGTGTTTCAACATTTCTCCATAAAATTGATTGTTTTAGACATGCATTAATTTCATCTGCAAAAGTAGAGCGAGGAATAACTGTCAACGTTTGCCGGAAATCACCAGATAGTACACCACCGAAAAGTCTGTCACTATTGTTTAAATCCTGCATAGTCCTATTTAATGCTTCGAGCGAATGCTTATGAGCCATAGTACACTCATCCCAAATTATGATCGAAGTCTTCCGTAACACTGCTGCCATTCCGCTTCTTTTTTTGATATTACACATTGCATTTGGATTGTTATGAATATCTAATGGTAGCTTGAAAGCAGAATGTGCTGTCCGCCCACCATCCAACAAAGTAGCAGCTATGCCTGATGATGCAACTGCTAATGCAATTTTTTGTAGTGACCGTAGTTTCGCAAGGATGAAAGATAACAAATATGTTTTACCGGTCCCACCTGGTGCATCTAAATAGAAAAAACCGCCTTGTTTGGCATCAACAGCCAACATAATTCGATTGCATATGTTCTTCTGCTCGTCAGTTAATAATGGTTCATTGTTAGTAACAAATGTATTTAAATCACGATTATTAAATTGTTCTTCTCGCTGCAAATCACTATTTACTATGTCTGTAGCTGCGCGATTAGGAGATGGAATACCATAATGACTTAAGTGGTGAATTTGAGATCATAATACATAAATCTTCAATCATCATTAAAGCTTCTTTATACATATCTTGTGTGAAGTCTAAGTTTGGAGAGTGGTTTATTTGTTTATGTCGGTAGAGTATATCTTCAGTCATGTAGTTCTTATATTTTTCCCACAATGTAGATGACTGTGTTGGAAAACATGTCGTGAAAATAATGGCAAATAGTTGACGAATATTACTCGGTGAGGACGTTAAAGCAGCATCAGCAAGTGTCAGATCCCAATGGTTGTCATCTTCTAAAAGTTGCAACGCGTGACATGCATCTTTATACGTACTGAACACTTGGCCATTACCTGTTCGTAAAAGTTGAAAACAGATTGGTCCAGGAACATTCACCAACAATAAACGCTGAAAAAAGCATTCACGTTGTTTTGGATGTACATAAAGTCGTCCCAGTGTCTTAGCTTTAAATATGCCTGCAATTGAAGGATGTGGTTCTCCCATTTTACGTGGTTCCCATTTTTTAGCTGACGTGTTCCATGTAAAATAGCATGGAATATCAGTGTATAATAGTGTTTTTGCGAATTGACCATACACATCAGTTTTTTGGCAAAGAGTGAAAAATTCGGTTAGTGTCGTTTTTGGTGGTTCACATGCTCTTTGGAGAATATTTTCTTCAGTGAAATACACACGTTGTCCATTTTTAAGATGCACTGCAAGATGTTGTATAGCAGGTTCTCTGTGGTGTATGGGAAGCTAAGTATGCGCCAGATAGCTTCATTGCTGCTAATGTATCTACCCATTTGGTAGCGTGCTATTTCATCATTTTCGTTTATATTTTGTACTCCAAATACGGCCAAATCACTGCCCTTATTAACGTACTTGCAAATATACTTGATGGATTTCACAGAACTGCAAAGCTCAACATTAATATGAGCCTTGTACATTTTGGAGAGTAGTGGTGAGTGTGGTACTACCCATTGATTGTCAATTTCTAATTGGTTAGAATTTGAAGTTCTCATTTTATATGTATGACCACCATTATCAGCGTTTCTGCGGCGATACAATGGATAACCATCAATATCATTAATGGTATCATTTGTGAATTTCTTAGGAAAATGTTTCTTACATTTCCCATTTTCCATGCATGGTGATGTCATGTTAAACGCTCCACACGGTCCATGAATCATATGACTTGTAAAAATATTAAATAATTCTTGATCAATTGAAGAATCTGGAATTTCGGCTGAAATAATTTGATCAATTTCCTCTGGACGAATTTTATCTTCAAGCCAAATTAAAATGTGAGCATGAGATAAGCCTCGTTTCTGCCACTCAATTGAATACAACCAACAACACGTTTTGCCGAAAACTGAATATTTTACTATAAAATCAATCAAAGATTTCAACTTCTGTTTAAACACTCGTGCAGTAATATCGTGACGATGTATTGATTGTTGACCTGGTAATAGTAAAGATTGGATTTCCTACCAATTTGGATTACACATAAATGTTATAAACAAATCTGGACGACCGTAATGACGTACATAAGTCATTGCATCCTGTATGTATTCTTGCATGTTTCGTGGGCTACCTATGTAGCTGGAAGGTAAAATAACAGCACTGCCGATTTCATTGGTGTTTAAATTTCCATCGACGTTTCCAACAATAGCATCTCGTAAGTGAATGTAATCCTCTGATCGTAGTTTAGCTTGGTTAAACCGAATGAATCGCAAACGTTCGCTTTCAATCTTAGCAAACATATCCACAACGTATTGATGATACAATTGGCGATATCGAAGGATATAGTTGTCCTGATTGTGTCTAATCATTAATCGATACGCATAGTAGTTCATTGAGCTAACCTTTTTATTTAATTCATTACCATTGACTGGATCACACTGTTTAATGTTGATATGATATTCATCTTGTCCTTGCCAGAATATCAGTGGGTACTGGAGTGCATCGTACGAACGGTGTAAATCTGAAATTCTACTTACTGAATTTTCTCGGCGTATAATTTTTATGGATCTGTTGTCAACTGGATCACCGACCATAATAATAGCAACTTCATCAACGGTTGGTGCATTGAAACTCCCGGCGTGTTCTCCCAAAGGTACTTTGTCCGCTTTGATGACAATTTGATAATTGTCACTTTTTAATTGTGGTGACACTCTTTTAAACAATTGAACCAATTGATTACTGTTCTCCAAAAATAATTCTAATGACAATACAATTGCTCTCTCTTCTGCTTGTTCAATGAAATTATACTGGCATCGAGTTGTTACACGTTCTTCGCAATTGCCCATAAAATAGATCTGAAGAAATTTTGGATCTTCATTTGACATTGGCATCAATTACCCAATTTTATGGTATACCTGGCCTTGAATTTTGAATGTTGTCTCAAAATTACGACCATCAGATGACAAATCACAAACTTTGGATGCTCCAAACGACGTCATTTGGAAGCAAGAATTAAATTTTCGTGTCTTACGCAAAAATAATTTTGATTCATTTGAAATGCCAGAAAGAAGGGATTTCAAAGGTTCAGGTGGAGTAGGGAGTGGTGACAATACATCTTTTCCTGATGCGCAACACATGCCGGGTGTTTCATTGCGAAATTTTAACGCCTGACAATAATTGCATGTTTTGTCCATCGCACCAATAGTAACCTTGGAATCAGCTGAGCAATTGATGTCTGGTTCATAATTAAATGCAAGACGAACAAATGATCCACGTGTTACTGCGCGGTTGGTCCGATGATTTTCTCGGATTTGTTCTCTAAATGAATCTATGTGTTGTTTACGTGCCACCCTGGTTCTCAATGCATTTTCTTGTCAACGATTATCACGCTGTTCTCGTGATTCTCGTGCACAAATTTCAGCTGTGTGAATTCTTTGAGCTGCATTTCTTTCTGCTCTCTGTTCGACTGATTCATGAGCTCTTTCAATACGTGCATATCGAGTCTTCTTGCTACGGGCAGTAAGGTTAGATTTTTTGGGTCGCATATTACTAAAAATAGTGCGTGGTGTAGGCAAAATAAGACATGTATAGTGTGTAGTCTAAGAAACTATATCACATTAAGGTTTGGCGCCATCTATGAGATGCAAAGGACAATGTTTTACAGTTCTCTGTAAAGAAATTCTCTTAAGGCGCCATCTGTTCCAGACTTACGGAACCTACGATTAATAACAACAATCAACGTAATCAGAATATCAGTTGACCCGTTTTTGAGTTATTTCGGAACATACACACGGACACTGGATTTTTATATATTAAGATAAGATAAGATATATGAAAATATATAATACGTTCTTTTAGGTTTCTTCCTCTGTAAAATGAGTATTTTTCTGTAAATAAAACATACGCAAATGATAAGATGTCGTTTAAAGCAAGAACTGTTAAACTGTTCTTTTTTTTCAAAACAATAAAAAAGTTATTTCGGTTGCCAGTTTCGGAAAAAATAAAATAAAACGCTTTTATCCCTTTAGAAGCAGACGATAAGCTATGAGTTGAGTATTTCAATATCGCAGATGTTATTAATTTTCTTCGTAGTAATGTTCCAATATTTTTGGCCGTGTTCGTGACTGCCGGTTTGGATAAACACTTTTTCTTGAATTTATGCAGTACACAAATACATATTAAACTACAGTTGTACATAAAGAAATTCTCTTAAGGCGCTATCTGTTCCAGACTTATGGAACCTACGATTAATAACAACAATCAACGTTGATGATCAGTTTTTTATTAATTATTAATTATTGAGACCATTAATTTGAATAATAACTATCCTATTATCTAAGTTGGACCAAATTACATATATATGCCAACTTTCATGAATATCAGTTAACCCGTTTTTGAGTTATTTCGGAACATACACACGGACACTGGATTTTTATATATTAAGAAGAAGAAAGAAGATCTTATGGTAAGGGAAATAGGTTTAATAGAGAGAGAGGAGATGTGCATTATAAAACGGGTTAAATATTACCAATAAATTTGAAACATGCTCAACTGATTTCTTGAGCCTCAATTAACCCAAATATGAAATATCATTGTTTTACTGTGAAAAGCCTGCTATTATCCAAAGGGACTGTATTATAATAATCAACTCCGCCTTTAGAATACTAAATAAAATAAAAGGCAAAATATGGTCCCTTGAGGTTCGATTTTAACTATATCAGCTTGTATTTTCAAAGCTACTAGTACAAATAGAGCCAAGATTTATTCTCGGAAGTTTCAAAGTATACCCTTTCTAATAAAAATAAAATTTATCTATGTTTCTAATTACTGTTTTTGAACTTAGTCATTTATAACTAATTTTTTAAAAATGCAATACAAAAAAAGTAGATATCGATATTTTAGGGATTTTTTAAATTATATTTTGTGAAATGAAATACACTGTTCACCAATAAGTAATTGGACACCTGTGATAAAAGAGATAAACTCAATTTATTCACATTAAATAATTGGCAGAGCCTCCACCTGAGGTAATTACAACCTAACCCTCTGGGGAAATGCTTTTCACAAGTGTTTGGATGATGAATAGTATTATTTTCTTTCACTCGGCTTTGAGAAGACATGTAAGTTCTTTCACCGATTTTTGACGGGTGCTGCACCGTTTAATTCGGCCATGCAACTCGTCCCAGAGGTTTTCTATAAGATTCAAGTCTGGACTCTTGGTAGGCCAGTCCACTCGGATCACCCTATTGTCATCATGCCGATCCATGGTGGACCTCAAAACATGACAAGTGGTGTTGTCACCCTATTGCCATCATGCCGATCCATGGTGGACCTCAAAACATGACAAGTGGTGTTGTCATCCTGGAAGTAATAATGATCCAAACCGTAGAAATTGCTACAGCGTAGGAAGCACATTTTTGTCTAGAATAGTGGAGTGAAAGTCGACATTGAGCTTACCATGAATTGGATCAAGGGTCCCAGTCCTTACCACGAGAAACATCCACCGAATAGTTCACCTTGCCTAAACTTTATTATAGATGCAACACATTCTGGCAAAAGGAGTTCTCCAGGCATGAGTTATAACCCAGACTCTGCCATCCGACTGATTGAACCTTGATTCACCACTCCAGACAACCTGTTTTTACTCATCTATGGTCCAATTTTGACGTACCTTGCACACCTCAACCGAGAAGCGTGGTTGGATTTTGTATTGAAAGGCTTATGGGTGGCAGCACGGCCTGAAAATCCCACTCACCTTCCACTTCTTAATCAGCCACTGTCGATTTTGGAATGTTTAACTTACTAGATATGTCCCTTAAGGATCGCCCGTTTATATGATATCCGACAACTACGCCTTTCTTAAAGTAAGACAGCTCTTGATTCCGTGGCATCTTACATACGACAAATGGCAATGCTGTTTCCTACACGATATTTAAGTACAGAAGGCGTGACGTAGATCACGATCTCAGATATCCTCATTTGCATAGGTGCCCAAATACTTATTGGTAGATTGTGTACGTCCAATATAGTGATGGGCATGAGACGAACACAATTCCCATCTCGTCTTGCAAAATAGCTGAAAATATTTCTCTCATCTTGCAAAAATTAGTCTCCCATCCATCCCTAATTCAATAATTTAGAAGCTATGGCTTAAAATTTAAAAAATTTTCTTTAACATAAGAGAGGTCGTTATCAAATGAAAATCTAGGATCGTCATTTAACTTTCAATTGGGTGAATGAATCTCATAGATTCCGTTTTAATATGTAGATGACCTAACAAGAAAGTTTTTACATGAAATAATAAAGTGTTTTTACTAAAGTAAAACGATTAGGTACTTTGGTCAGTATTTTACATTAAGCCCCAAACTCCAATTTTCTTTGAGATATTTTCGGCGGGAGGCTCTATAAATTTAAAGATCAACAGCAAGAGTCGTCCTAACTAATTAAACGGGCACTAATAGATTTAAGATGATGCAAGAGTACATATGAGTAGAATTTTTACTAGTAGAAGTAGCAGTTTCATAGTGCTTTGAGAACATATTGGAATAGAACGAATTCTCGTTAGTGAAAAACAAATCATACCTTTGAGCTTGCGCAAAAGCTGAGAGGGGCATTCAAACACCAAAGTTCGGAAGTAAAAATAGGCACAGAAATTGAATCTTTACTGTCGTGTCTTTGCTACGAGATTAACCAAATGATTAACAAAAACGTGTTAATAATTCAGTATTGGTAATGTTTCATTAATCAACGTACTCACCATGATTTATTTTTGTTTTATCTTTTGCCTTTCTTTGTATAAATATTTAAGGTTTCATGTAAATCATATTTAGCATTTTTTAACGTAAATAATGAAACATGCCATTAAACTATTTTATTTTTCTCTAAAAATGCTCTATTTTGTGCGTGTGTTAATTATCTGTTAATGCTTTATAGCTAACTACACAAGTCTGACTATTGGTCTAGCCTTTGATCGGAGACTCATTGGAAGCTTGATCAATACGTACATCCCGTCGACTCTCATTGTTTCCATGAGTTTTGTAAGCTTCTGGCTAGGTGTCGATGCAGTTCCAGCAAGAGTTGGCCTCAGCGTGACGTCACTTTTAACACTTTGTACACAGGTACTTTTAAAAGCTTTGCAAGAAGTTGATGCTATATTTTGGTGATTCATCTGTGAATAAAAAATTACCAAATTGATACATGAATAACTAAATCTGATTTTTAATTTATACGTCTTCAAAATAAATAAAATTGGGCAGACATTTTAACATTAATAAGCCTAGAATCGGACTCATGCAATATAACGCGATTTTTTTACCCCCTTTTTTTTCTGAAAGAACTCCTTTTATCTTAAAACCATCGGGTTCTCGAGATCCACTTTTATAAAAAACCCTAGGTGTACTTGAAAATTCACCCTGTGTTAAAGTTATGAGTGCTTTAAATAATTCTATTGATAAAGGGCTCAAGAAATTAAGCAAGAGACCTAAAATTGTTAGTCTTCTGAGTAACTGGGATCCACAAAATTAAGAAATCAGTGTGACCCTTGTAAGGAATGTATCAAAACTATTTAAAATATGTGGAAGCATTACAGTACCCAAGTGGAAATGCCAAGTGATGGAATTCAGCAAAACCGTTGTAGATATAAAAAGCGATTAGAATATACTATTGAAATTATCTCATCGTTATTTGGCAACAAAATCATATTTTCTTGTCACCTTCGAATAAATGCACTTAGTCACTGACGAAAGTTTCTGTTTTCTGACACGCAGTAAATGCTTCGTAGCTTTCGTAGCTCTTCACCTAACTGTTTACGCATTTTCATCCTTTGACTATTTATTTATTTCAAAGGTTGGTCGCATACCATATTGAAAGAAGATTAAAAACAAAAGCCATTTGAGGTGACATTTGATAGTGTCCGACGAACTAACAAAATACATGAAAAAAATTACAATACGTTTTAATTGTAGATTGTAAAATATACGTAGAAATAATATATTTCTTTAAACTATCCTAGCACATTTCTGATAAATGACCATCCGCTTGCATGTATAACACTGAAAAAGAAACAAATGTAACTATACAAAGATGTTGATTACAGAGGATGTCACTCATTAATCTGAACTTTCGTACGAATATCAACTTATTTAGCTGGACTTTATATCTAAAGCTCTACGACAAGCCCTTCAGCTGCTTCAGACTTATAGCAAACCCTTCAGAGATTATCATATGATTTCTTATTCAACCTACACTTGCTCCAAACAGTGTTATGAATTTAACTACATGATCTTCTCTGTATTAAGTATATATATCATGTAACATTTTTTTCGTCTTATCATAAGTGCGAATAATCTATGTTTTATTTTCCCAACGTCTACAGACGCAGCAGTACCAGTCCCAGCTTCCTCCAGTCAATTACATTAAAGCAATGGATATCTGGCTTTTTATGTGCATATTTCTCGTTTTTTCAACACTCCTGGAATTCGCTTTTGCTTACAACTCAGAGGAAGCGAAAAGAAATCATGAGAAAGAAAAAAGAAATAATCGAGTTGTAAGTTTTATCTTTCAACCTATCTCACACTTTCCTTTACGGATCTCACATAATTTTAAATTTTATGTCCTTGGCTAAAAAATGTCAATTAAGCATGTCAGTCATAGATGCTTAAAATTTTTTTCAAAAATTCTTGGTAAAGCACTACACTGGACTGGGCACTAGTTTAAATATATAAAAGAAGTAAAATTACATTTAAAGTTGTAAATTTCATTACCAAGGATACCCTAAACTTCAGTCTTTATTACTTGAACCTCTGTTTAAAAAGATTTTAA
Organism: Cheiracanthium punctorium; assembly: GCA_038373885.1. NCBI lineage: Eukaryota > Metazoa > Arthropoda > Arachnida > Araneae > Cheiracanthiidae > Cheiracanthium > Cheiracanthium punctorium. Next base: position 100,101 of record JAWZYV010001774.1, read on the forward strand.
ATTCAAAAAGTCAAAACAAAAACAACAATTATCAAGGTAATTTGATTTATCTATTTTCAATACATGTGGAGCATTACTCATTATTAGAGAAAAATCTATTATTTTTTTTTAATTTAAAATTTGTTCCTAGAGGTAACTGTCATTACCAAGGTGTGTACGTTTGATTTATTTTAGTTGTTTATTAGATGGCATTGCCATAGTTATTGAACTCTTATATAACAGGAACATATGTTCTTACAAGCAGACTATGTCTGTTTTATGTGTGTACTGCACTTTTATTTTTGTGTTATTACAATATTAATTTTAATCTCCATGATCTATCTTCATCTAAAAAAAAATCATTAAAAAAAAATATTTTTCTCTCGGATAAAATTATCTTTTCAGGAAGCGCTGAACAATCCTCAGTCCAGATTTTCCTGGACTTTGCGTGACGCATCTAAACGTAAAAGAAGTGCTTCCAGAAGAAAATCCAGCTGGAGTTCTGAAGGGAGTTTGAACTCTCAGGAGCCTTCGAAATTTTGGCAGCTCTTTGAAAGCCGCTGGGAAAAATGGAAGCGGAAGCGAATCGACGAACACTGCCAAATTTTGTATCCCATGTTCTTTTTAATGTTTGCGGTGTTTTACTGGGTATATTATTTAAGAATATACTACAGAATTCACTAGATAATATATTTTATCGAAACCATCTACTTGCTCAAGATTTTTTAATAAAGAATTTCTTTTTACATACTCAAAATGGTTCCCATTATTCCTTCACTTTTCTTTTGTAATTTTTGAAATGTGTCAAGGATTTTTCTTGTGAAGTCACAGAAAAGCAACAAATTATTGTATGAATATGCGTTTCGCACAACAATCCCTACTAGCAATTTTGCTCGGGCGACCACCGGCCACGTAGCCAGCCGATAATGGCCCGAGCAAAATTGCTAGTAGGGATGCTTCACAGAATCAAGAATTTATTTTTCCATCTTAAAAAGAAATTACTCCCAAAATGTGTTCATATATGGCGCTGCATCTCCAGTTTTCACCAATGAGAGCCAATAGCGATTTTTCATGAGTTTCAAACAGCACTGACGGTGCAGGAATATTCATAGCAGCTATGGCGACTGCAATTGAGAAAGCGCATTGCGTAGGTTGGTATTTCGAACCAAAATCCATAACTACAGTTCAGAGAAAGTTTCGTAACATGTTTAACAAAAACCGCAATCCATGCTAGTTAGACCATGGGATGAACTTGAGAACCGTTTAGATGTGGTTCGAGCAACAAAAGGTGCACACATTGGACTTTGCGAATGAAAGGTATTGCTTTCTGCTTAATAAAATGATTAAACACCTTACATTACGTTTGTTTTTCTTACTGTAAGCACCACCTATAAACATAATCTCGAAGTAATTTCTTTTACGATGTCAAAAAAAAAAAAAAAAAACGTGAGCCTGTGGAATACTATTTGCAAACCGCATATTCATAAGACAAACTTTTTGCTTTTCTATCCATTTTTTTAAGGTGTCAAGGATTTTTCGGACACCCTGTATAACCTTTTACAGGCCAATCTTCCAATTGGGAACATCAAATTAAAAATTCATTCAAAAATGAAATTTTATCAATATTGACTTGAAGAAAATAGCAGATAAAGTTAAAGCATGACCTAATTTTTTGAAGCAGAAGTTGAATTTCTATTATTAGTGGCAAACTGGACAAAAAAACATGAAAAATAGCCATTTACAGAAATTTTTACAGTTTACTTGATACACCCCCACCCCCTTCAATCTTAATTCATATCTTTAGTTAAATTAAAAAATGAATCGTTTATTAGTTCTTTACGTATTATGTAAACTACACATCAGTATATTCCGTTTTTGAAACCTATGTAAAAGTATACTCAGAAATGGCCCACACTCCCAATTGGGAACACAATGAAAGTTGCATACAATATTTTCCCCCCAGTTAAATGACTAATATCCTCTAACTAACGCATTAGAAGACAAAATATGCACACACACAAAAATTAAAATATGCCTGGATATCAATTCCGCCTGTAAACGGTTAATTAAATAATATAACTGAAGAAACAGAGTGCATTTATCATCTACTATATAATGCACTAACGTATGCGGCAACAAAATCGACGATATTTCCTCGCTATGAACGGCAACAGCTAGATGTAAACATTAGTGCAATAACAACAACGCATGTGCGAAAATCCAAATTTTTCATTCCAAGCATATTCCTGACTTATACTCTCGAAATTTTCGGTGCTTTGCGCTTGCGAATAAACGATTGTCCTTTTCCATTACGGTTACCAATTAAATAGTTTTCCATATCGCTACTTCCACGTTAAAGACGTTAATCTGATTTTTTCTAGTTTCAAGAAAAACGCCTACAAAGTTTCATTGCTTCAATTTATACACACACTGGGGTTAGGCAAATACGCCCCGGACATACGCGCTTCCTTATATCCGCCGAAGCAGCACATATGTTAGCGTGTAATGTACTTTTCCGAATAATCTGACAGCAAAACAGAAGACAAAAACGTGAACACGCGAAGAAAATAATGAAATAAAAACTATGCAGAATTGCCTGAAAAAACTTCGATTATTTTAAAAGCGCAATCATGTTACAGTTCTATTTGTTTCTTATAAATTGCGTTTTCCCTTTTTCGAGCCTTAATAGCTGTAGAAATGAGTGGTTTCACTTAATTGTTAAATTTAACAACTTAAGTGGCAACAACGGATTCCGTTGCTAAGTTAACTGTAGCAGTGTTAAAAATGGAATATGAAGTGAGTTATTTATGTTTACTTTGCTAGAAATGCCATACTTGCGTAATTAACATCGCCAGTCGATGGCAAATAGCGAGAATGAATTACAAATTTAACTTGACTATAAATGCAATGATTTAAAGACATTACCAGCTATCCTTACTGGGCTTTAAAAAAATTCTGATTCATCTCAAAAACCATTCATATTTATAAAGACTTTCTATTTTATTACACTTGGTTTGGCGAGGAAAAAATAATCTATTCATACGCTCGTAACATCGACTCATCTCAATCGGGGCATATCATCTAATACAAATGAAAAAACGCGCTCTTTTAAACACAGAGTTTCATTACATTTTAATATTTATCGCCAACTTCGCTAAGAAAGGTACTAAAGTAGAAATTCCCATACATTTTAATTTTTAAAACAAAAAATATATTAGACAGTATTAATTATGCCATTCCAGCAGAACTTTCGTAGAGCTGCTTTACTAAATACGAATTAATTATTTATTACACGCATAGTACTTCGATCGCCAAAGTGCCAACATACACCATTTTGCGAGATTTTTTTTCAGGGAATGATTCGAAGCATTGATTTAACAGCACTCAAAATGGGAAATAGTTACCTGTCATATCTTTGGTTGAGAATTTTAATTTTCTGGAATTTGGCGGGTTTTTCCCTAACTTAAATCAATTTATTTAACTTGATGAAAATTCCAAAGATAGATCGTTTAAAATCGCCTTAATAACTGCATTATTTCAGAACGGAAAATTAAAATTTCAGGCTGAATTCTATTAAAACCTACACTTGTTTTTTAAAAATACTATTTCTTTACGCTCTCAGTAAATTGCGTCAAGCCTAAAACTGTCCAAACCGCTAGACACTATTTTCTTAAAATCGGCATATCCGCCATTTTATTTTTTGCCAAATTAAAATGTTATACACTTTCGTCTCGGAAATATCTAAATCCTTTTCTTTTGCGTATAAAACATTTCATTCCTGCTCTATTTTCACATGCACGCGATATTCTAATTAAAAAATAACCTTGCAAATAATCTATGTACAAAATAAATCATTATTCTTTTACTTTGTACTTCAAGAGTCTTAATCATTTAATAATTCGCCAAACATGGCAACCAAGATGCTTATTTCTTACTTTTTCACTACAAGGGGTGCAATTGCGGAGAGTAAAAATCAGCCTTTTGCGACATGTTTTTTATCAATATCTCCTAAAATAATTCGAATTTCGAAATTCAAGTTAGTGGAGCTCCTTCCTCGGACTTTTCCGAATACGTGGACATTTTGATCGAAACTCAACTCCACGCCGTTTCTGAGGAGATGATGCTACATACAAACAGACAGACGCGCACAGATTTTAATAGTATAGACTAGCTGCGTACCCGTTCTCCGCACGGTAGAAAAAGAATATTTTCCTTACACATATAAATGGAATCAAACCTAGTGATGCGGAATCTCAAAAAATGAAACTTTATTTGAATCGTGACGAAATGTTTACGTCATGCGTGCAAATCTGAGATGATTGCAACTTGACGACACAAAAACCACGTCAGTGGCCGCATTCGTAAACGCCAAACGAGTTGCACGCGTACAACGAGTTTCCATCTAAGGAGTTCGTAAAGGAAACTGAGTGCATTCAGTTTATAAACTAAACCGTTCGTATACAAAGCTGAGTGTGTTTAGTTTCAAACTAAATAAACTGAGAGAGAAGCAGGTTCATCCAGTTGTTTAGAGGACACATTTGCTGCACGTTGTTGTTATGAAGTGGCGTCCGTAGTTACGAAAAGTATGTTGTTATGAAGAGTACGTTTGCTGAAGCTGCTAGAAACTGCAACGAATATACAGAATTTTTCAAAGGTAATCATTTGCTTGTATTTCTCATTTTAGTAAATTCAAAATGCATATTTTTAGTGTTGAAATAGATATTGATTTAAACCGTTATTAGCGAAATTTGAACTTCTCTTGCTAAATACTTTTGAAAAAATGTAAGTTTCAGTTGAAATTTCGAAATTTTGATCAGTACTCTTCAGTTATGGCCACTCTAAAAATCCTATTGATTGTATATTCAGTATGTTTTAAAAACTCTCCTCAGCAAAATAACAGACGTGAAATGTAAACAAATACGTCTCCTAGGCGACGAAACTAAATAAACTGAAGTTGTTGGTAAAGGCAAAAGAAATGGATAGCCACTGATAGCACTAAACACACGTATTCCAGTTTTCTTACGAAAACTTTTGCAACGAGTTTGTCGTTTACGAATGCACCCAGTGTCACTGGCGATCAAAATAAGAGAGAACTTTACGGTATGCAGACAGAACTTTTCATTTTCGGGAAATGTCTAAAGTTTCATTGCCTCAGTTTATACTGATTATTTCTTTCCAAACATGTACCATGTAAGAAAGTACCATTCCGAACATGTACCATGTACGAAAGTATTGTAATCATGAAAAAATTCGAATTCGAGACTTTGGTGTATTTACACGTTTTGAGATCTTCTGAATTCATTTATGCTATTTTTACGAGATGTGTGTGTGTGTGTGTGTGTGTGTGTGTGTGTGTGTGTATCTGTGTATATGAGTGAACACGATAGCTCCTGAACGGGGCATCCGATTGAGCTCAATTTGGGTATATATGTTATAAACCACCGTCGCAAGATCGGTATTGATTTTGGTGTGTATAGGACTTTTTAGGAATACTTTTAGGAATAGTTTTTCTACAGGGCTACGACAAAGATTTCTTTTAAATTATGGCCTATGGGACGAAATTCTTGAATGTGCACTCTCGTTTAAACGGTACATTCGATTGAGTTCAAATTGGGTATACATGTTATAAACCACCATTATAAGAACTCAAGTTAGTGGAGCTTGAGTCCTATTGATTTTGATGTGCATAGGACTTATAGTTTTTTTACAGGGCTACGATAAAGATTTCTTTTACATTATGGCCTATGGGGAGGAATTCTTGAAAGTGCGCTAGCGTTTAAACGCTACATTGGATTGAACTCAAATTGGGTGTACATGTTATAAACCACCATCATAAGACCGGTATTGATTTTGGTGTGTATAGAACTTATAGTTTTTCTACAGGGCTATGAAGATTTCTTTTACATTATGGCCTATGGGGAGAAATTCTTGAAAATGCGCTAGCGTTTAAACGGTAGATTCGATTGAGCTTCAATTTGGTATATATGTTTGAATTATTCATCGAATAATATTTATTTAAATGCTTGGAAATGATCTTAATCGTAAGTGTTCGGAAAGTCGAGTGGAGTCACTCCAGATTTTTCTTTTTTCTAGTAAACTTATCGGAATTAAGATATGGAGCTTTAGCATAGTACTCAGCATTTTTTAGACACCCCAAAAAGACCTTTAGTTTAAAAAAAACAAAATTGCAGGTTCCAATAATTGGTGACTAACAGGTGACTAATTTGTTTCACTCAATTGTTAAATTTAAGAACTGAAGTGGCAACAGTGGATTCCGTTACTACGGAAACTGTAGCAGTGTAAGATATAGAATATTAAATGAATTAGTTATTTATCTTTGCTTTGCTAGAACTGCTATATTGGCGTAATTAACGCCGCAAATGGATGGCAAATAGCCAAAATGAATGGCAAATTAAACTTGACAATAAAGGCAATAATCTATAGGGAATACACACTAACATTTCTGCGCTTAAAAAACATTCTTATTCACCTTCAAAATCATTCATATTTATGCAGAATTCCTATTTTATTCACCCTGTTGGCGGGATTAAAAAAATTATCCAGGCATCATTCATAAAATCGACTCATCACAATTGTGCATGGAATTAGCAATACAAGCGTAAAAGCACATGCTATTAAATGCAGAATTGCACTACATTTGAATATGAGTCGCCAACTTTGCTAAGAACGATACTAAAGTAGGAATCCGCATACATTTTAATTTGCAAAACAAAATATGTATTACACGGTATTAAGTACGGCATTCAAACAGTTTTCAGTAAAATTAATTTCCATAGAGTTGCTTTAACAAATAAGAATCAATTATTTATTACACGTATAGTACTTCGATTGCCAAAGTACCAGCATACACCATTTTGCCAATTTGTTTCAAGGAATGATTCGAAGAATTGTTAGATAGCAAACAAAATGGAAAATAGTTATCTGTCATTTATATGGTTCGATCTCCAAATATTAATGCAGGCATCTAATTGAAAAGTAGCAGTTATATAAATTATTAACTTTAACGTATTTTATCCTTCTTTAACTACGATGCACAAAATCCGAGAAGTTCAATTTTCTGAAATTTGGCGGAATTCCCCTAATTTAAATAAATTTACTTAATTTGGTGTAAATTCTGAAGATAGATTATTTAAAATCGCCTTAATAACTGCATTATTTCTGCACGGAAAATTGAAGTTTAACGCCGTATTCTAGTAAAACCTACACTTGTTTTAAAAAACACAATTTCGTTACGCTCTCAGTACATTGCGCCAAGCGTAGAACTGTGCAAATCGGTAGAACCTACTACTTTCTCAAAATTGCCACATCAGCCCTTTTAGTTTTCTCCAAACTAAAAAAATTATACATATTAGTCACAGAAATCTCAAAGTCCTTTTTCTTTTACGTATAAAAAATATTGCATTCCTGCTCTGATTTCCCACGCACACAATATTTTAATTAAAAAATAACCTAGCAAATACTCTAAACAGAAAAAAATTATTATTCTTTTATTTTTAATTCAAGAGTCTAAATCATTTAATAAATTCGCCAAACATGGCAACCACGATGCTTATTTCTCACTTTTTCACAACAGGGGTTATATCACGGAATAGCAGAGAGCAAAAAGTAGCGTTTTTGTCGGGTTTTTTATCAATATCTCCTAAACTAATTCAAATTTCGAAATTTAAATTAGTAGAAGACTTTCCTCGGAATTTTCCGAATAGGTAGACACCTTGAACGAAATTCAACTCCCAGCCGTTTCTGAGGAGATGATGCTACAAACAGACAGACAGACGCGCACAGATTTAAATACTATAGAAGAAGATTATCAGCTGCATGCATTTTTCAAAAATTAATCACTTACTCACAAAATTAATAAAAGAAATTTCTGTTACACTTTTGAATACTATTGTAAATATGTATGTACTAAATATTAATCTTTCTGGAAAAATACTATCATTAAAGGGTTAACTATCTGAGCTGAGTACCGACTATATAAGTTTATTGTCGTTTCAGATATTGACTATACGAACTTTTTTAGCTTCAAACATACAGGGTTCCCAAAAAGATGATAACACCCTTTAATTCTTTATCTATTAGAGATTGGGCATTTCAAACAACGATTATCAGGGACAGCACATGAATTTGGATATGAACATTTAATGCTAGCGTGTAAAAAATTATTTTCTTTCGTAATTTTTTCACGACCGCTGAAACGTGATCATTTCCCTTCGATAGTCAATGAAAAGTGTTTTAAGTCAGCCTACATATATCTTCGTATCGTACCGCTGACAGTTAAGATATGATTCTCAGATTTTCGTAAAGCACCTCATTAGTGTACGGGGCACATTTGACTAACTGGTTTTTTTTTTTTTTTTTTTGTATGGAGGTCGTGTAACTGTAATTTTAAAACTGTAACTTTTTTAAAATGAAAGAGAGGAATTAGTTCTTAATAGTCTTTTCTACTATCTTATTTTGAACAATTTTTCAATTACATTGCCACTTATCTCCAATAGATAAAGAATTAATGCGTGTTACCACCTTTTTCAGACACCCTGTAAATCTTCTAATGCAATGGAATTGCGATCAAATTACGAACTCAAACACCTTTTTCATAATAAGCGAAAACGAATCTTTCAGCACATAATTTAAGGTTCCCGAAAGTATATTTGCGTAAAAACAGATAGAAAGAGCGAATTTGGTGTTCCTTTTTCTTGCAATCTTCGTAATTGCATTCATTGTTGATAAAGAATAAAAATCATTCTGACGCTTTCAAATATTAAGAATCAAAAATAAACCAGAGCATAAAAAAAACCACATGACTCAGCAAATTTTCTGTTTTTGAATAAAATTTAGCTATTCAGATTTTAGTGCTTAACCTATGTACCTCAAATGTAAAATGTCGTGATTTACTTTATTTTACGAAAGCATTTTAATTCAGAAAATGTTCCGTGATGTTCGTGACGAAAAAAAAAAAAAAAAATACTTTGCTTTAGTATTTATTTTTTCGTCATTTTAAAGTGTTCCCAAATATTCTTTAAATTTAACCTTCATGAGAATAACCCACGAAAGAAATCTGACGAACATTTGCGTTACAATTGCAAATAAATTAGATGTGCGTATTTTTAATCCCAGAGAAACAGAAAAACAAACTTCCCCTGACTTGCCTCTTTAAACAACAACCTCTGGAAGCTACCTAATGAAAATAGTCAAGCATGGCAATCATGATGCTTTTTTTCTCAAGTTTTTTTGTTGTTGATATTTTTAAAAATATTTTGACTTTCAAAATTCAAATCAACCGACTGGCATTCTTGATTTCTTTTTTGTTGTTTATTTAAATTATACGCGTCTACATGTGCTCTGGTTTCTAAGGAAATTGCGCGAAACCATGTTTTGAAGTAACCCTATAACTTACAACGGTGTGAAAAAAAATTACATTGGAACGTAGTATTCCACGTTAAAAAATACTAAAATGTTGTGATATTTAATTAATATTCGAAGGAAAATGATTTTATCACTCAGCAGTCTCATTATTGGTTACTGAAGCGCTGATAGCGTTTTTACGTAGGTCAGTCACACAAGAATATAATATTAATGATTGTTTGAAAAGTTCTTAGCCTCAATTGTTTTTCAAACGTTTCAGGAGCACTTCATTAAGCCACGAATGTATGTTCGAGCGATACAAAGATAAAAATAGCCTTTCTATTGAACTTTATAACTAACACATTTTGATCTATTAACTTTTACAGAAATTATTGAACTGCAACATGAATTAAATTTCCTGCTTTTACAATGTTTCTGTACATTACAGTGAGCAATTTTTAAAACTTCAGCTGTTGACATATAAAGAGCTGATTTGTTATTATAATGCATGCTGATAAAATAGTGTTTACATATTTAATCATTATAATAAATCCTCAAGATGTCCTTTAGAAGCTGCATATTTTGTGAATTTACTATTTTTGCTGATTTACGAAATATTTCTGATTTCGTGATACATGATACTTTTTTGAAATAACTGAAAACTTTTTGAAATAATTTACAAAAGAATCATACAAATCCCAAGCTTACGTATGTTACAAAGGTTACAAAAAGTAATACAAAATATTGTTTTCTCTTCTTACTTTTTCCGACTGTAATGTTTGTTTTTCACATTCTCAACTATAACAACAAAGCTGTTACAGGTAAGCCCATTCACTGAAATTTGTCTGGCACTTATTTAATTCATATCGGTTTTTTCTTATCTTTTGGGGGTTTAAAAATATGCATTTTATATTTAAAATTGCTAGAAAATAAAATGGTTTCTTTTGTATCGTTCTTATTTTTCGAATTTACTTTTTTTCAAATAATTTTCTTTTTCCTTAACAAAAGAAGAAATGGCTATGCAGTTCGATTTCCGAGGTTGAATATTATGATTTTAAAACCTCAGTAACTGTTGAAAGACGTTTTTGAATTAAGTTAAGTTTCTTTCTGAACAGAAACTAAATTTTTTGTACTCTGCGTTAAAATGCATGGGGCTACTTTTATGCAGCGGAATCTAGACTTTACGCGAGAGATGGTTTCCAAGAATCCTCGCGTAAAAGAAAAATTTGTGAGATAGGGCATATAAACGACTTGTCGAAACATACAAATTAATTTTAGTAACTTATAAACACACCTCTAACTGTTTTAAACTATTCCCTAACTATATACAGTAGAGTCTCGCTATTCCGAACCCATCTATTTTGAAAATCCGCTTATTACGAACAGAGTTCAGAAAAAATACTGATTTTTTAATTTTAAAAACGAGAAATTAAAAAAACATTCGGGAATAAATATACATTTATTTACGTCTGAAACCAGACTGGAATGAAATCTGCTTACTTACAGTACATGTTGACTCCATTTATACAATCCCCGCACTTAATTTAGGCCTTAACAAGTAAATACAGCAACCTTTCCCTTATGTACCTCTCAGTTATACACTTCTCTCTTTTATACGCGAATTTTGAAAGGTCCCGTTACGAGGAATAGGAAAATAATGGTATAGGTGTCTCACTTATAAGCGCCACTTTGAATTGTGTGTCTCAGTTATAGGCGAAAATAAACAGCGCAATTGACAAATCTTGTCATACAGATGTACTTTTTTCCGCCGTAGTCCTCGAAGACACAAGGTGTTTAAAAAGTGTGAATGTTGTGAATGTTAATGAAAATATAATATCAAGTAAAGTAAGACATTAAAACTCTTTTCGATGAGTTTCGGTGAAGCTGGTGATAAATAAGACGGTAATGATGAAACTGATCCTTCTGTGTGATCTTATGCTACTGCTTTAGAATCCCTTAGAAAAATTGAGACGTTATCTATAAAATTCTAACTTCATTTCAAATACTCTCATTAACAACATATATTATACTGCATTACAAACGTGGCCTAAAGAAAAAAATACTACGGTACTTATGACATTTTGATAAAAAAAAATGTTAGTACAATTTAAGTTTCGTCTGCGTAAAATGAAATTATACGTCCATTCTATTTTTGAATTTAAAGCTTTTTCCAATGGCTGGCCTCTGACCCTGGAGGCATGCCACTACTAAGGTCGGAGATGTTGGTAATTATGGGGGGCACCTAGTAGGTGGACTAACGTCGCCCCCTTAAAGGGTCGGACACAATGGCATCCACGCCCAGTCGGGGATCGAACCCCGACTGCCGAGAGTTGAACTCGAAGCCGTAGCACGGCACTTTACCCATCAAACAATCTACTCGGCATTTGAGTCTGAATTAAATTATTGTCACTTCGAATTTGAATTAAAAGTTAAATTGTATAGTTAAATATTTTAAAATATAATATTACTCTTGTTAACTGAAAAAGTATTATTAAGTGCATCTTTTTTTCTCAAATGTTTTATCTGCCGTAATTTAGATGAAGCGTATGAAAATAAAACTCTTTCAGTCATCCGTGGCTCTCAGTTATTCGCGATTTTAAATCCGGCTCTTAAAACGAGTGTAGTGAAAGATCACTGTAAGGTGATATTATTCCTAAAATCCGCCTATTCCGAATTCCCGCTAAAACGAACTGTTTCGGTCCCAATTAATTCGGAAAGCAGTACTCTATTAACATTCCCCACATGATCTAAGGAATAAATGTATGTTGGTACTACTTCCTGTAAGGAAAAATCTCACGCTTGTGGAAAGTGGAGTAATAATATCCAGTCCCATAAGATTGATTGTATAGTAGCGTGAGTCCACTGCGTATTGTTACGAATTTTCGGTGCAACCGGCTATTCTGGGGTTTAAAATAGTTCAAAATTCGTATTCTACGCGTGAAATAGTTAAATTTTGCTTTTAGTTGCATCAAAATCGGTCAACTAGAACGGGAGATGCGGAGGTTTAGGTTTCTCCATTGATTTCTGTAGCAATTTCTAGAAATCTCCAGAAATATTGGTTCTAGACCTTTGGTAACTTTTTTTTTTGAAGCTTTGCTTTTAAGTGCTGTGTCTAAATTCTTCATTACTGAGTCTGAGGGACTGTTAGTGATATCCCTCGTATACTTCCACTGAATTTTTGCCTGTAGAAGTGTTTTATTTTGTGTGAGAAATACAGCATTTATGAAAGCTACGGTATTGAGCGGACTTTTATAAACGAGCTACTAGCCGTTAGTGCCTGTGAATTTTGTACAGCTGATTGTTCGATGAAGTTCTAGAAGTAATGAAGCTTGTGTTCCGTCCTGACAAGTGGTCTCTTTTCTAGAACTTTCTACACCAACTGAACTTTAGAACAACGAACTCGGGAATTAGCAGAGTATTCTGTAACAGTATGAAGCTCTTTTTAACTAAATAAACTTAGTGTCCTTTGAGATCGCAAAGCAATAAGTTTTGCCAAGTTTTCCTAGAACACTATTTTAAGCCGCTTGATTAAATGGTTGGGGGAAAAATTAAAATGGATTTTTAATAACGTTAGCGCAGACGAACGTTATTTTTACGGGTTGTTATGAAAACAGAAAATCCGACGAAAAAAGAAGACTGTCCGTAAATACGGTTAAAATACTACACAAAACATTTCTTCGTAAGTTAATAAATCTCAATCATTCATGGTTTTCATCTTCAATGGTTATACCACAAGGCCATTAACCTATCAAGGAAAACTGGATAGTTCCGTTTAAAAGTAAAATACGCTATGTGCATAGCAATTTTAGCTCCGTCACGTGGCATTTGCTAGCAACCTTGAACACTTTGAAGTTCAAGGAGGGACACAAACATCAAGTAGGGATAGTTCAGTTGGTCTATGATACGAGATGAAGATGATGCTTACTTATCACATGACAATAACGTTTTTGTTAAAATTATCGATTCCTGCTGCACTTTGCAACAATTGGTCTATCTTCAGTTTTTCATTACCATTGCCCCCGCCCCTACAAAATGGTAAGATGTTCTTTTATTTTTATTACCGATACATTAGGCGGACCATGGTAAATTATTGTTGTATTGTATATTCGAATAAAACGTACTTTGTAGAATTTTTAAATTAAATGCAAGTATAACAAGAGAGTCTTGCGCTATCTGCTAAGTTTATTATTATTATTATTACTATTATTTGTGTGTGAACAATTTCTCGACTCTGAAATCTTAAAAAAAAGTGTAATGACTGAAGTTCTAAGCTTTCATATTGAAACTTTTTTAACAGAGATAAATAATAATAAGAGACAGTGTTAGTGACCAACCAATTTACAGCTATATTTGCACTAATATACTGCATAAATGGAAGCTCCGTGGTGTAACGGTTAGGGCATTGTGCTGCCACGCCACAGGTCTGGAGTGCGATTCCCGGGCTGGGCAAGGTTGACTCAGCCTCGCATCCCTTGAGTGGGTCGATAAATGAGGATGAAACTAAACACTGGAGGCTTCGCGTCAGGCTGACCACGTGACCTGGCCGAGGCATATGCTTCTGCACCACAGAGCCCATGGTCGCGAAGGGCGTGGTTGGGCAGGACAGGTCTTGGCACCTCGTGGGCTGTTGCGCCAATGTTTAACCCTTTAACGCGCAGTGTTCCCGCTCTGGGAACACCAAACTCTGACGTTTTGACTGTTGCCAGTCACGAAGAATAGATTTAATTTCTATAAAAATAGTTGCGGGTGACATAGCTCCACGAGAATCCTTTACTTTTTAGCACGTCATTTACCATATAAAAAATTTTTCACGATTATTTTTAACAGCACTGACATTTACTGAAAAATGGAAGAATGCGAGAACAGCTGGATAGATTGCCCAATGCTGAAAAAAGGTCAGCCGTTGCCATCGCTCGACTTAACTACCAGCAAGATGTCGGACACCATCCTGCTGGTAGTTAAGTCGAGCGATGGCAACGGCTGACCTTTCTTTCAGCATTGGGAAAGCGTTGCGCCTCACAGGGTTAAATGCATATATTAGCTCAAATATAGCAGCACAGCACGGTGCTGCACTAGTGAATTGCGGGTATTAAGGCATCTATAGCCGAAATTGACTGTCAACTAGTTAGCAATCTCGTTCTTCTCGCGGGAAGGATATTTATTTTCGGAACTAGAAAAGTAAATATGAATTTAAAAAAAAAATACTTCTCGACATATATGTGCAATCTTTTAGACTGATTGTGAAGGACTTAATTAAAGGAAAATAATTTAACCCATGTTGCTTTAGCTTACCTTCTTTCTAATGCATCCACCAAAGAAAGAAACTGGAACGAAAAACCTGCCTTTTCAAGTTGCTATAGTATTATATGAAATTGTATCAGTTGATAAATTATTTTGATGCAATAATTTATAAGTAAAAAAATCTCACGTGGACACGACATGACTTCCATACATGTCTATTAAATTGTCGACGTTTTTGATACATTCCCGGCGTCCTCTGCCCCCTACCCTTGTAGCACAATTAGTCCAAAAGACGTTTGAAACACGTTTTTTAACGTCACAAAACGTGTTTCCAACGTAATTTAAACGTTTTTTGAACTAGTTGTGCTACTAGGATACTTGCTAAAATTATTTTTTGGAAAGTGCTTCGCAATCAATTTTGCACATGCATGCACGCCAACCTCCGATCCGAGAATTGCTTTGCGATTCTTTATGGGATCACTAATTTGCTCGCATGATCCGTACAACTTTAGTTTCAAGTACCAAGCCCGTTCAACAAGACTCACAAGTACCAAAGCCGTAGCCAAGGGGGGGGGGGTTAGGGGTAAAAACCCTCTCCAAAAGTCCCAGAAACATGTATTACTATTTGTGGTAGGGTATAAAAAAACTGCCACATTGAAACATAAAACTCAACCCCCCACCCCCCGCAGAAATTTTTTCATGGGTAGGGTTTTGTCAAGTACTAAATATATTAATTTCAATTTTCAGCTGCTTTTCCATTGCTCAAGCGTGACTATTCACCAGCGGCGGCTCGTAGGATACAGCAAATACTGCCGAGCTGCACTTGAAATTATCAGCACATACTTTAAAATAATTTATTCTACTAATTTTCTTAAATTCAGAATCGAATTATGGAATTCCTGTACTAAATTTTTAAAAAATCTCAGAAAAAAAAAAAAAGTATTTTAGTAACTGCCGGATCGCTCATTCAGAGAAAAAGCCCTTTATTCTTCCCGCAATTCAACTGCGAAAGTCTTTGGTAAAGCCCTCAGAGCTGATAAAGAAATTGGCAGCACCGTTGCCATGGCAACGACTATGTAAGCAGTCTTTCCGGCATAGGGGGTATGTAGCTAAGATTCAGCTGATGAAAGGTTTTCGAACTACGGCTGCACTTGTGAATTCGCCTAACTGATTGGCCCGGACGAGCAGTGAGGGAGGAGGTAAGACACAGAGAATATTCTTACGGAAGCAAAAGTTTTCTTTTCTTTTCTTTTCTTTTTTTTTTTTTTTTTACTGGAGAGGTTGAAAGTTTTTAGCTTTATTTGTTACTGTGTCCATGTGTTATACAATTTATGATTTAACCGTTTTGAAACATGGAGCCCCGTTATGATCCAGTTTGCGTCTTGCTTGAAACTCCGTTTAACATATGGAAAGAAGATAATAAACGACAACCACTAAAAGAGAATAGACCGAAACCAAAATTGTCCATTCATAAGAAAAAAGCAGGTTCGTCTCAGTGTGGTCGTAGCTTCCAGGCATCATGGTATGCACTATTCTCGTGGCTATGTGGCAGTTTTTTCATCAAAGCAGTATTGTTTTTAAGCAAGCAAGAACTGGCATTTAGAGGAAATGGCGAGCGAGAAAATTCTTTAAACAGGGGGAATTTTAAAGAGCTCTTAAAATTATTGATATCTGAATTAAAACAACGCCTTTTTATGAGGACATCACTGATCGATTCGCAAGTTTAAAGGAAAGGGGGGTTGATTTGACTTATAAAAAATAAGTAAGATTTCCTTTCTTTTTTCTTTTCTTCTCAAGTTATCATTACAAAAGAAAATTCTAAGGAAACTTCGAATCAGACACGGATTAATGCAATTTTGTGGATAAGAGCGGTTGATTGAAATTTATGTCCATTTTATGGAAGTAAAATAGGATCTCTTTACATTTTTTATGTAATTTCTTTTTTTTTATCCTCGGTGAGGGCTGAATTCGCCAGCTTTCAAATTCAGTAACAAAGATTTTCCATTCCTCTCCGGAGGAAGGAGGGAGGGGGCTCATATGTTTCCGGTTGCACTAACATTTTTGACCACGAACCGCCACTGCTATTCACTCCCTTTATTGTGGAGCCAGAGTCTTATTATCGCCTGGGCAAATCGGGACTTTGCCCAGGGCCCCCGGCTCAAAAGGGCCCCCAATATCAAATGTTATTCTGAAATATTCTTTTTTATATCAAACTTTTATGAAAAATAAAACAAATTTCATAGGTCTGGATCCCCAAATTCATCAATGCCCGGCGCCCCAGTTGGTCATAATCAGGCTCTGTGTGGAGCATACGTTTGAAATGAACGCTCTCTTCATTTGCTCTGAAACACATGACCTCGGGAGATATTCAGCTAAAAGTTTTCTGTGTTTCTCCAGATCCTTTATGAGAATTTTAAATCATCATTATAAAATAAACAGGAAGTGGCGCAAAATACTTGGAATTAATACTTAGATATTCGTATGTATTACCTTTTATTTTTACATCTTACAAGATTTTTATGGATCTCTCTTTTTTTTCCTTCTTTCTTTTAAGAAGAATGGAATGCTTGAAAAGAACGTTCTGGACCCCTACCCTAGGTAGGTTAAAAATTTTTGAAAATCCTCTGTTACCAAGCAACTCGTTACAAACCTCACCTTCATACCAAATTTCGTATTATTAGCTTCAATAGTTTTGACTAGGCGAAATAACGACATTTCTTTCTATCTCCTATAATATAATGGCACAGAAAATATATCTATATACAGAAACCCCTTTTTACTCAATTATCAAAAATGATTGAAGGTTAACGTCCTCCATTTTTAGATCGATGTGGATATGTTGTGATATAGCCAACATTAAGGTAGTAGTTATATTGATACACATTTTTTTATTACGTACAGTGAACTCTTGACTTACCGAGGAATGTGTTTCAAGAACCCTTCGCGTAAATGAAAATTTCACGTCGTGATCGGAGTATATGCACTAATAAACACCCTTCAAACGTTTTAAACCATTCCCTAACCACACAGGATGTCCCAAAAAAGCGTGGTAACGGGGTTTAATTCTTTACCTTTTAGAAGAGTGTTTTCGTAGCATAATGTTTTTTTTTTCGCAGGGCCCGATTATGATCAACAGGGGCCGCTGGCAATGATGAATTTGGGGGCACACATCTATGAAATTTGTTTTATTTTTCCTAAACTTTTTATATAAAATAGAATATTTCAGAACAGCATTTGAAATTTGGGGCCCTGGGCAAAGTCCCGATTTGCCCATTGAACATTTTTTCAATTTACATTGCCCACTGTGATCTGTAACAGATAAAGAATTAAAGCCCATTACCACCTTTTTGGGACTCGACGTATATTTCCATTTCATAAAATATTAAATAAAACCAGGTTAGACTAGGACGGTTTGGATGCTTCCGCCTTCAGCGTTGCAACGCGAGATGGAATACCGTTCGCTGATTGGCTTCTTCAGTAGCAAATCCCGAAGACGATAACTAACCCTCAAACCGAGCACTTCTGTTTGCTCTTCTTACTTCTGAAAAAAAAAAATGTGTTGTGGGTGAAAAGTCCGTGATACTTCCGAGGTACGTTACTCGTGAAAAAATCGCGCAATATGCTAAGAATAAGATAGATGGCGTTGTAGCGTGAGTCCACTTAACAAAGAGCTGAACTTTAAAAGATGGCTATTCAGTACATTGGCATGAGCAATCGTCTCTAACTCTCACATTCACTTGATACTGTTGCAGAAACTTCGCTGAACTGTCGTGTTCGTGCGCATGTGTCGAAAGCTCCAATAACTAATCGAGTTTTTTGGTCGGGAACGATGATCTTCTATGTATATATAAACACGCTAAGCAAAACTTTTTGTTCCTTTTGCAGCGCACTGCTCGAACGGATGACCGTGAAATTCGGCACAGTTAAAGTTCATATGGAGTTGTTTGTGCGAATGTTAAAGTTTTTGTGTAGTATATGCTAATGCGCCGTAAAAACTTAGAGAAGTAATTTGCCACGCAGTATTTCGCGCCAAGTCGGGCGATGGTTCCATTGTTGTGTCGATTTTGAAATAGCAACACTTAGTTTCAGCGGTACTCTAGGGTTATAGTATTAAAACAAAATTTGCAAAAAAATGGAATTATTATCCATTTGGTGATACGCCAATGACTAAAATATGCTTTAGCAATGTGCTTGGTGACTCTTTTTAGACGGCGATAAGTGCGTGAAGTGCTGTAAATTCTATGTTTGAAAGCTGTGGAAAAACCTTGGAGGAGAGAATAATATTTAACTAATCGTTCCTCCAAGGGAAAAACGAACCGAGTAGGGCAGGTCGCTATCCAAGAGACGCTACTCAGAAACGCGCCAATTCGACAATTTCTTCATAATCTCCCGCCAGGCAGTATGCCAAAGCAAATTTTCTCCAAAAATATTGCTGAAGAAATACCTCAGCAATTAAGAGGGAATGAAAATAATATTATTAATGAAGTGTATTGAAGTATTTCCGAAAACATACTCTCTGATAACATACTGAAGTCAGTTATAATAGAACCTAAAAATGATGATTGAACTTTTATTAATGTTGGCTTAATGGAATATCTGATGAATAGAGAACATTTCACCGTAGCTACGATTAAATAATTTGCCATGATGACAATGAAATCAGTAACTATCCAGTAGAGTTTTTAAATTCTTTGACTGTGAGTGGTTTGGGGTTTTTTTTTTTTTTTTTTTTCGATTAGCCGGGAGCAAGTGGAAATTTGCCAAATAATTGTGATCTGCTCCAAATGCTTACAAACCTAAAGCGATTTCCAGTACATAGTTGTTTATCCCTTTCCATATTTTGGAAGTTTAATTTGATTCAATTCTACACGTTTTCAGAAATTCCCTATTATATAACCAATAAGCACACAAATTTCTTTTTAGTATATTGATATTTTTGTATATATTGATATCTGTATCTAAATACTATTTTGTATACGGATTAAAATTTCCCCCTTTCTTTTTTTTTGGGGGGGGGGAGAGACAATGTTTCAGAAGTAGTCTTTAGACGTTTCCCAGAAAAAACAGTTGGCGGGATTTGCACCTTGCTAATAGAAAAATACCATAGTTTGTCAGCACATAAGTTAGTAAATTGCATCGTTATACTAATAAGAAACTTAAATACAAAGGAAGCATTAGTCCATGGAACAGGAATGCGCATCAAGTTTATACATCCTAATGCTATAGATTGCGAAGATTGAACTGGAACCGCAGGCAATAAAATCTGGTACTATTTTACCATATCTTTTAAAAAAACTCAATTTCCAAATATATTTACGTCAGTGGTATGCCTCAGCAAGTAGAATTGAATCATTCGACTTTTTTAGATTTTATAACTCCAAGCATAATAGGCCTTTGTCCGAGGACAGGTCCAGGCTCAATTTTCGGAGGGGGCCCACTAGACTTTTAAGATTAGCTTAAATTGTTCGAAATGCAAACTAAATGTGTGAAATCCAAGGTCGGTAGAGGGAGATGACCCTATGACCCACTCGCTGAAGCTTCCTTTGCACTTAGCAAAATATAATGCAGTTTTTACAAAAACACCGTCTTCACAGAAAAGTGTGGTGGTTGTAAAGTGAAATTGTGCAAAAGTGGTCACTAAAAACAGATAGTCTCTTAGTCAAGGTGGTCACTTTAGTAGGTTCCAGTGTATATGGAATGGTGAGACATTGACAGAAGAACTTTATTCACACTCAAATTTAAAAAAAAATAATGTTTTATGGTCGAATTTCGACAACTGGCAGACAACTAGTTTTATTACTTCTAGAAACTCAGAGAACTATCTCCAACGCACAGTTCAGATGAAATCATAAAATATATGGACGAAACAGCCCGTTTCTCACAGCGTACCTCAGTACAACCGAACTCTACAAAGAGACGATTTAAAACTGAACTCGGGTGACTTGCTCGGTCATATTTATACTATACTTATGTTTATCTTTTATTACCCTGTTTATACAAATGTCTCTCGAACTTTTCATGGCTTTCAGAAGCACATTCGATATTTTCCCGGATTTTCGATTGCGTAAGAGTAATGCTTTCGTGCTATGCGGGAAAGCAAACAACACAGGCCCCAATTATAAAATCGTGCCAAAAGTCGTCAAGTTTGGCGATTTTTCGGAGATATATCGCCAAATTTGGGACCAAATTTGTCTTCTAATCTGAACCTAGCTAAGCGATATCGTCAATATTTGGCTTGAAACCTCCAATTCAAATGTTATCCTATGAGAAACTTAGTCCCTATCTTGCGTTCTATGTACCCGATTTACGTGCAACAAAATTCAAAACATAAAATTATTTGACGCGTAAAATACGAATTTTAGACAAAATTAAATCCATGAAGTGCAGATCACCCCGTAAATTCGTAACAAAATGCTTGATAAGGTACTTCTTTGAAATATTTTGGCCAGAAATTTAGCAAATGATAACTATCTGTGCAATTTTTACGTATTCTAACTCATAAATATTTATAGCTAATTAATAAAACAAAAACTAGAATGAAAAGAAATCTCTATTTAAAAAGTATTTCAGACTTTTGCTAAACCATACTTGCCATATTGAAGTTTCGTGCTTTTCTGAAATGTACTAGACAGAGCTGTCATTGACATTTTTTATTCGTTGCTTCTGAATTGCATTATAGGCAGTTGTTAAATCACAGTAGGAAACAATAACTACTGATTACAGTTGAATATTTATAAATTGACAAACTGGGTTATACAACATTTTAAGAATGGCGAAAATAGAAGGCCTCGCGAAAATAGAAGTGCTGAAGCTGGCATTAAAAAATAGTACATCATTAATGTAATAGGACGTAAATTCATTTTTTGTGTAAACTATTGGACCAATGCAATAATAAAAGTGCTCAAATCTGCGTTTTCTACAAAAATACTGAAAAAAAGCGACTTTTAGCAATTACTTAAACTGGATAATGCATAGTTAACGGGATTTTTTATTTGTTCTTGGAAGAATTTACATACTCGTAAATTGAAGCTTTTGAAAATCCACCCCCCCCCCTATAACTAATAATAATCAGTTCAAATGCATTCTAACAGTTGATAAATAATGCATAATGACTCCTTCAGCAAAAATGCTCTGTTTGAGTACTTTTCCTGAACTCTTGAAAATCAATATATTAAAAATAAACATTGCACTTCGTTAGGCTTTCTACTCAATACGGCAAAAATATCACAAACCGCTTTAAACTTTAAGCTTTTTTCGAAAAAGGTTATCGCATGAGAATTATATTTTTTTAAAATTTCTGTAATCTGGTCTTGTCATCATTCACTCTCATAAACAAGTATCTCTCTATTCTAAAAAAAAAGTAAAGGCCGCTGTCGCTGTCAAAGCTTGTTGGCCTATCTTCTCCTAAACCGTGGGGATTTCAGTTTCGACTAAGGTGCCCACAGATTCGAAAAATTCCGAGGAACCTGATAAGCTGACTTAAATTTCGATAATCGAATTATTTTAGAAGATATTAATAAAAAACTGAAAAAATAAACAGAATGGTTGCCAGATTTGGCATAAAATCATTCATTGCTTTGCAACAAAGCGTTTCCAAGTATGTAGTATCACGTGAAATTGTCAAACATGAAGTAGAAATAGACTCATTTTACGCCAAAATAAAAACTATACGAAATAAGTAACTCAAAATGTGTTACACAAAGTTGACAATTTTCAAATAATAAGTTCGCTTAGACAACAGGAGTTTAGAATTAGCGATTATTCGTTTTTCCAAAACAGAATAACTAATATCTTGAAAATGAAAAATAATTAAAATGCAGATTATTTTAAAGCCGGTTCGGTCCAGCTGGATTATTTGCTACCAGTAGAAATATTTAACGGCGTTAACTATGCCATTATAGCAGTTATCTGGATATTTGCTAGCGCGACGAGATGGTATAATTCGTGGTGCTAAGTACACAGTAAAAAAAAAAAATTCGGAAACGTTACCCCAAAACATGGGGCAGCTCTTGTAGTTTAAAATTGCAGAAACGTTTCCGAACCATGCGGGTAAAGTATTTAGAAACGTTTTTGCTTATTTCGGAAAAATATTTACGTATTTTCCTGCTTTTTAGGTAAGGTTTCTGGAAAAGATGGGTAACGTTTCTGTATATTTTGGTAAAATATTGAGTAACCTTTCCGTGTATTTCACAAAGGTTTCCGAATTAACGAGTAACCTTTCTGAGCTTTTCAGGAAAAGTAACATGCACTAGATGAAGCGTTTCGAGTAACATCCACTAGATGGCAGCACCAAACTCTAACGCAAGGAGCGCAAATGACCAGCGATCAGAATCGAACCCTGGACAGACGTGTTAATAGGAGAGCACGTTACCACAACGCTGTGATTTTCTGGCCGGAATTTGCTTTAAAAGTAAACAGATTGCTGTAAAAGTTAATTCTGGCATGGCTTGTTTTGTAAACTTAAAATTTTTTTGGAGTATTTTATATGAATGGAGGGAAAATAACATAATTAATAAATATAAATTAAAAATCTTAAATCTTTTTTTTTTTTCGCAAAAATTATTTTCAGGAGATAATGTGCTGTTTTATTTAAGTATTCATCCGGCCGCGTCACCTGGTGACTGGTCACAAATAAACATCACTCACAAGTTACCAGACCCTTATTATCGCATGGGCAAATTGGGACTTTGCCCAGGGCCCCCAGTTTCAAATGTTGTTCTGAAATATTCTTTTATATGTCAAAATTTTATGAAAAAGAAAACAAATTTTATAAATGGGGACCCACAAATTCATCAATTCCCGGGGCCCTTGTTGGTCATAATCGGGCCCTGCAAGTTACAATGTGACAGTCCTGTGACAATTGTGACCCTCTGTGACTTCACAGCGACTCTTTTGTGACCATCTGTGCTATTAGGGAAGACGCTTTCACTCTTATCGTCTGTCTCTTGGCACTTGGAGCATACGCGCGAAGTCCCAGATAAAGATTACCTTTCTCCATAAATACTTTACCCCGAAATGTGGGTTATGTTTCCGAAATCGTGAGTTCGAGTAAAGCATCGGTAGGTTACGCTATACTTTTGGAAACCTTTCTGCTATAAGTATGTAACGTTTCTGATTTTTTTTACTCTGTACGCCAATCTGCAAACGATTATGTAAATGAAAATATGGATAACGGTTTTCCGGTAACCTTAAATGAACAGTAATTATAGGTTGTGAGCATGTGTAAATCGCCAAATAATGAAAAGTCGCCA
This sequence comes from Cheiracanthium punctorium, assembly GCA_038373885.1. Lineage (NCBI taxonomy): Eukaryota > Metazoa > Arthropoda > Arachnida > Araneae > Cheiracanthiidae > Cheiracanthium > Cheiracanthium punctorium. The sequence goes on from JAWZYV010001774.1 coordinate 123,935, forward strand.
TTGGTGGCAAGCTATCCTATCTGTTCCGCAGCTTTTATTAAATTTACATGTACGCAAGTCGCCAAATAATGAAAAATCGCCATGGGTGGCAAATTCGCAAGGTGTCCAATAGGTTTTACATTATTAAAAATACAGCTGAAACAAATGTTCTGATTTTATTACGCTTTAACTCCTAATTAATATTACTTTTGAATGGCAACATTAAATATCACTGTGTTTCTGAGGAGTGCAAAAAAATTTTCCAGCGATTATAAGCGGAGTCCGCACTCCAGGTGGAGTATAGCTCAGGACCCGTACAACACGGATTCCCATAACAAAATATCTTCCGTGTTATGAGGGGGAGGGGGTCTACTGTAATGTGAAGTTTAAATTTTTATGTACCAATGAACATGCAAGAACCAAGCAATGTGTAGCTCAGTAACATTCTATCTGATCCAATCTTCGAGTTTTGTCTGTTGAAATTGTGTCTTTTTTACGAATAAGCCTTATTAGGGGCTGAATGCCTCATACGAAAAGCGAGCGTAGCGAGTCTGGGGGCCTTGGCCCCTAGTAATATATAAAAAAATATATTTTAAGCCAATTCCTACTTAGGTCAACAAAGAAAAGTCTTATTTTAGTTACTTTTTATTAAATTTAATTAATTACACGGAGCCAAATTTGGTCAAATTTCGGCAAAACTCGCCAAGGTCGGCAACAAATGGCGAGGTTTTGGGCATGGACCAAACAAAGACTGACTTTCGCCAAAACTCGCCAAGGACGATGCCAAATGGCGATATTGTGGGCGATATTTTGGTCAGTCATTTGGACACCAAATGACTGACTATCCCCAAATTTTGCGATATTTTGGCAAAACTCGCCATAGTCGATGACAAATGGCGAGATTTTGGGCATGGACCAAACAATGACTGACCACAGATGTAATATATTGAAGATGTCCATAGACATTAATGTATTGAAACTCTTTTGGGTGGTCCTGTAAATAAACTCTCCAGTAGATAGAACCAAAAATCGAGATGCGCAACTAGATGTTACAACAATCCTATATATGAAATTTCAACATTCTACGACTAATAGTTTTTGAGATTTGAGAGTAAAATACATACACATGTACAAAAGTCGCCAAGCTTAGCGACTTTGAGGGAGGCCCGTGTCCGTGGTCGGACCATTACCTAACTATATGGTAGGACAGTATTGTACTTGAAATGGATGAATGTCCCTAAAACTGCCATTGACCGTAAAGTGTTGTAAATCTTTTGAGTGTTCCTGTAGCAGCACTATAATGATAAGGACACATTTTTCGATGGGAAAAATTCATTTTGTTACCCTTAACAGCATATATCACTTCTGAGTCGTTTGAACTAGCCTAATAAATCTAAAATACGCTTTAATGAATTTCTGCCCATAGAGCATAATACATTGAAAATCTTTTGGGCGGCCTGCAGATAAACTATCCAGTCGAAAGGGACCGAAATAGCGGGTGGGGGTGCACAACTAGATGTTACTACAATCCTGAATATAAAGTTTCAACCTTCTACGTCTAATAGTTTTTGAGATATGCGAGTTTAATGAATTTCGGCCCATTGAGCGTGAATCCATTAAACTGGCTTTAGAATCTTTTGGGCGGTCCTGTAGATAAATTATCCAAATGATTGGGACCAAAACTGTATTAACATCCAGAGTCATCCACTGCAAGTTTAAAAAAATGTATTTGAACTTGAGTGGATGAATAAAAAGATATTTTATTAATGATTGAAAATTTGTACAAGATAATACAGGGAGAGTGTGACCTAATAGTAGGAATTCAAAAAAGGAAATGATTACTGTAAAATCACTTATTTTCGCGAGCCCCTTCAAATAATAATAAAAAATCAGAAATTTTTCACTTATTAAGATTTAATGGTTTATTGCACAGTTAAAAACTCTTTCTTACAACAATTTCTTGAATACTAAAGAACTACTTCTTGACGATAAAAATGTAATACAACTAATAGAATGCAATTATTTCACTTACTGTATTTATACCAACTTCTTTGAAGTCATTCAAAATGTCGGGGGAGAACTTTTCCAACAAAAGTTTCTTAAAATGCCTTATGCAAAAGGGGTTCTATGTTTAGGTACTTTCGGAATTTTTCAAATTCTCTGTTCTTTTCATATGAAATTCGCGAAATTTTCAGCTCCCGAAATCCCCGATATCTTCATTTTAACGAAAATTACGGCATGCGAAAATAAATGCTTTTACAGTATCTCTTTCTGAAAACAGCACCTTATGTGGGGATATTTTTGGGTATTTTTGCACAAAAAGAATATAAATTCACACCATAGTGTGTTCCCACAACTTGAAATTTCTTGCCACAAACCCAGACACAGTTGAATGATAGAAAAAGACGATTTGTGGTAATCTCGCTTATATATACAGGGTGTCCCCGTAAATACCGCCCAAACTCTGCATGTCCAGATTCTTCGTTGGCAGTACATAAAAAATGCCCGGAGAATTGTACCTGTACGACCCATAGTTTTCGAGAAAAATAGGAAAGACAAAGTATGACGTCACCAGGAAGAAACAGTCTATTGAGACCATCAAATGTAAATGTAAATGTGATGTTACAACCAATTATCTACGCCAGGGATCTAGGCCGAAGGGGGGGGGATTGCCTTCTGTGGAAGACTTTCTAAGGGATTCTAAACCGTATTTACGCGAAGTTTCGGAGAAAACCACGGAAAATTTTGAACGGTTAGGTCGGCTGACGCGTCCTGGTTTATTGGCCACATCAACAGCATTATTTGCATATCTTTGCAGACGATAACGTTCAAAATGTTCGCCACGCATATCGCCTCATGCATGCGGCAGTGTGTATCGAGACGTAGTAACTCCACAAAGGGACTCAGATGCTCGTCTGCATGCTGCTTGTACTTCGGTGGACACCACGCTGCTGAGACGAGGCCTTTATAGATTTATATATTCATTTCAATTCATGTATGCACACTTCTGTGTTTAGAAATATTATCTCTAATCATAAGTATAGAATAGAGTCTCTATGTACCAATAGTTTTAAGGCTAATAACTTAACTGACCTATATAAAACTGCTATAAAATATAATTATCCCAGTAAATTTCTATCTTCCATTTTATATCCTCTATGTAATCTAAAAAACTGTATGTCCTAATCAGAATATTGGTTGGTGAGGATGGGGTTGGTTGTTGGTTCTTTCTATATTTAAAAAAAAAAAAAAAAAAAAAAAAAAAAAAAAAAAAAAAGAACATAAAATATATATCTATATATTTTATTAATAAAAAAAAAAAAAAAAAAAAAAAAAAATCTATTTTTAAGAATGGTTGATTACTGTTACTTTTTCCTTTTTATGTGAGTCTATAACCAATGAAGCCAAACAGAGTACTGTTCTACATAAATATTTTACAATTATATTAGCATAAATAGCAATTAGAAATGAATATAATTATTATCAATATCATTATTGTTAATATTATTGCTACAGTTTTTCCCCATTTCCACAACCTCAACTAAGTACTTCTTAGCTACTGCAGCTAGTACTATGTAAAACATAGGCTAGCTATACTAGTGTAATATTTATTTTATTATTTATTCATTTAATTATTACCATTTTTATTCTTTTTATTTATTCATTTAATTATTCCTTTTTTTTTATTTATTTATTCTTTTCCTTTCCATACTTCCAAAGTATTATTAATATATCATTTTTTATTCACACTCCATGGCATTACTTGTCTATTGATTGCATTAAGCCTTCTCTGATGGCAACATGCACTAATACTGCCTCCATTACTGAGCTTTGATCTTCGTGTCGGTCCACTTCCTCGTTGTTTTTTTTCTAATAGCTACGGTCGCGCCCCCAAGTTACAAAAGGACCCTAATTTTGGTCAGGTAACTTGCAGAAACCTAGCTATTGTTTTTTTCGATTAAATTGAAATGTGTGTGCGGTGGCGCCTGATGATAGAGCACACCATTTCAATATTAATTCCATTTTCGGACTATTTCTGATTACATGTGATTAGGCTTAAAAGCTCACCAGTTCTAATTTGGCGCTTTATATTCAATTTTTCCACTCTTTCATTGCCTTAAAAGGCTATATTTAAACACTTATCCGGAATAAGCTCGTTAATTGGCACCATGTGCTATCTACTTTTTTATTTTTTTATATTTTTTTCACTTTTTCATTGGATTATCTTGGGATTTCACTTCACGTAAGTAAGCTATTATATATTATATATATATATATATACATATATATAGAGAGAAATTATACTGTGTGCTGTATATGTATATATAAACTCCGCTGTGGACACCACGCTGCTGAGACGAGGCCTTTGTAGATTTATATATATATATATATACATATATATAGAGAGAGAAATTATACTGTGTGCTGTATATCTTCTATATAAATAAAATTAGACTTTTGTCTGTACATTTCTTGGAATTCAAAAATTTTGCGATTTCTATCCGTTTCAAGCACCCTGGAATTCGATGCGACCCTCAAAAAAAAGTTTGTCTGTCTGTCATTCTGTCATTCTGTCCTTCTGTCATTCTGTCATTCTGTCATTCTGTCCGTGACGCTTTTTTTGTTTAAGCATCACGTAAAAACGACTGAAGCGAATGATATGAAATTTGGTGTCATGATAGGTGGTCACTCAACTTACAACATAGGCGTCGAATTTTTAAAAAATCTTGATTAGATTTTCAGATTTTGCGAAAATCGTTTCAAACTGCGTAAATTTGTGTTCAAGCATCACGTAAAAACGACTGAAGCGAATGATATGAAATTGGGTGTCGTGATAGGTGGTCACTCAACTTAAAACATAGGCGTCCAATTTTTAAAAAATCCTGATTGGATTTTGAGATTTTGCGAAAATCCTTTCAAACTGCGTAAATTTGTGTTCAAGCATCACGTAAAAACGACTGAAGCGAATGATACGAAATTGGGTGTCATGATAGGTAGTCACTCAACTTAAAACATACGCGTCGAATTTTTAAAAAATCTTGATTGGATTTTGAGATTTTGCGAAAATCCTTTCAAACTGCGTAAATTTGTGTTCAAGCATCACGTAAAAACGACTGAAGCGAATGATATAAAATTGAGTGACATGATAGGTGGTCACTCAACTTAAAACATAGGTGTCGAATTTTAAAAAAAATCTTGATTAGATTTTCAGATTTTGCGAAAATCATTTCAAACTGCGTAAATTTGTGTTCAAGCATCACGTAAAAACGACTGAAGCGAATGATATGAAATTGGGTGTCATGATAGGTGCTCACTCAACGTAAAACATAGGCGTCGAATTAAAAAAAAATCTTGACTAGATTTTGAGATTTTGGGAAAATCATTTCAAACTGCTTAAATTTGTGTTCGCACATCACGTAATAACTGCAAAGGTGAAAAAATGATATTTGGTGAAATGATAGGTGGTCACTCACCTTAAACTATAAGCATATAATTAAAAAAATTGATCAGATTTCGAGATTTTGCGAAAATCGTTTAAAACTGAGTGAATCTTTGTTCTCGCATTAAGTAATAATGACTAAAGCGAATGATATGAAATTTGGTCACATGATAGATGGTTGCTCAACATAAACTATAGGAGTCCAATTTTTTAAACATTTTTATTAGATTTTGAGATTTTGTGAAAATTCTCTCAAAATACGTTTATATTTCTTCAAACATCACGTAATAACGACTAATACGAATGATACGAAATTTAGTTACATGATAGGTAGTTGCTAATCTTAATTTATAGGCGTTGAATTTTAAAAATATATTGATTACATTTTGAGATTTTGCGAAAATCGTTTTAAAATGCTGAAAATTGTTCCAGCATCACGAAATAAAGACTGCAGGGAATGAAACGAATTTGGGTGACATGATAGGTTGTCACTCAACTTAAATTCTAGGCTTCCAATTTTTCAAAATGTTCATTAAATTTTGAGATTTTGCGAAAATTATTTCAGTATGTGTAAATATTCATTCGCGCATCCCATAATTACGTTTAAAGCGAATCAAATGGTATTACTTAGTTACTCTCTAACCTGTAATATTTTAACAATACATAAAAAAGTATAACTTTACTTTGGCAACATACTACATTCATTCTGTGTACTCCTACAATGCTGACGAAAGTTCTTGCTTTTTGGAAATTTGCATTCACTAACCCGTCGAGGACGGGTACTTCAGCTAGTATATATATATATATATATACTAGCTGAAGTACCCGTCCTTGACGGGTTAGTGAATGCAATTTCCAAAAAGCAAGAACTTTCGTCAGCATTGTGTGACATCATTGATCTATTCAAGAATTTAAAGAACGAAAGATTTGCTTAACAAGTAAGTGTTTTATATTTTTCTCATGTTATTATTTCATAAGAATTGAAATGGAACTTTGAATTAGAGACCTGCACGGGCCTGAAAATAAGAGTCCCGGCCCGGCCCGAGCCCGACGATTCTTGAATTTGTAGGCCATGCCCGGGCCCGTAACACATTTGAACAAACATCACGAGCCCATAGTTGAGGAGTAAAAATTCGAAAATTCCAGAAATTAAAAAATATATAAAGACGACCAGATAGATCGATAAATAAATATTTTTCAGACATTTTATATTAAGAAGTTATTAATATTAACTTTTTTGCGGGTTGCAGGAACTCGAAAAAAATTAACGCTAACACGAGTCCGGCCCGGCCCGGTCCGTGCAGGTCCCTACTTTGAATTAGAAGGAGGGAATCTTCGTTGGGCATCCGTTCTGATTTTTGATACTAGTTCTTTTAGAGAAGGTCATTTAATCAATAATGACATTAAAATTCAGTTATAATAGGGCGATTTTACACCCCCCCCAAAAAAAAACAGCTTTAGGGGACTTACATACTCTCATCTCTTTTAACCCCCCACTTTTCTGGTGCACCAGCCGCCTATGTTCTAGCTGTTATCTTTTTAATGCGAGGTATGTCTTATTTGCAGTCATAAGCGTAAAGTTTTAAAAATTATTGGGGGGGGCGGGCCCCACAACCACATATATTCACGTCAGTGGCGTAGCCAAGGGGGGGGGTTAGGGGGGTCATAACCACACAATGAGGAATTTTTCGCCATACAAAATGTATATTCTTCACTCCCTTATCATACACCCGTATACATATGTGTGAGTTGCAGAAGTCGTAACCCCCTCCTCATGAAAAATTTCTGGCTACGCCACTGATTCAGATACATATAACTTACTTACAATTAACCACTTTTTCTACATGATTTTTCGGCTTAAAATATAGCAAAATTTTTGTGCTGCGCGCGCGAGCTGGTTACTATTTTGAAAAAAATAATCAAGAAATATATTGTTTACCAAAAGTGGTTAATTATATTCCGTAGTAGTTGGCAGCTATGACTTACTACATATAAGTGTACATTATTGGAGGCGCTCGAGCTCTATGGGTCCATAGAATTCTACACCTATGTAAGGTAAGTATCCATATTAGTACGTTCCTACCATGTTATAAGTTAAAAATAGAAGCAAAGTAAAAAATCCAAAGGAGGAAAAAAAAAAAAACATTTTCAATGAGATAGTGCATTTTAGACACATGTGAACTTTTCTTCATTTCATACTTTAAATTGCATAATCTGTTAGTATAAATTAGTTTTCTGTATTTAGTGGTAAATTATTGGGTGGGCTCAGCCCCTACTCACAATTTATTCGGGGGGGCTCGAGCCCCACGGGCCCATATAACTCTACGCCCATGTATGCAGTATGTTTTGTGTTTTACTGATTAGTTATATATATATATATCCAAATATATATATATATAGATCCATATATATATATAAATCACCACTTTGAGGTCGACTTCCTTCTACAATTTTGAGATATTGGAACGACATTTTATTTGAATTTAGTTATTCCACTAAGAATATTCTTTTAAAAAATGTTCACCTTGGGACTCTGGTGAGGGCTTTTTGTCTACTCTAATGAATAATTTTTAAAAAATTCCAGGAGTCGGAAAGAAATTCAGAATGTTTCTTCTCAAGCTGCACTCTTATAAATCTTTATGAGTGCAATAGTGCTTAAGCAATTTCCAGAAATAAAAAGGAAGAAAACAGAAAAATCTCAAGTAAAGAAATTCCACCTCAAACTTAGCGTTAAGTGCCATCCAAAATACTGAATGTTATCTTCTTCCTGAATGTATTATAACTCTCATATGTTTATCTTTTAACTTATACTCGATCATAATATTATTTACGATCAGACAGGTTAACCTTCACTTGTTTTATATATATATATATATATATATATCCTCCAGATAATAATGATAATTAAGTTTTTAAAAAAATTTCATTTCACTTATAGTATTCTAAACACCCGATAAAATCGCATACCTACAAATCTAGAATGAATGAATGTCTGGCAAATGTCATTTATTTGAAAAAATAAGGACAGTTTGACGTACTACAGTTTTACACAACTATTCTATAATTCAGCTCAATACATGGAAAGAATGATGGTCATAAAAAGAGGGCTGTCTACAGAGGCATCCCTGCGGCAAAGGAAACAAACAGGGTAGGAATTCAACACATATACACTGCTCAAAACAATTAAAGGATATTGTAAGTTTTATATAAAATAAAGATATAAGCGAATTTTTTTTTTTGCCGAAAATGGAAGAAGAGAATCACAAATGCAAAGTTTTCTGATTTTCAAACTGTGAAGTATGCTAATTTTGAGTTCGACGTCAAAAACATCGCTACAGCGGCAGCGAATGAAATTAGACTTTCAACTGAATAAAAGACAAGGAAGACAAGGATGATCGGTATTCAGTGACTGCTTTGTTTCGATGAGTACGATGTCTCAGTGAAGTCATTTAACCGATTCAGAAGCTTCGAGAGTTGTCGGTAGGTTAGAAGGGGGCCAAACTCAAGCCGAAGTAGCGCAAGCCATTGGAGTGTCACAAAGTGTGATTTCCAGGATCTAGAACCGGTTTTTGGCGACTGGAAGTGCAGGCCGAAGACATGGGCAAGGTCGTAGACGGGCAACAACGCCCAATGAAGATCGTTATTTAGTGTTAACGGCTCGGAGACACCGGAATAGGAACGCTACTCTTCTCCAACAACACCTCTGCTCGGCTACTGGCACAACGGTTTCAACTCAGACTGTCCGAAACCGGCTCCATGGTGTAGGTCTGTATGCTCGCCGACCGATGGTATGTGTTAGATTAACATCAAGGCATCGTCGCGACTGCAGGGAGTGGGCAACAGAGCATGTGAACTCGAGGAGAAATGAATGGAGCAATGTTCTTTTTTCTGACGAGTCCCGTTTTTCAGTTCATCCTGATAATAGGCGTATTTTCATCTGGAGGGACCGTGGCTGTAGGAATAATGCTGCGTTCGTGCACGAAAGTGTCGGCTTTGGCGGTGGGGGAATGTTGGTGTATTTGGTATCTCCATTGACGGGCGCACAGACCTCTACATCATTCGAGATGGACCTCTGACTGGTCACCGATATAGGGATGAGATCCTCAGACCTATTGTAGTCCCTTACGCTGCAGCAATTGGAGATGACTTCATTTTAATGGACGATAACTGCAGGCCACATCGTGCTAACCTGGTGGAGGATTTCTTTTTCGAGGAAGGAATCGTACGAATGGAATGGCCAGCGTGTTCTCTAGACATGAATCCAATAGAGCACGTTTGGGACGCTCTAGGAAGACGAGTTGCTGGCCACCAACCACCCTCACAAACTCTCCAAGAACTGGAAAGAGCTCTTCTGGAAGAGTGGGACAGAATACCCCAACTCGTGATTAATAGCCTCATTGACTCCATGCCTCAAAGGTGTTCAACGTTGCTGGCCGTCCGTAGAAACCATACCCCCAACTGAAAATGATTTCCTTTGAAGAAAACACCTTTTCTTATTCTTTTTTCTCATATGCACAAATTGTGTTTTTTTTCCTCTTCTACACAAATGCGCAATAAAATGCATTTTTTTCTGACAAAAATGTATAATTTATTCTCATATAACCTACTACGTCTGTCGACCATGCATCAATCAGCTAAAAAGTTTCCCAGCCGCAAGATCCACCTAAAACCGCAATAGCCTTTAATTCTTTTGAGCAGTGTAGCTCATGTAAGACTGATTTGGAAAATATTTTTAATCAATGACTTTGACTGGATTTATCTTTCAGATTTATTAGGACAGATTGTTTATTTAACGAAAAGAAACGTCGTTTTCTTGCATTAAATTCAAATAAATAAATCTTTAATAAGTTTTTAGTGACGAAGTAGTTGTGTTAAGTAATTTTAAAGCAAGAATTTCATAAATGACTTTCCCCCCCCCCTTTTTTTTTTCAAAAAAGATATGTGAGAGAGGGGAGTGTAGCCGAATACGCTCGTTGAAGAACAATTTTCAAAACGTTCTTAAATACTTTTGAGGTATTTTTGTGTTATATTTCGCAGCGAAAATTTCATGGATATCTCTTTTTTTCTTTGACAGGGATATTTAAAACGACGACTGTACCCTATTTAGGTAATGAATTTTGGTACAATAACTTCTCATAGAGCACCTATGCAGGGGCGTAGCCAAGGGGGGGGTTAGGGGGGTCATAACCCCCTCCATGAGGAATTTTTTGCCATACAAAATGTATATTCTTCACCACATTGTCACACCCACGTATACATATATATGAGTTGTAGTAGTCGTAACCCCCTCTACATGAAAAATTTCTGGCTACGCCCCTGCACCTATGTAACAAGCCTCACATACGTAGCACATTTCTTATAGTGAATTTCGGTAGTTTGGGTTAGCCGATATAGTTGACTTACAGAAAAACTTTACTTTCTAGTCCCCCTCCCCCGTCGTCTTTTTTATACGAGGGCTGTAAATTACATGAAGAGTGGCAACTTAACCTAGAACCTCGCAGAAGTGCGGGCACGGGCAATTAGGATAGGGTATCAGTGAGGTGGTGCTGTTGTCGATGTGCAGAGTACAAAAAACAGTCGATCTAGTTAGAAGGGTATTTGTTGTGTGGCATTATATCGAAGAGTTTCGTTTCCATCGCTCTATCAGCGGTTGCGGCACAAAATAGAGATTGCCTGAGGCAAAAATGCAACAGAATGCAGCGGCGGCTCGTGGATTATTTAAAAGAAGGTTCACAAAACAAATATCGAAAATTAAATATGCAGATACGACGCACCTTACAAATTAAAATAGATTTGCGTTTTCAGCAGTTAAAGGGAAACAATGCGCGCAAATGAAAGAAAACGAGTCATCTTTGGTCTTACATTTCGTCACCAAGATAAATGTAAGCAATTGTGCTGTCTTGATTCATTTTATTTCAATTTTTTTCAAAGGATAATATTGAAAAATGCCATTGCTTTAGCTCCGAAACAAGTCTTTTACTCCCGTCTAAATTATTTACACTAGTTTGTAAAAAAATAATGTAGTGAAAAATGATAAGAAAATGAAATAAAAATTAGTTAACTAGCCGAACGTAACAAACCAAGGGAAAATCCCGAAGCGATACCGCAAAACTGGCCCTGTGTGCGCAATGAAAATGTGCGAACGGAATGATTTCATCAGTGCCGTACTTCTTCGCAGCTCTCTCGGCTTCTGTTCCCAGAGAACAATTCAGAGGGAAAATTTTCCGTTCGCACGTGCGATTGATTAAAGACTGTTTTGTAGTAACCTACACATGAGTCCTTGTGACTTCGATCTGTTTCCGAAGTTGAAGGAGCCCCTCCGAGGCCGTCGATTTCATAACGTTGCTTCTGTACTCCACACAGTGGGGCGCTCCGTCATTGATATCAACAATCAACACCTTGCCAGTGGTCTCCAACGCCTTCCTGACATTCGGCTAAAGGTTATAAACATTGTTGGTGATTATATGGAAGGAATGTACTGCAATTGTTCTAGTAAGTTCAATAACCCTTTAACGCGCAGTGTTCCCGATCTGAGAACACCAAACTCTGACGTTTTGACTGTTGCCAGTCACGAAGAGTAGATTGGATTCCTATAAAAAATAGTTGCGGGTGACATAGCTCCACGAAAATCCTTTACTTTTTAGCACGCCATTTCCCGTAAAAAAATGGTCACGATTATTTTTAACAGCACTGACATCTGCTGGAAAATGAAAGAATGCGAGAACAGCGGGATAGATTGCCCAATCCTGAAACAAGGGCAGCGCACAGCCATCTGCGTCAGAAATGGGTCTCTAGATCTGTGGCACGCGATGAACGTTTCGATCGTCCGCCATCTTGCTGGTAGTTAAGTCGAGCGATAGCAACGACTGCCCTTTTTTCTGCATTGGGAAAGGGTTGCGCCTCAAAGGGTTAAAAAGTGATTTATATCTATGTTGCCATTACTTAATTCAGTCCCCGTATGTGTGGTTATGCCACTGAAAATGGTAGATGGCCGAAGTATGAAGGTCCCGGGTTCGGGTCCCATCGCGCGGCTGTCGATCTAACGGTCCGGAGTTTTGGTAGGTTTTCTCCAGATGTAACGTGAATACGCTTTAGAACCCCTTAGAAAGTCCTCCTACCAAGGCAGCCCCCCTTGCTAGATCGCCCTAGTGTAGCGTTGCTATAATCACACACACAACCATCAGTCGCCGTATGTTCAAAATAAGATGTGTTGGAAAATAGATTTAACATTTTACAGGCCAGTGTTCCCTATAGGGAACATCAAATTAAAAATTTATTGTAAAATTAAATTTTATCAATATTGACTTGAAATAATTAGAAGGTCAAGGATGTACCCAGAAAGAAATTTCGGAGGGGGTCCAAACGGTGAAATAGGCAAAATTTTTTACAAAAAGACTTCATCATTCTTATTTTGTTAACAAAAACTGAAATTTCAGGGGGGTCTGGACCCCTCGACCACCCCCCTGGGTATGTCCTTAGTTATAGTTAAAGGATAACTTGACTTTTTAAAATAGAATTTGCATTTCTGTCATTAGTGGGAAACTAGATAAAAAATCTTAAAAATAGCCATTTTCATAAATTTTTAGGGTGCTATCTTGATACAACCCCCTCCCACTTCAAACTTTTAATTTATATCTTTGCTTAAAAAAAATCTTTCATTTACTTTTAATATTTCACTTATTATTTAAACTACCTATGAAATTATAGTCAAAGTATAGGCCCTAAAAGTATAGTCAGAAATGGCCAATGCTCCCGATCGGGAGCACAATAAAAATTGGGGAGTACAACTTTCCCCCCCCCTCCCATTTAAATGACTAATATCGTCTAACTAACGCATTAAAAGGCAAAATATGCAGAAAAAAAAATAATTTAAAATTTGTCTGGGTCTGAATTCGGTCTGTGAAAGGTTAATCAATGCATTTGGCACAGTTTATATTTTTTCTTTTTAACGTTAAGTATCATTGTAAATCCAACCATTTTTTTTTCTTCTTCACAGAATTCCCTACAAAATGCTTCCAAGACTTGGGCTGCTACGAGACAGGTCCGCCCTACTACCACCCTATCTTTCGTCCGATATCTTTGTTGCCATTCGACGAAGAGAAAATACCCACCAAGTTCCTGCTCTTCACTCGGAGAAATCCGACAACGCCCGAATACCTGGACCCTAGATCGATTCAGACTATCAGGACATCATCTTTCAATCCGTACTGCCCAACGAAGGTCGTGATCCATGGCTTTTCAGTCAACAGGACTGCGAATAATGAATACATAGTAAGTGAAATTAGCATTAAGAACTTTGCAAAGTAGTACGTACTTTAAAAAAATGCCTAGCGATACGATCGTTTCAGGTGACACAAAATGGCCTCCCTTCTTCAACTGCAGGAAAACTTCCACGCCATCCACTCTACAAGAAAGGTTAGAACTGCTTGTTAGAAAGTTAAAGATTTTCTTGTGGACTTGATTTGCGTCGATACGTTTTCGTTGCATTTTTCAACTGTGATCCACTTTTCAAGGGTTGCAAAATAGTGTCACGTCAAAAGTTGTCCTCTCTTTCCAGAGATCGGCAATGGTAAACCTAAAGTTTATTGCTCCCCCCCCCCTCATCCCCCGTTGTATAGAGAGGGGGAGTACAGTTTCACTTAGAGGACGTTCCCTCATACTCTCTCCAGTGCAACGGAGGGGAGTAGAAGAGTCCCCTCTTCTACTCCCCTCCGGTGGAAATAAAAATAATTACTGCTTGCTCTGCAATGCTCTTTGAAAGCAGCTACAGAAGCAGAGTTGGGCAAAATACATAAAAAAATGTATTTTCGATGCAAAATACAAATTACATTTATTCAAACACAAAAAATTGCAAAATACAAAATGCTTTCTAAATTGAAAAAATACAAAATACATGTATTTTCTTAATACACACAAAATACGAAATACATCTAATACTTCAATGAAGTAAAATTTTCTACAGAAACTTCTAGTTTATTTTATTCCAGAGTATTTTAAGATGAACAAACAAATGTAATAGTAACTTTTTTTTTGACATATACATGAATTTTTCCTGGAATAAATTGCATCTTAAAAGGCATGAAAGCAAAAATGGGTGACAAGTATTTATTGAACGTTATTTTTCAGTGATAATGAATGGAATTGAAATATAAAATCTTAATCTTATCTTAATCGTAATCTTAATCTTAATCCTTATAAATAAAAATGAAATTCTGTTTGTTTGTTTGTTTGTTTGTTTGTTTGTGGATTTGATTCGTATACAAATCCACAAAAATGGACCTATCAGCCTGAAATTTTGCACAGATATGTAAAATAATATAGAATAAATCACAGTCCACTTTAAAACTTTGAAAGTCCACCCGTTCCCGGAATTTAAGAGATTTTTTTTTGCTCTTCACGCAAAAAGCTTTCCGTAATTGTAACCCCTGTAGTGAAAAAAGTGGGAAATAAGGATCGTGGTTGCCATGTGTGGCGATTTTGCCGAATAAAATGTTTTAAATTCTCAAAGTAAAAATAAAAGAATAATAATGATTTTTTTTTGTTAGTTTATATTCGTCAGGTTATTTTTTTTTTAAATTATAATATCGTGTGCATGGGAAATCAGAGCAGGAATGTAATGCTTTACACGCAAAACAATAAGAATTGAAGATTTCCGAGGCTAATGTGTAAATTCTTTTAGTTTGGCGAAAAAATAAAATGGCTGAAATATGGATTTTGAGTAAGTGAGTTCTAGCGGTTTGCACAGTTTTCGGCTTTGCGCAATTTATTGAGAGCTTAAGGAAATAGATTTTTGGAAACAAGTGCAAAGGTTTTATTATAATACAGCGTTAAATTTTAATGATCCGTGAAGAAATAATGCAGTTATTAAGGGATTTCAAGCGATCTAACTTCAGAATTCTCGCCAATTGAGTACATTGATTTAAGTAGGGGGAATTCCGCCAAATTTCAGAAAATTGAAATCTTCTCATTTAGTACATCGGAGTAACGATGAATAAAACACATTATAGTTGATAATTAAAAAAAAAAAATCGGCTGTATTAAGGGATTCCAATTTTCAAATAACTCTCTTTGGCTACTCTTTGGCGGTCGAACCATTTCCCATATTGATTGCTGCTAAGTCAATGCTTCGAATGATTCCCTGAAAAAACTCTTGCAAAATGGCGTATGTTGGCACTTTGGCGAGGCTTAGATTTGAAACTGGATTTTATTTGAGACTGGTATATATAATAACACTGGTTATAGATAAAAATGAATGTTGGTATGTGTTTATGAGGTTGAAAAACTCCAGAACCGTTGAGCACCGTTGCACGATGAAATTTGGTTCACCTAAGTCTTTTATGATGGAGAAGGTTTTTATGCTATCAGTTTTCCTTAACTTGCCACTTGGTGCCGCAGCACAACGTTGAATTCTATTGCGTTTAGCCGTTTGCTATGCGAATATCGTCCAACCGATTTCGATGAAATTTGGTACACGCGAATATTAGAACACGGAGAATATTTTTCACTATCCATTTTGCTGTAACTTGCCGCTAAATGGCGCTGCAAAGCATCAACTTCTATACCGTTCGACTGATCGGCATAAAATTTTTTATACTTACACATTTGAGCACGAAGAATATATTCTAACTGAGTTCCTTTTGATGTTACTCACCACTAGATGACACTGCAATGCATTATTGTTTTAACTCGCCACTAGATGACGCTGCAGCAGGCCAAATTCTTGACCATTCAAACGGTCGCTATGAAAATCAGTATACATAGCTATTTGAACAATGAGAATATTTTGGCGTTATCCATTTTGCTATGACTCGCCACTTGATGGCGCTGTAGCAAATCATTACTTTAATTAACTACTAGATGGCCCTGCAGTGTATCACTTCTTGACTGTGCAAATGATCGTTATGAAAATTGGTATGCATAGATAGTTGAACACGGTCGCTATGAAAATCAGTATACATAGCTATTTGAACAATGAGAATATTTTGGCGTTATCCATTTTGCTACAACTCGCCACTTGACGGCGCTCTAGCAAATCATTACTTTATTGAACCACTAGATGGCCCTGCAGTGTATCACTTCTTGACTGTGCAAATAATCGCTATGAAAATAGGTATACATAGATATTTGAACACGGGGAAGAGTTTGGCGCTATCCATTTTCCTATAACTTGCCACTAGATGTCGCGTCAACACATGAACTTCAGGACTGTCCAGCCGATAGTCATGAAAATTCGTATACATCGATATCTGAATGCGAAAAATATTTTCGCCGTATCCGTTCTGCTAAAACTCGCCACTAGATTGCGCTACGCCGCATGGCCTTCTGCACCGTACAAACGATTGCCTTGCAATTCGGTATGCATGATTATTGGACGCAATATAACGCGATATCCACTTTGCTATATCTGTTTATTACAATGAATAGTAATCACCACAAATCGTAATATCAAAAAGTCCATTCATTCCCGTGCGAAGAACGGGTACTTCAGCTAGTATATATATAAAATGCTAATGTTCGTTTGTAAAGACAGGGTTTTCTATATCACCACCAACTCGAATTAACTTCCCGTTGGTGTGGTAAATACCTCTTGGTCTCACGGTGAAAGTAAGGGAGTTTGGACGCGGTGGGCGGAAGTGGGTGGTTGTGGATGGCGAAAATGTGAAAAAATATATATCTGTACTTTTCTAGCTCATGAGAGCTTCTGAATTTCAACGCCAATAAAATACTAAAATTTAATGTTTATCGTCTGTTGCCATATCAGCAGGAAAACTGAATCTCAAGCAATTATCGTCTGCGAACCATTTTACCTGAATCACGATATTTCATTTCAATTTATTCAAATACACTCAGATAATAAATAGGGCAGTGAATAGTTATTAAACAAATTAAAGTTATTTTGACAAGTGAAAAAGAACAAATTATTTGAATATTCTAGAGTGTTCTGGTACTAGCAATTTCGATGTGTTATGATATATAAACCGAAATTCAGTGACTTTTCGTCAGTTTGATCGTGTTTGCAGTCGAGTACAGATTTATTGCAATTAAGAGTGAACAGTAATTAAACAGATTCAAGTCATTTTGACAAATGTAAAAGAACAAATTATCTGAATATTCTACAGCATTCTTCAGTGACACCATAATAGCAATCAAGTGATTAATTTTGCGTAACTTTATTACATTACACATACACAATGCCAAGGCATAAAAAAGTATTTACAAAACCTCAAATGGATTCTGAAAGAAGAAAAGTAGCACGTCAACTTGAAACAGAAGAACAAAGAGAGAAACGGCTTTCAAATATTCGTAAAGGAGTAAAGAAAGAATGGCTACTTTACGCAAAAAACGAGCTGCTACAAGTAAAATTGAGAATTTAGAACTTCAGGCGTTCCATTATGATTGCAAAAAACAATACAGTGAACATCCAAATATTGTCATCGGAAAAATGGATACGATATGCGAGTATTGTCAAGCACGGAAATTTAAAGGCGAAACTGCTGGTATGTGCTGTTAGAGTGGTAAAGGCAATTTACCAGCATTAGATGTACCACCACCACAATTACTCGCATATAGGACTGGAAAAACACCAGATTCCGATCATTTTCTACAAAATATATGTCGATACAACTGTTGTTTTCAAATGACTTCATTTGGAGCTTCATTAATATGCGAGGAAGAAAATTTCAGACTGGTTTTTAAGGTTCAAGGCCAAATTTATCACCGAGTAGGCTCACTTCTGCCGATGTCCAATGAAACTCCAAAATTTCTTCAAATATATTTTGTTGGCAACGAAGAACTTGAAACAGACCAACGTTGCTCTAACATTCGGGGACTACAACGAGATATTATTAAAAAATTACAACGTCTACTTCATAATCATAATCAACTAATCAATGTGTTTAAGACTTCTCTGGACCAAATGGCTGCAGATAATTATAAGATTGTTATTCGAGCAGATAAAAGACCAGCCGGCCAACACGAAAGAAGGTTCAATGCACCTCAAACGTACGAAGTTGCCGTAGTAATTGTTGATAACGAATGTAGTCGTCGTGATATTATTTTTCAAGGCAAATTCGAAGTAATGAATTGCAACGTATTGCTGAAACACATCGTAGTTATGATGCACTACAGTATCCGCTATTTTTTGGCAAGGTTAGGATGGTTATCACTTCAATATTCAACAAATGGATCCAGCTACAGGTTTCGAAACTATGCAATTTTATGCTTATGGAATTATGACTACAAATGATGAATATAACCATATTTTAAACTGTCGGCAGTTATTTCCGCAGTTTATTGTAGACATATAGGCTAAAATTGAGTCGGAAAGATTAGAATTTATTCGCCATAATCAACGAAAGTTGCGTTCGGATGAATACATCCATTTGAGAGATGCAATAATAAATGATGGAAACGTCGATAACATGGGAAAATTGGTCATCTTGCCATCGACATTTATTGGATGGAAGTCTACGTCACATGCATCAATATGCTCAGGATGCGATAACTTATGTCAGGACAAATAGTATTTATACCACGGATACCTTTAATATCAAATAGATGGCCCTTTACTTTTAAACGCTTACAATTTCCCGGTGAAGTTGGCTTACAGCATGACTATCAGCAAAGCACAGGGCCAAACATTCCAATACTGTGGCGTTGACTTGAAGAAACCATGCTTTGCACACGGCCAATTATACGTTGCATGCTCGCGCGTAGGATCACCTCGAAATTTGTTCATTTACAGTCCGGACAATAAAACCATAAATATAGTCTATAAGCAAGTATTGTAAAAATAAATTTTTAAAACATGTAATAAAAATAAAAAGTGTAAATGTATAATATAATATGTAAATAAAACATAAATTTTCGATTTACTAACATGTTTCTTATTTTAACTTATAATTATTTCAATTAGTTAAATAATTTGATATACTTTCTATACACCGCATGTTTAATGGTCGAATAAGTCTCTCAATATCTAAGATAGAAATCTAAATTATCGTTAATTTCCGTTAAAAAATGGATCCTTAAATATTTTTTATACCATTAAACATGGGGTGTATTTTAACCCGAGCAACGCCGGGTTTCGCTGCTAGTTAAATATATTTCTAAACGAAGATGAGTTGATTTATATTTCTACTTTAAGATACATTTATAGCCTTACCATCGCACAGTAGTTATGTCACTGAAAATGGTAGACGGCCGAAGAGTGAAGATCCCGGGATCGGGTCCCATCGAGCAGCTGTCGATCTAACAGTCTGAATTTTTGGTAGGTTTTTTCCAGATGTAACGTGAATACGCTTTAGAACCCCTAAGAAAGTTCTCCTACCTAGGCACCCCCCCCATCCTTGGCAGATTGCCCTAGTATAGCGTTGCCATAATCACGCAAACACAAGATGCATTCATATATTACTACAAGATTGTGATGGAGGAGTGGAACAATATCACCCTTGATGTTTTAAGAAAAGGACTTTCATCTTTGAAATCAAGATGTAATATGATGGTTCAAAGAAAGGGCTATCAGACTGAACACATTAGAAAATAAAATTCTTATATTTATTTCTATATATATCTTTGCAAAATCGTTACAAAAATGTGTGAACACCCTCTGTAGGGTACCTGCGGGAAACCCTGAAAAAAAAATTATTGCGGAATATTACTTAAATGAAATTAATTTACGTTTCACAAATCACCCTTGCATGACGATTTTCTTAACATTAAACTTTTAAACGCCTCTGTCACATTGCTCAAGAGTTCTTTAGGGGAATTGCAAAAAATATTTAACATGAATTTAAGAAAATGCTTTTTAAAAAATTTAACAAGTTTAGTTTTTTAGTTTTACAATGTTCTATACACGGTTAATGGGTCAAATATTTCAGGCTCTACAAATACTCAAGAGAACACATTAAATTACGATATATGTTTCCGAAAAAAAAAAAAAAAATCTAATTTTCTGTTTTCTCTGACCAAAAGTTTAAATTTTAGAATGTCTAAAACTTTAGAGGAATTTGTCGAACTACTTATTAGTTATCAGCATCAGATATTATTAAATTTATACATTTATGCATAACTTGCAACTATCTTTATAAAATAAGAAAATAAATGTCAATTTATGAAACTAAACTCTTCGAATAATTTGTTGGATTCAATTAAAATATTCAGATAATTTACTTTGATTCTCAGGTAGAAATTAAACCTTCATAATGTGTGAAAGATTATTTTAGTACGTGTTTTGATACTATCTGTGCAGTTTCTAGGACAACTATAAAATGGAAGCGCCATGTCACGTGCTACGAATACCCAGCCTAAAATAAGATCCTGCGTCCACAACTAAAACGAATAAGTAATTTTTGAGGTAAATATATGTAAATAGTTAACGCAATTTTCTTCCTTCAAATTTCCCTTCTTTTCTTTTTTTCCTTCCTTCCTCAGACAGTGAGCGCACGCATTTTAAATTAAAATTAGCGAATTTTAAAATCGGGAAAAAAAAAGAATAAAATATTAAAAAAATTTTTTTTTTCAAAACAAGCGATAGTAAGTGCGGTGCTTCTAGCGTTTTAAAATATTTTTCTAAAGACAAGTTTTAATTATTGCTGCTGATAAAGGAACTCTTATTATACCCTTGCTAGACATCTCCGATATCAATACACGAAATTCATTGCAAAATACTGTACTTCAAAGCGTTGCATGTACCACACACGGATTTCACAATGACACTGGCTGGAGTAATTCATGGGTTGCTATCTTCCCGCTTTTGCCATTCTCTCTTTAGAACGGGGCCATCATCGTGATATTTTCCGTGAGTCTAGATCTGCAGGGTCACCGACCGATCCTTCTTGAAAAGGGGGTGAAATTGTTGGCGATCTCTTGGCGTGCCGATGTGTGGGAAGTAACCAAAAGTTGTCAGGGTTTGCAAAACAGGCAATTCATCCGGCCCACTTTGGTTCCAAAAATAAGTCCCCAAAAGTAAACCCAGCCTTGCGGTATTTTCTATATTAATGTAAATGGTATAAATAAAGGTGAAGCATAATTAGAATATGCCTGACGAAGATTCTAAAACAGTTATTATTAGCGATTTTAACATAGATGGATTTCAATTCTGAAAAAAGCTTTATGGAACAAGATAGACAAGTACCGCCCACTCATGGATTAAGATGCACTTTCTAAGCTGTATTCATAAAGATGAAGTATAGTATATATGCCTGGCGAAGACTGTAGCACAATTTTAGTCAGCAATTTTAATATAGATTTAAATCCAAAGGAGTGCTTTATGGAGCGAGGAAGATAAATACAGTCTAGCTGTTGGATTATAATGCACTTTCCAATGTAATGGAACAAGGAAGGCAAATAGGGCCTACACATGATATACTTTTAATACATAGCACTTTAAAATATATTTAAAAGTATTTTTTTATGTTGCTGTTACGTGCAACGCCATGTAAATACCTTATTGAAAAGAGTATATTAGTTTTCTTACAAGAAAACAAGAGCTACCCTTTAGTTTTGTTTCTGTATTAAGGCCGATTGACGACACTAGGGTCCTAGGCCTACAGGGGGAATGCCCTCCGTGGGGGACTTTCTGAGGGATCCTAGCCGGTATTTACTCGAGATTGCGGAGAAAACCATGGAAAATTCCGAACGGATAGGTCGACAGGCGTGACCGGGGTTTGAACCTGGCACCTCCCACAGTCCAGTATCGAGAGCAGAAGTTCTCATATACTCGTGGGGCGAGCTACCATTCGAGTGAAAAGTGTTGAAACTCAAGAGAATTTCAACCCATTTCCTTATATGGGTAGTCAAAATTTAAAATATATCTCAGAAACGTTCATCTGTCTCAAATAAAACAAAATTACTATTTTTAATAAAGATTATTATGGTTTTCCGCAAATTGGAATAGTTGGAGCTAGGTGTCCTTTAAACAGCAAATCTTTCAATTTTTTCAGACTAATGTTCTCTGTCGAGAAGACTAGCATTTATGACTTTTTTTCACAGAGACAAGCAAAAGAGCTCCCATAGATTTCGGTTCAAAGAAGAATGATTAAAAATAGTGCTTTCGTGTTCTATTTGTTTTCACTTGTTTGCTCTAATCATGTGGAAGCCAAAGAAATTAATGCTAAAGATCCTACTTTACTTCAATAAAATGGATGTATATGTCGATCTTCTAACAAACCGCTCCCCCCCCCCTGACAAAATTGGCGCTGGCGGAAGCGAATGAACAAGTTAACTCTACGTTAATCAGTAGAACATATGCAAATTAGATCCTGTTGGAGAGTACTGTAGTTGGTCACAAAAGAGTTGTTGTGACGTTGCAGAGGTTCGCAGGAGTGTAAAAAAACAAATCACATTCTGATTGGTAAATGACGTGACTTTGACTGTGCGACTATTTCTGGCCTGTGCCGCCGAATAACAACGTGACTGCTAAATATTGAGATACTAGAGTGACGCGACAGTTACTGTTCTCGTGACTGTTTTATCTGACTCGATTGTTACACATTTTAACTGTGTAAGGCTGTGTGTGTGCCATTTTCTGTTATTCAGTTGTAAAATTTGAAAGAACTTTGTTTATGTTGTTATTGTTACTGTGAACACGTATATTGGATTGTGTGCGAAAGAACTTTAAAATGTCTGAATTTGTGTTTCGACCTGAAAAAATTTAAAACGAAATTAATTGTAATATTTCTCCTAGATGGCAGCATTAGAGAAAATCGTTAGTGTTATATCCATGAATATTTAAAATCTTCCCAGTTTATCAGCTTTAAGTTAACTTAATAACCTGACCAAAAACAAGTTTTTCTGTTTGCTTTTTTAAAAAAATCTACAATTTCTTTCTATAAATTTGATGGAAAATTTTAAAGAACTCTCAAGGCTTAAGCGTTTGAAATTAACTTCAATCTGAATAGATGTAAGCGAAATAAATCATAATGTGTTTCCTAGGTGGCAGCACTACTTAAATTTTGCACATGCACACAAAATCTATGATTATCCAATATGTACACAATATATTTACAGGGTGGTCCTAAACTATATACCAAAATGTAAAAGGTGGTAGAGGGAACCAAGACGGTTCAAAATCACATTGAAATGTGGGGTCGGAAATGTAGTCTTCATGTACCTGTTAATAATCACTTTGGAAGAACTGTTGGTCAAAATTCTTAATCAAGTTTCATAAACAATGATCTTTTCTCCGATACTTTCAACAATAAAAAGAAATGAAATGGAATTCGTAAACTATCAGTTTCAGTTAAGTGCTTTCGGTAAAAAATGTATTCATTTTGTAAAAGCAATGGTCGGAAAGTTCATGGTTACTTCAACACAGGACCCGATTTTGATCAACAGGGGCCCCGGACATTGATGAATTTGGGGGCCCCCATCTATGAAATTTGTTTTCTTTTTCATAAAATTTTGACATAAAAAAGAACATTTCAGAACAACATTTGAAATTGGGGGCTCTTTCAATCTGGAGGCCCTGGGCAAAGTCCCGATTTGCCCATGCGATAATAAGGCTCTGCTTCAACACTTCTTCCAATGTGATTATTAACAGGTACATGAAGGTATTTTCGACCCCACACTGATATGTGATAATGAATTGTCTTGGTCGCCTCAAACAACCTTTACATTTTTGACATATAGTTTATGAGCACCCTGTATATAAATGTACATACTTATATGTATATAATAAATAGTTGTTTATTTTTATTTCACTTACTGAACTAAGAATTTTAAGGAGCTCTCCCACATTCGAAATTAGTATTTCAACTTGAAAATGCATAAATAAATAACAATACTTTTCTTATCTTAGATGGCAGCATTCTTTGACTTTTAATCATGAAAATATTTCTTAAGGATTAAAATATTTTGGACTTCAAACATATTATAGGATGGAATTTTACCGAGACTTACAGTCTAGATCACAGCAAAAAAAGCTGGCATAGGCAAACTTTCGAACATGGGGTGATTAAATGTCCCGCTGTACTCTAGCAAAACGGGATTTTGCTGCCAAGAGAGCGAAAAAATTAAGAATTCTTTCTGCAGTATACCTGCAGTTACTAGATTTCAGATCACATGCGGTAAACCCAGGCCCGGACTGGGAGGGTAGGGGCCCGCCCGTCTCAAGAGAAGGGGGGGGCCCGGGTTATTGTGTAACCGATAAATATTAGGATATGTAAACTTTCGGGGTATGGGAGGAGGAATGGTGTTAGTATTAATTAATTATGATTGAAAATTAATGCATTAATAAAATATTGATCTATTATTAATATGCGTCAATCATATTTAATTAATCCCTTGTTCATTCGGGAACCCTCTCTCAAAAAATTTTGAGAACTGCATTTATAAAATGAAGTGTTTGAAGCCTTCTGGGGCGCAATTGCAGCTGCAAAAAATTTTGCAAGTGTCAAACTTCATTTAAGTGCTATCAATATAGCACTTTTTATTTTCTTTCAATATAGCTTTTTTATTTTCTTTCTTTTTTCTGTTTGGGGGCCCGCTCTAAGCAGGGAGGGCCCGCCGAGGGTGGGAGTCCACCCGTCTGCAGACAGTCGAACACCCTGGCCAGCCCGGGCCTGGGTGAACAGTATTTAATATGTCTTTCTCCCATTGAACTACAGATGAATTTAGAATCACCTTAGCACGGCGCCCTCGGTACTAGGGAGTAACACAGATTTTTTTCTCACGGAAGTAACGCTCAGTAAAGGAAGTGACGTATATGTCATATACTCCACGCCAAGCGCGCCCCGAAAAAGAAGAACCACTGAAAAACCGACCTTTTCGACCTGCTTTCGCCGTTCCCCGAATTCATCGTGTAAAAATACGCGGAACCTGTTAGGAAAAGAAACAGCGAGAAAAACAGTCAAGAGCCGTACCTTTGAAATAGCCGTACCTTTTGAATATTTGAACTATTGGTGTATTTTAAAAAATAAATCACAGTACACAGTTTATCAAATTGCCTTTGAATGTGTTCACATAAATAATCAACTTTAACGCTATTGTAAAAATATCCTGATAGATTAGTATTTGCATATTTATGGAAATAATCAAAATGTAATATAAATAATGATGAGATGTTTTTGTATTCTGCATCAATTTGTCACGATAAAAGCAGGAATATATTAGAATTATTCATGAATTTCAATAACATTCTTGCATGTATTTTTTTTTTCTTTGTGACGCGTTTAAATGTTGTTTGTGCCGAACATTCTTTGTTTTTGTATAAAAAAATCTGATACTACCTTTTCATATTTCAAGGAAAATGTGTTTAATTATGCATATTACTGAAAGAAGCATTTTTTTAAATACTGTTCATAGGTAATAACTAGCTGAAGTACCCGTCCTCGACGGGTTAGTGAATGCAAATTTCCAAAAAGCAAGAACTTTCGTCAGCATTGTAGGAGTACACAGAATGGATGTAGTATGTTGCCAAAGTAAAGAAAGCGAAGTTATAATTTTTATGTATTGTTAAAATATTACAGGTTAGAGAGTCACTAAGTAATATCCTTTCATTCGCTTTAGTCGTAATTATGTGATGAGGGAACGAATATTTACGCATATTGAAATAATTTTCGCAAAATCTCAAAATCTAATCATCATTTTTGAAAAATTGGAAGCCTAGAATTTAAGTTGAGTGACAACCTATCATGTCACCCAAATTCGTTTCATTCATTGCAGTCTTTATTTCGTGATGCTGGAACAAATTTTCAGCATTTTAAAAGATTTTCGCAAAATCTCAAAATGTAAGCAAAATATTTTTAAAATTCAACGCCTATAAATTAAGATTAGCAACTACCTATCATGTAACTAAATTTCGTATCATTCGTATTAGTCGTTATTACGTGATGTTTGAAGAAATATAAACGTATTTTGAGAGAATTTTCACAAAATCTCAAAATCTAATAAAAATGTTTAAAAAATTGGACTCCTATAGTTTATGTTGAGCAACCATCTATCGCGTGACCAAATTTCACATCATTCGCTTTAGTCGTTATTACGTAATGCGGGAACAGAGATTCACTCAGTTTTAAACGATTTTCGCAAAATCTCGAAATCTGATCGATTTTTTTTAATTAGATGCTTATAGTTTAAGGTGAGTGACCACCTATCATTTCACCAAATATCATTTTTTCACCTTTGCAGTTAATACGTGATGTGTGAACACAAATTTACGCAGTTTGAAAGGATTTTCGCAAAATCTCAAAATCCAATCGAGATTTTTTAAAAATTCGACGCCTACGTTTTAAGTTGAGTGACCACCTATCATGACACCCAATTTCATAACATTCGCTGAAGTAGTTTTTACGTGATGCTTGAACACAAATTTACGCAGTATGAAAGGATTTTCGCAAAATCTCAAAATCCAATCAAGATTTTTTAAAAATTGGACGCCTATGTTTTAAGTTGAGTGACCACCTATCATGACACCCAATTTCGTAACATTCGCTGAAGTAGTTTTTACGTGATGCTTGAACACAAATTTACGCAGTATGAAAGGATTTTCGCAAAATCTCAAAATCCAATCAAGATTTTTTAAAAAT
Organism: Cheiracanthium punctorium; assembly: GCA_038373885.1. Lineage (NCBI taxonomy): Eukaryota > Metazoa > Arthropoda > Arachnida > Araneae > Cheiracanthiidae > Cheiracanthium > Cheiracanthium punctorium. Next base: position 150,881 of record JAWZYV010001774.1, read on the forward strand.
TGGACGCGTATGTTTTAAGTTGAGTGACCACCTATCATGACACTCAATTTCATATCATTCGCTTCAGTCGTTTTTACGTGATGCTTGAAGAAAAAAAGCGTCACGGACAGAACGACAGAATGACAGAATGACAGAACGACAGAATGACAGACAGACAAACTTTTTTTTGAGGGTCGCATCGGTTTCTCGGGTGCTTGAAATGGATAGAAATCGCAAAAATTTTTAATTCCAAGAAATGTACAGACAAAAGTCTAATTTTATTTATATAGATTACTGGCTTCAGATGTGTTTTAATTACATAATTGTCTTAGAATACTATTTCGTAATGATTATAGGCAATAGTTTCGAAGCGAAATGATATTATTATTTGTCAAATGCCAGTTACATTGGCCGTTAGGCCATCAAACTCCTAAATATCATGTATGTCATGTCTGTTATTATTTTGCCCAAAAGCTATATTTTAAGAAATGTTGGTAAATTTAGAAGAATGTAGTTTGTGTTAACGCAATATTTATAATGATATATATAGTGTAATGATTTATATATTTATGTATAGCAATGATATATATATTTATAATGATATAAATACAACGGTTTAAGAATACGGGTATGTAACACCACAAAGAAACAAACACTGGCTGCAAACGGTTTAAGAACAAAATAAAAGAATAACAAATGGACACTCTGTGGATTCTAACCCAACCTCAAGACGGAGCAAGCAACAGTTTAACACGGGGATGGAACACCAAAAGAAACAAACCCTGGCTGCAATCAATCTCAAACAATAGACAGAACCTGCAGTTTAAAAACACGGATACAGAATAATAAGTCGAAATCTACCAGCAGACGAAATCACCGCTTAAGAATACTGTGATAGAAAAAACACAAAAAAAAGTTACACTATCTGCATTCGAACCCAACAAACAGAGGAAAACATCAGTTAAAGAACACAGTTCAAGTATAATACTAGACTATGGACATTCCCCCATTCAAACCCAACCTCCAGACGGAACAATGGTATAAGAAAACAGTTAAAGAATAATACTACAACATGGACACTTCTTGTATTCTAAGTAATTATCATGAATGACCGATGATTCTTACTGGAGATTTTAATGTTAATTTTCGCTCTCAAGAATCTCAGTCGTTAGTTGATTTTTTAAAAGAAAATTTGGATCTAACTATGAATACTTCTCGACTTCAATCAGGAACGCGTTTCGGTACAACGATAGATGCTGTATTTTCAAGAAAATTAGCAAATTTAGAGAGTATAATTTATGTTTCACATTATAGTTACCACAAACCTATGATTTCATACATAAAAAATTAGGATGACATTGAAATACCTATTTCCAATGAATAATATGAATATAACATTTATATAATCTTTGTAAAGTACATGAATAATAAATATAATTAAATTATAATATATTTATTTTAAGTTAAAGTTTAATCATTTCAGTGATATGTGTCGTAAACGTCAAAGAAGTTTTACTTCAATCGCGCGTAATGATTACACGCACACACTTTTTTGCATTTTTTCTGGAAGTAAAGTAAACAAAATTCCTAATATACAAACTAGTCGCTCTACTGCAAGTCGACAGTAGGTGCAAGTACACGTGCACATAAAGCACAAATCTTGTAGTCTAGAGAAGAGACATGTCTAAGAAACGAGTGATTTTGCATTGATGTGTTAGAGTCTCACAAAAAAGGAAATTCGGAGAGGAAGTTGGCGGTTACTTTAGGCTGCGAGAAAAATCCAAAAAGCAAATAATTTTTATTATGGCAAAATCAGAATGCAGGAAGAATATCATGATAAACTCTCTTTTGTCAGATGTAAAAAATAAAGTAGAGAGAGAGAGAAAAGGATGAAAAAATCCGAAATTTCTAAATATTTTATTAAAATTTAAATTTTAAAAATATTTTTGCATAATTACTTATGTATCACTATGCAGTTTCATAAGTACTGTTAATTATTTTGTTCATAAGTAACAAAATAAACAGTCTCTTTTAGTAATTTTCCCCTTGGGTAGCAAATGTTTATACTTTTGTGAGCGACCACCTCTCTGAACGACCATTTTTTCTCGGAACGGAGGATGGTCGTTCTCGAGAAGTTTCACTGCATATAAAAGTCTCTTATAAGCGAAGTGTTTGACAGTATTTATACTTCTTGTTGATAGACCATGAAAAATGCCATTCTGAGAAAGGGCTGGTACAACGTTATTCTGGTGGACTGGACAGAGAGTAATCAATCTCCTTATTTCCAAGCTGTTGCAAACGGAAGAGTCGTTGGAGCGCAGACAGCTCGCCTCGTTCATGCGTTGCAGGTTAGTACGGGGCATCATTTTAAATCGCAGCAAGTTCTTTTATTATTATTATTATTATTATTCATAAAGAAGGTCTTAGTGAATACTTAGATACATATAGTATTATATAAACTGTTATACGCATAAACAATAAAAATATCGCCAGTATTTGGTAATAATTTTCCTACTAACCCTTGCATGTCATGAAATTAGCTGCATCTGCGCGTTCATGTTTATGTGATTTGCATCTTCTTTTTTATGCATATCAGTCTCCTTTGTCCTATTTTACTTAATGGCTTTTACATTTATGTTATCCTATTCGATATCATTCTCAAATATTTAATCTATAGTATTGTATACTAGCAGACCCGCACGGCGTTGCCCGTGAACCCCTTAAATTATGCGATTTACAAAATCTGACATGTAAACTGCAACTCCAGATTAGTACTCTAGGCCGCAATTATATAACAGAATGTGCAGATAATGGTTCCAGAGTTTCAGGTACGTACTTACAAACGCACCACTAAAAACAACTCACTGCTGTGACGTCACACATTTCTCCCATTTGAAAAAACGGAAGGGGAGTTTCGCATAGTATTCGAATGGCAGAACAATTTTACACAAAATAATCATGTAAAATCCGCAATTTTCGATTTAAATTTCTGAAAATTAGGAAATGTTAGGTCATTAAACGTATTAAATACCATAAAAAAATTTCATGAAAAGGCCCCATTAGGAAAAACGCGCCAAATAAAGAAATATCGCCAAATTTGGCGCTAAAAATAAGTCCCCAAAATTAGGTTTTCGAAGACCTACGACCCATAGAACCCGAGATTTCCAGAACATTACATATCAATGCAACAAAAAGCAAAATTTAACTATTTAACGCATAGAATACGAATTTTAAACCCCAGAACAGCGGGTTGCTCCCAAAATTCGTAACACAGGGTAAGAAAATTTCCGTTTTAGAACGGTTTTTAATTAATAATTAAAAAAGTAATTAAAATTTTAAAACTCTGATTCTCAGGTGCACATTATCGGCATTCATGGGCTTATATATTCAAATTTTCAGAGTTCTGTGTGCAGTAGATTTGTCTGGTGACCGCACACAGACAGATTTACAAACATTCATTTTTATTATTATAGAGATAGATAGATTTGGCGTAAACCTGATGAAATTTTCGTGCCATTTCATGCTTCTCAAATGCAAACGATTTGTTTTATAGTAGCATTCGGGCGAAACTCGCCAAGCATGGCAACGTAAAAAACGGTTTTTTACTTTTGCGGTTACCACTCACTTCAAGCATAAATCTTTTCATGAGGCCAAAGTTCGCCAAACATGACGATCTAAAATCGGTTTTTAATTAATAATTTAAAAAGTAATTAAAATTTCAAAATTCTGAGCCTCAGGTGTACATTACCGAAGGAATGGGCTCATATGTTCGAATTTTCAGAGTTCTGCGTCCAGTAGTTTTTTCTGGACATCGCACGCATGCAGATTTTCAGACATTCATTTTTATTGATATAGATTGGCGCAAAACTGACTAAATTTCCGTGCCATTTCATGTTTTCCAATGCATGCGATTTTGTTTCACAGTATCATGCTGGCGAAACTCGCCGAGCATGGCATCCTGAAAACGGTTTTTAATTAATAATTAAAAAAGTAATTAAAATTTTAAAATTCTGATTCTCAGGTGCACATTATCGGACTTATGGGCTTATATATTCAAATTTTCAGAGTTCTGAGTGCAGTAGGTTTGTCTGGAGACCGCACACATACAGACAGACAGATTTACAAACATTCATTTTTATTATTATAGATGTATTTTATGCATGCATTAGGCCACTTTAGCTCTGTTTTAAATTGCCACATAGGTTTGTGTACAACATTAAAAGCCTATGTCACTTATTATTCCCGGCTCCGAATTTATTTTAATGACTATGTCATTTTATCTCTCAACACCCTTTATTGAAAAATGTGTCCCAAAACTGCGACATAAAAAAGCGACATAAAAAGCGACATAATTTTACATGTATTTAAATACTATTGGTTCACAACAGCTTTAATCTACTGTTACAATATTTCGTAAGCTGTAGAATATGCGTTATATGTATTTTTTAAATATATTTAAATACTATTAGTTCACAACAGCTTTAATCTATTGTTACAATATTTCGTAAGCTGCAGAATATGCATCACATGTATTTTTCTGTATATAGGTTACACTCATAAAAATTTCATCATAGGGTTACCAAGCGAAATACTCGAAAGATGAGCGATAAAATGACATAGTCAATTAATATCGTTTTAATATGGCAATAATGAAACTAAATAATTAGGGGGGTTCAGGGGGGTCTCCCCCTGACGAGGCTCGAACAGCCGAGATTTTTTAATGCCTTTTTGTTTTGTGCATACTCTCGCTCGATGGATTATTGGGATACTGATACTCATATTACATAAGTTAGGCTGTTTATATTATATATTGATAGATAGATAGATACAACTCTTAACGGAGAACGGGGAACTTCCCCGTTCTTGGCTTCAGGTGAATGTTTACCACTGAAGAAGAACAAAAAGTTTTTGTTCGAAATAGCTGTATGGCCGTTCAAAAACGTTTATGGTGTTATTTTACAAATATTTTTATTATTTTATGTGTATTACTCATGTTGCTTTACTTCCCTTGAGCGTTACTTTTCTAGGCTCGTTGAATAATTATGTTGTTTTTTACGTAGGTAACTTACATATGTTTGAGCATGTACTATACTTATATGCCCATAGCTGCAGAGAGTGCACCTCATACTTTAACGCAGAGTGTATAAAAACCATAATTATTTAACACCTCCCTCTACCCACTTATGTCTATATGGCAACAAGTCGATCGCGACACATTTTCCAGATAAAAAAAAATAGATCTTATGTACACAAATGTTGGACAAAAATGTTTGTGTTTTGAATGTGTTTATTTACTTAAGAAAACGATTTCAAAAAGCACTGTAATCAGGATTCCATTTGTAGATTAAAGCTTGAAAAGTTTTGATGTTGACACCTCATTCACCTCAAATTTGGGTTTTATTCTAATTTCATAAACATTCTAACATCTATTGATTTTAATGGTTGCTTTGCATATGGCACATGGTTTTGTTTATAATATTATGTTCATAATTATGACTTGAAGTTATTTTTACATACAGGGTGAATCTAAACTCTTAGACAAAACTTTAGGAGGTGATAGGGCACATAATAAGGAATCAGAATCACATAACAATGTGGGGCCGGCAACATCGTCTTCATGTAGCTGTTAATAATCACTTTGGAAAAAGTGCTGGAACAACAGTGCACTTTCCGGCCATTATAAGTCGGAAACTAATGTATTTTTCTCCGAAAACAGAAGACTAAAATTCATAGTTTAAAAATTCTATTTTATTTCACGAATGAAATTTTTGGAGACGAGCCTATTGTTTATTAAACTTGGTTAAGAAATTAAACGAACATTTCAATACTTTTCACAAAATGATTATCACCAGGTAAGTGAAAACTGCATTTTTGACCCCACATTGCTCTGCGATTCTGATTCCTCATTATGTGCCTTATCACCCCTTGAAGTTTTGCCCAAGAGTTTAGATTCGCCCTGTATATTATTATTATTTTTTTTAAGCGTTTTACTGGAGCAGTTCCCGAAAGATTTCATATCATTGGTCACAGTCTTGGAGCAGCTGTTGCAGGTTGGGCAGGAGAAAGAATACAGAATCTGGGAAGAATCACAGGTAATAAAGTTGCACTGATTTGGCACATAAAGAAAAGTACTTAATAGAAAAGGATTAAATTAACTTCTCCAATAAGTTCCGAATCTCTATTTTATTATTCAGATGAAAAACAAAATTCTGAGGTGGACACCACATGACTTCCTTGCATATCTGTTAAATCATAAGTACTTTCGGTGCACTTCATCTAAACTTACTTCATTTGAAAGAGTAATCTGTACTCAGAAAAAATTTCGGGAAGGGTCCAAAAATTTCAGAGGTGGTCTAAACTGTGAAAAAGACAGAATTTTTCACAAAAATACTTCGTCATTATTATTTTGTTAAGAAAATTCTAAATTTCGGGGTGTCCAGACCCTCTGGTCTTCCCCCCTCTCCCTTGGATATGACCTTTTCTAGGTTAATATTTAAAATAGCACCAAGCTGAGCTAAGTTTTAACGATTTACTTTTGGTACTTAATTAGGCGATATTTCGGCAAAAGCCGTCAAGTTTGAGATACGAGGTTCGCCAAGAAAATATCTTACGGTCTATGAAAAAGGAACAAAGCATTATTGTGTAAAAGGATTTATTGCAAAAGATACAGAAATATTTCAGTTACTTCTCAAGATCTGTAAACCTGTCATACTGTGGGGTAAGTTTTTGTAGTCAAGGTCATAGAAGTCTGCCGCCTGCCTGAGAATGGAGCCAGCGTGTCACAGCCATTTGAAGTCTTCGCCTGTGGAAAAATGGTTCTTGGATAGGAATTTTTTCAGGTGCAAATTGCTAGAGACAACTGGGAGCTGATGGACATTTTAGTATTGATTAACACTTTTTTTCACTTTCCACCCCGCCGGGCCAACTCATCTTTTAGGTTTTGATCTTTGTATGAACCGGCAGGATCAGTTATTATAAAATCCCTAGCTTAGAGTAAAGAATTTTGAATATGCATAATAATATGATATATAAAACATTCATAATAATAAATACATAAATTTGATAGAATACATAGACGCTTACTGTAAAATTTTGAGGATTAAAAAAAAAACAGATAATGTTGATAAGCATCTACATGAACATGAAAAACAACATCTACATTATACCAGCATGTAAATCATTGCAATAATAAATATTTTCCCTGGGAGCTAAAGGTGGCCATGGATCCTCCCTGACCATTGGTGTGGACGCCCATGGATATGGTAGCTTGTCTGTTCCTCCCACATCTTAAATATTCAGGAAAACTGAAATACAATAACAGAATCAGCGATCTAGCTATTTATGGCCACGTGTTTTTAAAAATTAACTCCAAAGTTAAGTTTAGTTTATAATTTTAAATAAGGCAGAATTGTCCGAATTTCGTTGCCAGACTTCATTTTCTGTCATGTACGATAACGATATCCAGATTTATAATTTAGAGTGCTTTTTTACAGGTTTAGATCCTGCCGGAATGTATTTCTACAATGCCCCTCCCGCCATGAGACTTGATACAAGCGATGCTAAATTCGTCGATGTAATTATCACAAACGGTGGAACTACATTTGAAGAAGGTAAAACTAATCTTCTCTTCTTTTATTTGATCCCTTCATTCAAATTGAAATGTTTTTTACTAGAGTCTGATTTCTTTCTATTTAATTGTCAATCATGAACGTAGCTGTTTCGAGAGACACGACAAGGCAACAATTCGAAACAGGGGAGAAATAAAAGCTTTCTATGAGTACTCTATTTTCTAAATATTCATATTCAGTACCATACGCTTTATCTTGCATTGCATGTAGACATAGCTTAATTTTTAGAATCTTAAAACGGCTTCAGAGTGAACAAGTTTGAATGATATGAAGAATAATAACGCTTAAAATGAAATATGTAATGCATAGTAGAAACATGTTTAGATAATACAAACGCGCAGAAGAATATTATAAAAGAAACAAAACAAATGCAGTATGAAAGAAACAAGGTCCAAATTTATAAATATAGTTGAATATAAAGGAACTGTTAATGTACTTTTTCTTTTCATCTTATTTCAACTTTTAAATTTTACATACTATTTACTGAATTTACAAAACTAATGAATGCATGAATTTCACTTCCTTCCCTGTCATGCGAAAAGTTTTTCATGCAGATTTTGTTATACTGCTTATCTTCGTTTCAATTTAGATACACAATCACGTGACAACTAATACAAAATTATGAAATATTAGAGAGACCGGAAAATATTGTCGGTTTCTTGCTTGCCCATATTGGCCTCCGAGAAACTACTGGAAATAATAATGTGAAATTATATATGTGTGGGAAGTTTGTAGCGTAGGTCCTCGATCAGAAAGGATTTTTATCGCACTACAGGGCTATTTCGTTGGCACAGGGTTTTCTGTCAACATATTTTTGTGGGCATATCTTTCTGGACCGATTTGCTTTGACACGTTTTCGTTACATTTTTCAATGGGGTTGCCAGATAGCGCGGAGGGTGCGGCAGAATAAAATGTTGAAAGTCGCCAGAGGTTTTTAATTTTTGTTGATTTATCGCCAAATTTTGCGCCAAAAAATAAGTCCCCAAAACTGAACCTAGTTAGGCGATATCTTCCAGCTTTGGCGAGAAACTGGCAAACTCTACAGTTTATTACAAAGGAGAAGTATAGTTAGAATATGCCTCACAAAGACTGCAAAGCAGTTTTGGTTGGCGATTTTAATATAGATTTCAGTTCTGAAGAAGTGCTTCATAGAACAAGGAAGAAAAACATGACACACTCATCAATAATGATACACTTTCCAAGTTAATGGAATAATAAGAAAAATAGGCACGACGCAGGGATTATGATGCGTTTTTAATGTTTAGTACTAAAGTGTTTATTTAAAATATAGAAGTGTTTCAGATTTTTGTTTTTGTTTTTTGGTTTGGTTTGTGTAATTATGGCAACGCTACGCTAGGGCGATCTGCCAAGGATGAGGGGAGTGCCTTTCTAGGAGGACTTTTTAAGGGGTTCTAACGCGTATTCACGTTACATCTGGAGAAAACCCACCAGAACTCCAGACCATTAGATCGCAAGCCGTGCGATGGGACCAGAACCGGGACCTCCACACTTTGGCCGTCTACCACTTTCAGTGACATAACCACTATGCTATGATGAGGCCAGATATATTTTAAGTTTTGGGGGTTAGGGTAGGTGAACAAAATGTTCTTTCCACATTTAACTTCCCAGTCCCCCCCCCCAAATAAAAAAAATACTGGGAGACAAAGATTCTTATTTTTAATACACACGAATACCTAAATATTATTTTCAAGACATTTAAAAATTATCTTCCAAGGAGGGTGAACAACCACCCTTAACCTATATTCCTTGAAGTAAACGTAAACATTTATCTATAGAGTTCTTCCTTTAAAATAAAACAAATACGAAAATCCATTGTTTAAGTACAATGCTTTGTCATTAAAAAAATTGTTAAAAATTTATTTGTTTGACTTTAAAGTGAAAAAAACTACGTTACTTTCCGTCAGAGCAACTATACATAAAATTTGTGATTCTTTAAAACGCATTCATTTAATGGTTTTCCTTCTCGTGTTTTTGCTTTTTGATATTTGACCTAGGAATCAGATAAAATCAATGTCGCTAAAAAAGAAGCCACTCCCTACAGCAATGTCTACTTCTAACGGCCTTGGCGACTTCTGTTTCATTTACTTATTTGCTGATTGTTATGCATTACTTCAGATGTTATTTAATTATTTGTTTGTTTACAGAGGTAAAACTGGTCCTTCTTGGATTAAGGATCGAGCAGATGTTACACCATATGAATTTGAATCGCAAAAATGATTTCCGAGAGCGCATTTTCTAGAATTAATTCCGACTTAACGCGTTGCAAAAGGGTGGAGCTCTATATAAAAGCTAGGCTGTTAACCCTTTAACACGCAGTGTTCCCACTCTGGGAACACCAAACTCTGATGTTTTGGCTGTTGCCAGCCACGAAGAATAGATTTCATTTCTATAAAAATAGTTGCAGGTGACATAGCTCCACGAGAATCCTTTACTTTTTAGCACGTCATTTCCCGTAACAAAAATTGTCACGATTGCTTTTAACAGCACTGACATCTGCTGGAAAATGGAAGAATGGGAGAACAGCTGGACAGATTGCCCAATGCTGAAAAAAGGGCAGCCGTTGCCATCGCTCGACATAACTACCATCAAGATGGCGGACGATCAAAACGTTCATCGCGTGCCACAGATCTAGAAACCCTTTTTTGACGACAGCTGGATGTGCGGCACAACCAGCTGTCGTCAAAAAAGGGTCTCTAGATCTGTGTCACGCGATGATCGTTTCGATCGTCCGTCATCTTGCTGGTAGTTAAGTCGAGCGATGGCGACGGCTGCCCTTTTTCAGCATTGGGAAAGGGTTGCTCCTCAAAGGGTTAAGCTTAATGCAAAGCAAGATTTCTTTAGTTTTATTTAGAGTTAAAAGAATGTTATTTTTGAATAGGATTCATGTATATTTATGATGAGCTGACATAATGATTTTACATAAATATTTAGATCTCCACATACTCCAAGAATTTTCAGCTAATGACGCAAATGTTTATTTCGTTGTTCTTTTAAGAATCATACAACTTTTGAAGAGTTCTTTAAAGAATCTCATTGAAAGCTACAGCGACTAAAAATTTAGACTATCTCTTTACAAGCAGCAGCATGCACTATTAAAAACGGCGAATAATATAACAGTTACAAAATATCCAAGAAAACATACGATATTTTACAATATTTTCCTAAAATATATATAAAACTAGCTGAAGTACCCGTTCTTCGCACGGGAATGAATGGACTTATTGATATTAATATTTGTTGTGATTACTATTTATTGTAATAAAGAGATATAGCAAAATGGATATCGCGTTATATTGTGTTCAATAATCATGCATACTGAATTTCAAGGCAATCGTTTTTACGGTGCAGAAGGCGATGCGGCGTAGCACAATCTAGTGGCGAGTTTTAGCAAAACGGATACGGCAAAAATATTCTTCGCATTCAGATATCGATGTATACGAATTTTCATGACGATCGGCTGAATAGTCTTGAAGTTCATGTGTTGACGCGACATCTAGTGTCAAGTTATAGGAAAATGGATCGTGCCAAACTCTTCCCCGTGTTCAAATATCTATGTATACCTATTTTCATAGCGATCATTCGCACAGTCAAGAAGTGATACACTGCAGGGCCATCTAGTGGTTAATTAAAGTAATGATTTGCTACAGCGCCGTCATGTGGCGAGTTATAGCAAAATGGATAACGCCAAAATATTCTCATTGTTCAAATAGCTATGTATACTGATTTTCATAGCCACCGTTTGAATGGTCAAAAATTTGGCCTGCTGCAGCGTCATCTAGTCGCGAGTTAAAATAATAATGCATTGCAGTGCCATCTAGTGGTGAGTAACATCAAAAGTAACGCAGTTAGAATATATTCTTCGTTCTCAAATGTGTAAGTATAAAAAATTTTATGCCGATCGGTCGAACGGTATAGAAGTTGATGCGTTGCAGCGCTATTTAGCGGTAAGTTACAGCAAATGGATAGTGAAAAATATTCTCCGTGTTCTAATATTCGCGTGTACCAAATTTCATCGAAATTGGTTGGACGATATTCGCATAGCAAACGGCTAAACGGAATAGAATTCGACGTTCTGCTGCGCCACCTAGTGAAAAGTTAGAGGAAAACGGATAGCATAAAAACCTTCTCCGTGATAAAAGACTTAGGTGAACCAAATTTCATGGTGATCGATGAAACGGTGCTGGAGTTTTTCAACCTCCTACACACATACCAACATTCATTTTTATCTGTAACCAGTCTTATTATACGTATATACCAGTCTCAAGTAAAATCCAGTTTCAAATCTAAGCCTCGCCAAAGTGCCAGCATACGCCATTTTGCAAGAGTTTTTTCAGGGAATCATTCGAAGCATTGACTTAGCAGCAATCAAAATGGGAAATGGTTCGACCGCCAGGCATTTATTTGAAAAGTGGAATCCCTTAATACAGCCGCATTTTTTAAATTATCAACTATAACATGTTTTATTCATCGTTACCTCGATGTACTAAATGCGAAGATTTCAATTTTCTGAAATTTGGCGGATTTCCCCCAAGTTAAATCAATGTACTCAATTGGCGAGAATTCTGAAGCTACATCGCTTGAAATGCCCTAATAACTGCATTATTTCTGCACGGATAGTTAAAATTTAATGCTGTATTCTAAGAAAACCTATACACTTGTTTTCAAAAATGCTATTCCCTTAAGCTCTCAGTAAATTGCGCCAAAAAGCCTAAAACTGTGCAAACCGCTAGAACTCACTCTCTAAAAATCGGCCTATCAGCCATTTTTTTTTCGCCAAACTAAAAAAAATTACATATTAGTCTAGGATATATTCGATCCTCATTGTTTTGCGTATAAAACATTTCATTCCTGCTCTCATTCCTTATGCGCACACGATATTATAATTAAAAAAATAACCTAAAATATAAACTAAAAAAATGATTATTATTCTTTTATTTTTACTTTAAGAATTTAAAACATTTTATTCGGCAAAATCGCCACACATGGCAACCAAGATGCTTATTTCACACACTTTTTTCACTACAGGGGTTAATATTACGTAAAGCTTTCTGCGTGGAGAACATAAAAAATCTCTTAAATTCCGGGAACGGAAAAATTTCATTTTTATTTATAAGATAACCTACGCTTGTTTTTAAAAATACCCTCTCATTAAATTGCGCCAAGCGCTAGAATCATAGAAAATCTGACACACTTTCAGATTTTTAAATACGCACTAAAGTGCTATATATAAAAAGAGTTATAATCCATGGGTCTTCCCTATTTTCGTTCCTTCTTTCATTAAGTTGGAAAGTGTATCATTATTCATGAGTGTGATTAAACAAAATTAAAATTTATATTTCTAACATCCTTTTTTCTGGATGTAATACATTAGATGCAGAAAAGTTGCTCAGAAAAATGCACAATTCCAACTGAATGAAAATTTCAAAAACTTATACGCAGGTGTATTCATAACCCAAATAGCAGACGATTAAATTACGATAAATAGCGCCAAGCGTTAGAATCCTCCTCAAAATCGCGAGAATGCTGAAGATAGATCGCTTGAAATCCCTTAATAACTGCATTATTTTCGCACGGATCATTAAAATTTAACGCTGTATTCTAATAAAACCTTTGCACTTGTTTTCAAAAATCCGTTTCCTTAAGCTCTCAGTAAATTGCGCCAAGCCGGAAACAGTGCAAACCGCTAGAACTCACTTTCTCGGCATTTGAGCCATTTTATTTTTTCGCCAAACTAAAAAATTTTAACATATTAGCCTCGGAAATCTTCAATTCTTATTGTTTTGCGTATAAAACATTTCATTCCTGCTCCGATTTCCCATGCACACGATATTATAATTAAAAAAAAATATAACCTTACGAATATAAACTAACAAAAAAAAATCATTATTATTCTTTTATTTTTACTTTGAGAATTTAAAACATCTTATTCTGCAAAATCGCCACACATGGCAACCACGATCCTTATTTCACACTTTTTACACTACAGGGGTTACAATTACGGAAAGCTTTTTGCGTGGAGAACATAAAAAATCTCTTAAATTCCGGGAACGGGTGGACTTTCAAAGTTTTAAAGTGGACTATGATTTATTCTATATTATTTTACATATCTGTGCAAAATTTCAGGCTGATAGGTCCATTTTTGTGGATTTGTATACAACTCAAATCCACAAACAAACAAACAAACAGAATTTCATTTTTATTTATAAGATATCTAATTCTGAGTATATTTCCTAAAAACTCTTCGACCCATTTTAAGGCAATTTTTATGTTTAAGAATTTTTTCTGAAATTGTATGAGACATATAGTTTTAAAGTTAATCTAAGTACATAGTGCATTTAGTGAAGAAGCGTTATTAATTTTTTCGAGTGTTTCACATCATTGGTTTGTTTTTAAAGCTTCCCTAAAGTCCTATGACGTCTATATTTATTTAAAAGGAACAGCTTTTAAAATTAACTTTATTTCAAAATACTATATAAACTCGTGTACACTTATTAAACTAGTTTTACTTCAAAATAATTAATTTTGTATACTGTCATATATTTCAAATTTACCTATACGTGTGCTTGTTCATTATTGTTATTATTATTTTTAATATTTAAGCTTTTATATTTGTGCAAACATGAATGAAATTCAAGATAATTTGACTTGCAACAGAAGACAATACCAATTTAGCAATTTTAACAACTTTAATAACTTTATTTATCGTTACTACCTTTACCTTTTAATCAATCAAATTAGCTTTATGACATGGGTTTGAGTTTCTGGCGAATTTAAAATACCAAACAAATTTATTTCTTGTCAAATACTTTGTATATACAAATAAAAACATATATGGAAAATGATATTCACTAAATTATAACTTGCATTTGTAGGTAATAATGAAAAATCTTCACACTGAAGATTTTTCTTCAATGATCTACTATGATAATTTTGAGCAGTTTTCTAAATTAAAAAAACTAAAAAATAGCAAACACACTTACTCCAACTTGACGATATCGATTTTCTATATCAATTCATTGAATCTGATCTAGAATAACCTCTGCGAATATCGAAAATTTAGCATCTGCGACGTCACTAGCTGTAACTTGCTATTTGAGAATTTGTTTTGTTTAAACACACCTATGTTTTTATGTGGGTTAATATTAGTCCATTTACGATTGTCGTCCGAAAAGTAAGATTCCCACAGCTAATAAAAAAGAACAAAACATTATTACCTGAAAAAATGTATTGCAAAAGATACAGCAATACATCAGCTACTTTTAAACTTAAGAATGACCTGAACTGTAACACTTGTCATACCGTGGGATAAGTTTTTGTAGTCCAGTGTCATAGGAGTCTGCCACCTGAGAAAGGAGCCAGAGTGTCACAGATGTTTGCAATCTTCGTCAGTGGGAGAAAAAAATGCTCTGACACTAATTTTTTGAGGTGCAAGTCACCGGAAGCAAGATCGGTACTGTAGGGTGGTACTAACGCACTATATCTCAATTCCTACCCGGACAGCTCTTTTCCACTGACATAGACTGCAAACAACTATGAGACTTTGGCTCTTTTCTCAGGCGGCAGACTTCTAGGACACTGGACAATAAAAACTTATCCTACGGTATGACAAGTGTTACCGTTCAGGTTATTCTTATTTTGAGAAGTAGCTACAGTATTGCTTTTGTAATAAACTCTTCCAGGTAATAATATTCTATTCTTTTTCATTGGCCGTAGGAAACTTACTTTTCGGACGACCCTCGTAAGCATCGCCATGTTGGGATACTAAGACTTACCGACGATTATTCTTATCCGTTCAAAATTAATCTTTTTAGGAATCGGAACTATTGAACCTATTGGGCATATGAATTTTTATCCTAATGGCGGAAGTATTCAGCCTGGATGTTACAACTCTTCACAGAATGTAAAAGGTATGAAATTTCTTTTATCTTTATATTTACTTTTTAAGCAGTACTGTTTTTAAAACTTTCTAACAAAATTGAAAAGGGTTGATGATGTTAGTCAGTCTGTCTGTCCGTAACGTGCTCTCATTGCCACACATGACAGGAGTCCAGTTAAAGGGGGAAGGCATTCTTAATATAAAATTTGATTTACAGTGAATTTTACTATAAATATTTTGTAAAAAATTTCAGATGTATTACAAATTTTTTAATATCTTTTTCTAGCAAATTTTCTTTATTACTCATTAAATTACAGAGTTTACAAAAGTAATATAATTTTTTAATTAATGTTAAGTTAATATAAAGTTTACAAAATTTAGATGAAACTTCAAATATTTTTACCCTTCACTATTTTGAGTCTCGGATACAAAAGATGGAAATGCTGACAAAAATTACCGTTTTTGCGTAGACTAGGGGGGGGGGATTGTCCAGACCCCCTAAACACCTCCTTATATACGTCCATGGACGTAAGTATGCAAACAAAATTCATTTGTGCATCTATGCAATTTCTTTCTTCATCAATCTTGACGACATAAGTAAGAATGCTGTGAATCCTCGAAAGTCGTCCAGGCTGTGTAATGGCTAAAGAAACATTCTTTCTATCATTCCATGCGTCCGGGCTCGATTCCCGGCAGTGCTTGGGTGTCATTCCGTCCGTCCTTTCGTAGAAGGCTATGTTGATCCACCTCTTAGGTGCCTCCATTCTAATAAAGTGACCAATATACTTCTGCCACTGGTAGTCGGCCAAGGCCTGATGTTGCCAAGCACCGCGCCATTAGGAAAAAAAAAGAAGAAGAAGAAGAAGAAAAATCTTCTTTACCAGACACCGTGCCCAGCTCTAACTGGCTCTATGAACTTGAAACTGATACGAGTAACAGAAAAAAAAAGAGGTTCCCGTATCCCTTGACTAAAGAAATAAAAGTATAGAGTTCTCGTTAAGAAAAAAAACAATGGGTGATAATTTCTCACCATTTCTCCAAAACTGAGTGAGATTTCATAAAAAATGGGTGAGAATTTTTCACTGTAAATTTGTGTTGGGTAAATAATACCCAGTGAACTAGGTATTTATAAATGGGTATTTAGCGGGCAAACACAAAAAATCAGGGTATTAACGATTTTTAGTTATTTTTATTGCATGTAACCGGACCTACAAAACTAAGTCAAGCCCAGTTACACGCAATAAAGTAACCCAGTTGAAGAACAATCGTGTCCTCAGGGACCTCTCCACCGCCCCCCCCCCTTTTTTTTCATAGACTTTAGAAGTCCTTGAGAATTCACTTTTACATTCTATACTAAACTTAGAGCTACTATTAGTTCAATGTCTTTTTTTTTTAAGGGGGTGGGGGGGACCGATTTGTCGGGTGCGCGAGTTTCTCGCAGAAATATTTTTTAATGCGAGATTCTCGAGTTCCCGCACTCTAGTTAAAACACTGATATCGATTCTTTACTTTTCCTGTAGACATCAGGACAAGTTCATTCGTAAAGGTCTATTCTAATATACTGTGCAGTAGACTTATGGGGCAACTGACACGACCACCTGTGACAACCTACCCCCGCTATGGGGTAGATTGTCTCAACCCAAATTTCAATTTAAAAAATATGACTTCCAATATGAAAAAAGTGCTTCCTAGCTTTGCATAATAATGAGACTATAATACAGCTTATGATCAATTTATTGGCAGCAAATTTTATTTAACCCTTTAACGCGCTGTGTTCCCGCTCTGGGAACACCAAACTCTGACGTTTTGACTGTTGCCAGTCACGAAGAATAGATTTGATTTCTATAAAAATAGTTACGGGTGACATAGCTCCATGAGAATCTTTACTTTTTAGCACTCCGTTTCCCGTGAAAAAATGGTCACGATTATTTTTAACTGCACTGACATCTGCTGAAAAATGGAAGAATGCGAGAACAGCTGGATAGATTGGCCAATGCTGAAAAAAAGGGAAGCGGTTGTCATCGCTCGACTTAACTACCAGCGAGATGGCGGACGATCGAAACGTTCATCGCGTGCCACAGATCTAGAGACCCTTTGTGCGCGGGTACAGCCAGCTGTCGTCAAAAAAAGGGTCTCTAGATCTGTGGCACTCGATGAACGTTTCGATCGTCCGCCATCTTGCTGGTAGTTAAGTCGAGCGATGGCAACGGCTTCCTTTTTTTCAGCATTGGGAAAGGGTTGCGCCTCAAAGGGTTAAATAGTATTGCTACGAGTATACTTATTTTATAAACACGTGAAAAATGAGACCAACCTACCCCTCCTTCCCTTCAGAAAAATATTTCTCCTCCATTGACAACATAAATTTATGATCAAGCAAGTAAACATATTTAACGGTATGTAACAAAATGTGTTAATTAAACAAACACAAGAATAAGCTGAATAAACTTGGTTTGAACACTTCCTTTAACAATACAGCTTTATTCCGTTCCAAACAAAAGTAACTGCACATGCCAAAAAACATTTAAAGATTTTTCATCCGCCGCCCGACTGATGTAATGGCTTACGAACTATTCTATCATACCTTGGGTTCCAGTTCGATTTCCGTTTTGGGTGTTCACTCTTCCATCGTTTCATATTAGTTAATGTCCACCCTACAAAATAAAAAATCATTGTATTAAAGAGGCAGGATTGTTTTCTTTGCAGTTAACACAGTATTTAAAAGAAAGGTTATTATGAAAAAAAATGAAGGGAATTTTTTTATTCAGTTTATCCGCTTGAGTACAGCAATTATATCCTGTATAAGCTAAGTTGAACTCATGAAAGCATGACAGGTAAAAGTGCGCATTTTCAAGAAAGTGCTCCGTGAAAAGCCTGTCTACACCTGGTGAAGCTTTAATCATAATAGTCCTCCACTTTCTAATGCATCTTGAGTCTATTTATATCCTTTTTATTAATTTACTTTTCGTAATCAATTTTAAAACATGTGTTTGTTTACTATTTTTTGTCGAATAAGCACTGACGATCTTTTAGTTGAGCTGGGATAAAAAGTTAACGAATTTCATTTTGTTCTACAATTTAAATTAAATATTCAATGCCACAAACAAACCTATAGTAACCAGGGTGCGAACTGAACATTTTCTCCAGGGGGGGACATTTGAAAGAAAACATTCTCCAGGGGGGGATACTTGAAAAGGAAAAGGAGGGAAGATGCAAATGCTTCACTCACATGATATTACTTGACAAATGCAGTCGCCGACACGTGTGGGAACTGACTTATATTCAAACAAAAGTCATAGATGGTTTGTTCTATGGAATCATAGATACACAAGCTACATACAATGTACCTGTATTTGAAGCCACCCGTGAGGGTTTTTAGCTTAGAAAAGAGACGAAATGTTAAGGCAATCGCCTTATAGTATAGTAACAAACGATAACATACGACCTTCATTTTGACTTTTTGACTTCAATCCCAAATCTTCCCTCACCAGTTTAACATTTTTTCAGCAGGGGATAAATAGTATCCCTGGCAGGGATCAATTAATATTTCTCTAGCCAGGAATATTACATTCTTCAGCCGGGGACGATCCCCGGCATCCCCCCCCCGTCTATTCGCACCCTGATTGTAACGGAAATGCACTTTTTAAGTAAGAGTGGCTACAGAAAATTTTAATTTATCTCATCTTGTTATATATTATCTTTCATTAAAAAAAACAATGATAATAAATGGATTGTAGCTACTGCGCTTCCTCTGTGGCAGATTCAAGGGAGGGGCTACGAAAAACCCCCTCCCACCACCCAAAAGACATTGTGTAAGCGTAACACTTTGCTTCCTTGTAATGTTTGTTCAGCTCAATTTTAATTAGCGAAGCAGATACAGATTATTATCATTACTATTATTATTATTATTTTGATCTGTATATGTTCTGTTAGTCTGTTCTAAAGAAAAATGGGCCAGGAGAATTGGCGCTAATAAAAGAGGTCGGCGCGGCGCCCTTTAACAATACATTTTAAAACACTGCACATTAACAAAACTTTGAAATATTTTATATTTTACAAATTTACCTTTATACTTAAAAGATTTCCCACTGCATAATGGCCGTATATAAAAAGAGACTCTAATTCCAAAAAATTACATGCATACGGTTATTGTTATTTGCACGTAGTTCGGCATTTAAATGACTTAAAAGTGTATACGAAAGCATTATTAAAAGGAACATTTTCAAAAGTTCTTCAAAACAAACCAGAGAAAAACAGAGAAACGTAACTTTTAAATAATGAATACGTAAACAATACATTTTAGATCATTAAAGTTAGGAATATATCATAGAACACGACCGCCTTAGTAACTTCCCTTCCTTCCGTTGATAGAAGATTGTTATTTTTGGTGGGGAAAAGTAATTATATGTACTCAATTATTGTTATCATAAAACCATGTCATGCAGCTCTTTTGATGTTCATGTTTTCGAATATCTGCATATATTGGCTTTTTGAAAATACGGTGAAGCGCTTGTTTTTCTTGTAATTTAAATATCATTACATTGTTTTATTTTCTGCTCAGATTTTTTCCAAGACGTATTTGAAAATCGGAACATTTTTCAAATTTTGTATTTATGCACTAGATAGTTTTTTAATGGTATCTACCAAATATTTTCTTTTCAAACCAAATAATTACAACCAAAATGTAAACAAAAGAATTAAATAAAACAGCTAAGCTTTGTCAGAATGCTGTATGTTGATAGGTTCAGTCTTTTGTGCAAAAAATTTGAAAACGAAAAATGGGGGACTAAAAAATTAATACGAACGTATGTTAAACGAACTAGTAAGCATACCTTTCCTTGCACAAAGCAAATTTCTATTGATTAGAGGTATTAGTCCATGGATTAAAAATTCATGAGACCATTTTCTTTAGAAAGAATGAAGGACTTTGTTCATGAAATGACCATGATTAACAAGATGAAAGAAAGATTCTTTTTTTAAATTAAAAAGTTTTTAGCCTTTTTTTCTTTTTCAATTGTCAAATTGTAATATTTTTTAAATGTTCTTATTAGGAATGTTAATTTTTCTATTTTATGACGCAAATCTCTCATTTTGGTAATTTCAGAAGCAAAATTTCTTACAGGATTAACCTATTCACTCTCACATTAGTAAAGACTCAACGGTGAAGACCCTGTTTCTTCAGCTAATCTTCGTCGAACATGTTAAACACGGATTCCAGATTAGTTAAAAATGATAACTTGACCCTTGGGAAGAATTATGGGAACACTGCCGAGTTCTATCAATTTAAAAAAAATATTTAAAAAACACTAATTGAAGTACGCGTTCTTTCTACGGGTAGAAGGCTTTTTTTTAACACTTGTAGTCGAAATTCATTCGATAGAAGTAGAATTTTCGAAATTACCAAATTGTTTCACTACCCAACGTTTCACTCCCAGCTAATCTAAATTAAAAAAACTATAAACTTCACTTTGCTTTCTTTGCAAACACTTGCAAACTTTGCAACAGTTTGCTTGTTGAGCTCTTTAGTTTAGCACGATAAGTTTCTAGATGTCAAATATCAGAAAAAAAATGCTTTCAACAAAAGGAATAATAAAACGTGAAATTTTAATTAATTAATTTCCTGCAGATAATATTTTGAATTGAGGAGAAAATGACTGTTCTTGAGGGTTTCTTTTTTCACGTTGAATATTTCGGCTGATTTGAAATGAGAATTTTCGTAATTAGTCATCAGTGAAAAAGTTTTTACGTCACAGCCTGCCACCGTAATTGGCTTTCTAATGCATTTTTAAACCCGTGACATCAAAATGGCATAATCTCATTTGCAACATCTAAATTTCTTACTCTATCGTAAATTAAGGAAGTTTTGTAGGCTTTCAAATTACGAGAACTCCCATAAATCGAGAAAAGGGTGGATTTTCAAATTTTTAAAGTTGAATATATTTGTATCTTTTTTTATCAATATACTCAAATTTTTTACTACAAATTTTTGACAAGCTCTCACATGCGAACGCAATGACTGGCAACAGAAGTTCAGCTGCGTTTCACATGTGTGTGTGTGCATAAAGTGTCAGTTTTTGGCAATGCATGCACTGCTCCAGCGCTGTTAAGGGCCTTCGTATGCGCTGAGCATTTTGCAATGGGGAAAAAGTGGACGTTGCTGTTTGGAAATTTCCAGTTTCTGTACGTATAATGGTCAGGTCTGCTCTTTTGGAAGGGATACTAGTTCCATAGTACCCTGGACAACAGTTTTCTTTTTTTTTTCGGGGGGGGGGGGGCGTTAGACGGTGAAGCTGTTTAAAAAATCATAGAAAAAAATCTTAATATATTTTATTTTAAACTCTGTAGATTTATATCTCGCCGAAATATTTCTTGAGGAATAATTTTATTCTTCCCCTCAACGGGTTTACTAAAGGGTTGTGCCTCCTCCCCCAAAAATATATTAAACTGCAGCAAACGGGAAACAAAAAAAGAATGTTGCATTCTCCCCTTATCGTTTCTAGCTGCAGTTCTACTGCATATAAATTTTATACAAATTTCAAATTACTAAGTTTACATTGAAATTTAAAAATTCATTTACAAGTTATACTAAAAAGTATAACATCACATATATATATGTATTTTGAAAGTACTCATTTTGGAGTATTTAACTGCGAAAGAAAGAGAAAGCGGCGGTGGGAACAGGCACTAAGTGTGCCCGGCATAAAAATTGGTACTGGGCCCAATTACAGGTAGCGGTGGACCTGATAACGGTAACCGCGAGTAACACTTTGTTGCTGTCAACGGAATTCCGAGCTCAAACCACTGAATAACAAATATTTAAAATCTTATCTTGATTGGTTGAACGGAACGGCCGCTGGTGGTCCATATATCAGCAAAGTTTCTTTTTTTTTATGAACCGCCTTGTACTTTTTAACTTTGAAGTAAAAATAAATAAATTATCCTAACCAATTTTAATTACTAAAAGAGATGCATGTTTAGTGCAGTGGAATCTGGAATTCATTAGCCCGAAACGGGTTAATAGCACAGTTAAGGAATGAATCTGTTAAAGAACTGAAAACAAAATTCATGTGAGGAAAACAGCGATACACTCGTACTTAGATTCTTGATAAGAATAAACATATCCATAATTGTGCTAGGTCACGAATTTGGCTGTGTTTACTTTAGCAATCCAAGAATGAATAGGAAAGCAAAGACTTTAAAAGCTTCACGTGGGTAAGAAGTTCAAAAGAATCTTTACCTGATGTTTTCAACTGCTATTAAACGTATTTGCATTTCCAGCTTGACATATATATATATATCACGATATACTATTTGTCACATTTATTTCAAACATTAAACATCATACTTCATACCCATTTCCCACCGAAAAATACATACTATTTTGTGACTAATAATTATAGCTTTTCAGATAAGAATGCTGTTTAACTTTCTAAAGTAACATACATTTACAGCCGACCTTGACATTTTCAGAAAAGAACAAAAATAGTATCTTTTCTCACACGTGCCACCGAAGACAGATCATTCCAGTTAATAAAACAAAATTATTTTAGCGAGACTACAATAAAAAAAATTGAAGAAAAAGGTTTTGCAGAATTAAACGCTGAAAAAATAAACCTTCGCCATCGCTTGATTAACTACCGGCAACATGACAGTCAATAATCTCCAATCGTGTATTACAGAGCCAAAGAACTGCTTAACACGCGATTGGTTATTATCGATCTCCATGGTACTGGTAGTTAAATCGAGCAATGGCAACGACTGCACTTTTTCAGCATTGGGCCGTTTAGCAATCTATGCTGTTCTTCTATGTTGATGGGAACAGAGAACCTCCACAATCTGTAGAACTCCCGAAAGGCTAACCTTTGAGGCGCAACCCTTTCCCAATGCTGAAAAAAGGGCAGCCGTTGCCATCGCTCGACTTACTGCTGGCGACGACAGCTGGCTGTGCGACACAGCCAGCTATCGTCAAAAAAGGGTCTCTCGATCTGTGACATGCGATGAACGTTTCGATCGTCCGCCATATTGCTGGTAGTTAAGTCGAGCGATGGCAACGGCTGCCCTTTTTTCAGCATTGGGCAATCTGTCCAGCTATTCTCGCATTCTTCCATTTTTCAGCAGATGTCAGTGCTGTTAAAAATAATCGTGACGATTTTTTTACGGGAAATGACGTGCTAAAAAGTAAAGGATTCTCGTAGAGCTGTGTCACCCGCAACAATTTTTATAGAAATCAAATCTATTCTTCGTGATTGGCAACAGTCAAAATGTCAGAGTTTTGGCGTTCCCAGAGCGGGAACACTGCGCGTTAAAGGGTTAACGTTCATAGCTTGATATACATTATTGAATGAATGAATACATTTTTGTTGAATCAACAAAATTTTATTAAATTAGATTAAATATATATATATATATATTTTTTTTTTTTTTTTTGTTCATATACTGAAGTACGAGATATACTTTCTCCAGTACAAGATGCACTTTCATTGCTCATTTCAAATGCAAAGTGAATACGAATATCTTTTATTTTCAGAATTCGACTTCATTCGAAATTTGTGCAGCCACTTCAGATCAGTTCACCTGTTCATATCCTCCATCTTGGAGGATCACTGCAAATTCACAGGAACGCCTTGTGAAGATTACAGATCCTTCCTGTCTGGAAAATGCGACGATCGCTACTGGTGGAGGAGCCTCTTTGACGTTGGTTCTTACTCAAAGAAAGCTATAATGGGTTTCGATGCAGAATTGAATCATGCTCCGTATCAAAACTACAATTATTCCCCTGTGAAGTTACAGTACTACTTAAGAACCAATGCTGTGCCTCCATTTTGTATAGGAAACCAAAACAAGCGCGTATATTCTGAAAATTACTAATGCGGCTGTAAATGTATTTGTTTTTCTTTCTTTTAACTTACAAATTAATACATTTACGGAATATAAAATTTTATGTTTCCACTCTAAAACGAAAAGGGTGGTATGATTTGCCTTCGGGAGATTTGTGCATATATATTGTCACGTCTTCTCTTCCATCAACATACAACCCATTAAAATCTTTCAGATGGCTACAGTATTAAGTACAAGGAAGTAATGTGATCGCGAAAAATTTCGGTATACAGATTTCGATGAAGTATTCGATTTTGACTACCTCTAAATTTACTTTTAACAGTTATTACAAGACATCTCATCGTACCCATGCATGTATGTTCATATAAATGCATGTACAATCCATTTTGACCATTTTTCCCTGACGTCTGCACGTACGCACGTGCAGATGTCACTAAATTCAATAGTATTCTGTATGCTGATTAGCTATTCGGAATTTCAGATATCAATCCGATGGATTATTTTTATCGATATTGCTATAACCATCTTGAAATGTCACTTGAAATGGGTTAAAAATATACCACAAATTTAATTTTTTTAATGCATAGACAAGAGGTAAATCAATAAATAGAAGAAGCACATAATGTATCTAATCTAGTATAAAGTGTCTTATAAATCGATATCGAAGTCTGGTCTTTCTTTATTTGTTTGATGAAAGAGCTTTTACGTAATTATTTCGATAGCCTATTCAGAGCAAATTCAAACTATGGCAAACATATTTATCTCGTTCGATCATTCTTAAACGGCATTGAGCTGTTCAATGCTTTCTCATGAGTCAAAACTTTAAAAGAAATTTTGTTAGAACTTTAAAAAAAAAAAATTAAACCATAGATTGGCAAAATAATTTTTCAAGTGGTCTCACATCATCCATTTACTACTTGAATAATTAGGTAGTGTCTGACATTGGACAGTTTAGCGCGTTTCTCAGAGCATTTTATAGTAACAAAACATGACAAAAATGATATATTAAAATGATGTATTTAAAAATAATAATATAAAAAAAGTAAGAAAATCTGAAACACTTTCAGATTTTAAATACGCACTAAAGTACTACATATATTGAAAGCGTATCACAATTTATGCGTCCTCCTTATTTTTCTTCTTTATTCCATTAAGTTGGAAAGTGTATCATTATTCATGAGTGTGCCATATTTTTCTTCCTTGTTTCATAAAATCCATCTTTGGAATCGAAATCTATTTTACAATTGCTTACTAAAACTTTTTACATTCTTCGCCGAGTATATTTCAACTGTACTTCACCGTTTTAAATATTGTTTTGAATGTGCATCATAATCCATGAGTATGCTGTGTTTGTCTTTCTTGGGTTGATTCCTACTTTGACACCTCGACTCTCGCTAAGAGGGCAATAATTAAACACATGCAGTTACCATGACGATTTTTTGTGTTTATGTGGCAACCGCAATTTAGATTTAAAATGGCGATTTGGAACAACATGTAAGTACAGTATTCCATTACTTGTTTATTTATTTTGCGTTGGCAATAAATGTAGTTTTAATAATTAATTGTCTTCAAATTCCTTAACTGATGTGTTTATTGCTAATTTGTTGGCTTTAGCTTTCATCTAGTTCTTCTGAGAGCATTGAAACTTGTTGCATGTGAAACTCCTTGAGACCTATCATTGCAAAGCTCGTCAAAGTGTGGCGATTTTTTAAGTTGGCGAAAGTGGGGGCATTAAAATAGGAATCAATTCTTTCTTGTACCATAAAACGCATCTTTGGAACGGAAATCTATCTTAAAACCAGCTACTAAAAACGTTTTACAACCTTCGCCAAGCATAATCCAACTATCCTCTACCATTTTAAATACTATTTGGAAAGTGTATCATAATCTATGAGTGCACCGTATTTGTCTTGTTTGTCCCATAAAACACGTCTTCGGAACTGAAATTTATATTAAAATCGCTGACCAAAACTGTTTTATAATTTTCAGTAGGCATTTTCTAACTATACTCGTAATATATTTATAATAAATTGTCGCGTTTTGGCACCGAACTTAGCAATCAGTTATCAAAAATTGCAAACCTTGTGCGACTTTCAACATTTTATTAACGCCCCCCCCACCCCCTCCATGTTATCTTGCAAACACATCTGAAAAGTTAAAGTTTTTTATTTGGGAATACCTTATTCCCCCGTAAACGATATATATTTCGGTTACACACATAACCATCATCAGTCGTTTCTGGATCTCACACTCCAGACACTCTGGATCTCACACCACATCCTCTCACTGGTTATGTGTGTAACCGAAATATATATCGTTTACGGGGGAATAAGGTATTCCCAAATAAAAAACTTTAACTGATTAATCCGCCGTATTAAATAATGTTTTATATGTTTTTATTACATCTGAAAAGATCTTCATAGTGACAGTTCATATCTACAAAACCTGTCTACAAGGTCGCGTAGACAATACATAGACAAAATTCTGGGATCGAGCAAAATAGCACCCTAGTGCTAACAAAAATGCGTAGGCAAATGTCTGGGATTGGGCGAAATAGCACCCTAGCCCTAAAATATAGCTAGGTCAGTAAGTCCAATACTTAAACGTTCTTTCCAACAGAGGCAAGTTGGTAACAAACGCACGTAGAAAGTTTATCCCAGTCTTTTAAATATTTGTGATCACCAGTCAGAATCCATAAGACTAGGACAGCTGCTAGGTGGGCTAGAAGAGACCGAGGGAGGCAGTGATGACGGTTCGCAAGGCTTTGGAACCATGTGGTCTCCAGTTTCATTACGGTCTATGGGCAGTCATTCTTTAAAGCGTAATTTAGAGATATTCGGGTATTTCAAACGAAACAGAATTGATATATGTTATTAAGGATTACAACATAGAGCTGTCCACCAAGAACATTGCGTCTATCATTTACATATCTTCTAGAAGAGTCCTCGAAAGGACTCCAATGCATTGCTGTCAGTAGGAGTTTTACAGACACTCATACATTTCAAGCACAGTACCATCCCACTTTATAGTTAGCTAATGGTCCAACAACAATCGTGCGTCTCTCCTAAAAATTGTGCCACATGTTGCCAAGCATGGCGATTTTTGAAGATAATCGCCAAATAAGATATGAAAAAATATTTTGAAAAATGAACTTAGCTCTGCGGTATTTTCATTTTTTGGAAGGAAATAAAACATTTCCAATGTGATGTCATTAAATTATGGCTGAATTGGAAGTATTGAAAATCCGTACTTATCCTCTAACTAACCGATTTACACGTCAGAAACCCTTAAAAAAATCCTACTCCCAAGGTTAACCCCCCTGCGTTTGGTATTTAATTTTAGCTTTCTTGTTTTTCATATTTTTAAAACACTAGGGGCCAAGGCCTCTAGGCTCGCAGCACTCGCTTTTCTCATGAGGTATTCGCCCTCTAATGAGGCTTATACGTAAAAAAGGCAAAATTTCAACAAACAAAACCCAAAGGTTGGATCAGATAAAATGTTACCGAGCTACACATTGCTTGGTTCTTGCATGTTGCTTGGAACATAAAAATTTAAACTTCGCACTATTTTTAACTATGTGAAACCCATGCACCTTGCGTATTAGCCAATTATGGCGAATTTTCATAATTTGGCGAATTGCGTATATGTATAGTTAAGAATTAGCTCTAAGAAAACAGTTCTTCATATGTTTTCTTTGTTAAAATCATACGGAACAGCTAAGAAAGGTTGCCTTGCCACCAATAGCGACTTTTCATTATTTGGCAATTTACACATGCTCACAACCTATAATTGCTGCTCCTTTAAGGTTCCCGGAAAACCGTTATCCATATTTTCATATACATAATCCTTTGCAGATTGGTGTACTTAGTACCACGAATTATACCATCTCGCTGCGCTGGCAAATATCCAAAGTGTACTATAACTGCTATAATGGCATAGTTAACGCCGCCAAATATTTCTACTGGTAGCAAATACTCCAGCTGGACCGAACCGGCTTTAAAATAATCTACATTTTAATAATTTTTCATTTTCAAGATATTAGGTTCTAACATTTTTGAACTCGCGGTTTAGATTCGCCCTGCTTGGAAAGATATCATTTTGCCACATCGTACCTAATGCCAAGATGGCTCTTTTAAAGTAAGTTAGGATTAGCTATTCTGCTTTAGAAAAATGAATAATCGCTAATTCTAAACTCCTGTTGCAAAAGCGAACTTACTATTTGAAAATTGCCAACTTTGTGTAATACACTTTGAGTTATTTATTTCATGTACTTTTTAATTTGACGTAAAATGGGTGTAATTCTACTTCATGTTTGTCAATTTCACGCGATTTTACATACTTGGAATTGCTTTGTTACAAAGGAATGAATGTCTTTTTGCCAAATCTGGCAACCATTATGTTTTATTTTTTCAGTTTTTTATTAATATCTTCTAAAATAATTCTTTTTTCGAAATTTAAGTCAGCTTCCTCGGAATTTTCTGAATCCGTGGACATGTTTCTCGAAATTCAAATCCCCACGGTTTGGGAGAAGATAGTCCAGCAAGATCTTGACAGCGGCAACGGAGACAGCGGCCGTTACCCTTTTTTTTTTTTTTTTTTTAGAATAGAGAAATACATTTTATAAATGAAGAATTTTTCAATGTATCCATATCTACTAAACCTTTTCGATAATTTTTTTCGCTAAGAACGTTTGCGATGAATATGATGTCAGTGAATTTGGCTTGTAGTTTGCACTTACCACTCGCCAAATACGGCAATAAAACATCAAATCTAGCCTCACGGCGAATCTTCGTGTCACAAGTCATACGGTGCATCCCATAGTTCATCCTTTCCTCGCATTTCCAACGGGATTGGATTGGCGATGCTGTGGTATAATTCTACTCCGGTAGGAACTCAGCTTTATGTGTGTAATTTCTCAACGCTTTCAGACCTGATCAAAAAATTTATCTTTGCATTCAAAAATATTTTTTTATAATAGTAGAGATTAAATTAATCAATAAAATAAAGTAAAAATACCTGATTATTAAATATTGAAGGAAAATTGGTTTTCCTTTATGTGCACGAAGTGGGAAATCCATCCTGTACAGATATGTATATATATAAATTATATATATATATATATATATATATATATATAATATATATACTTATACGTAATAATAGATATATATAATAAATATAATAAATAATATATGTAATAAGATATATATTAATATACATAGCAATACATACATACATATATATAATATATATATTATATATATATATATATATATATATATATAGGTAATTCTTGTGTCCTCAGTTGTGGTCCAAGATTCTGAAAATTTTAAACGTAAAAAAAATTGAATTTCTGCGACCGGTAGACTTAATTTTACAAGTGTGGGAAGAATCATTCGCGTATCGCGTTCTATAAATTTTAAATGTTGCAAATGGAAAATAATCAAGGGGGTGTTTCCACCATTCTCGTTCTTTTAACGAATCAAAAGCTGACGATATCACCTTTTTCATTCTTCCAAAATAACAATCTCGATAGTCTGACACGATAAAATGGGCATCTTGAAAATGTTTTAAGCTTCTGTTTTCAAATTTTCAATAAATGCAATAATCGCGTGACCGAAGCCTACGAAAGCTACACCGAGGAAATAATTGTATTTAAACCTTTGCCATAATGTGATATTTCAGACGAAAGAAAAGAAATCGATGAATGATATGAGCACTCACTATCGACATTCACAAACAGACGCTCCTCGGCCATTCAATGGAGTAAAAGCATTTCACCTGGGGAAATGGGGCTATCTCAGCAATTTGTCACCAGCGTACACATCGTAACACTTACGCTAGTTTTTACTTCTAAAGTAGCCCTTGCTTCATCATGGTGAGTAGTAGCATATTATTTTTTTTTTTTGTGTGTGTTCACTTATTAGAATGTTTCGCAAAAATTGTGAAAGGAGCGAAAAGAAAATATTTTTTGATAAATGGGCAGGGGGGGGGGATATCGGGATATATCCTCCCCCGAAATTTTTGGATTAGTGATGAAATTCCGTCTATTTATACACATATAAGTTCATATCCTCCCCCCCGAAAATTTTTCCTGGCTACGCGCCTGTTCATGGGTGTTCAACTTTTTCAAATATTGCAATTTAAATATGTCTAAACTATAATATTATTCTCACAGATTTAGGAATGGACGCGAGACGATTTTTTGCGAGACGAGACACAGCTTTTAGTCTATTTTGCTGGACGCGAGACTCCAATTTTCCGTCTCGCTTCCATCCCTACACAGGCTTTAAAAATAATCAGGATTGAAAAGAAAATTTCAGCAGTAATTTTTAAGAGAAAGTTTAAAAATTAAAATATTTGCTAAAATATTATTACGTGCGTGAAAATAAAAATTTGAGATTCATTTACTTTAAAATGTTTAGTATTCCAAAAAACATAAGAATTATATGTTTTCTCACGAATTACATTCCGAAAAACTTTTATCAACTGTTGACCATCACATAGCTTGATTGCAAAGTTTGATTTCCGAGGTTTCCCGAAAATAAAACACATTAAACATAAATGGACTTAAAGTGATAGTTTCTGAAATCAACATTTTCGGTACATCCTAAAAGATTAGGAGCTATGCTCATCTTTGTCAAACTCCAAAAACTTTTTTTTTTTCAAAAATTGAAATATTTATAAAGCTTGAAGGAACCATAATATCTGTTCGTTATAACCAAGTGCTCTTAAAAAACGGGTACGTAAAAAAAATCATAAAAATTCATATATACTTACTTTGTTACTTTATTTTGTTTTTTTGTACAGCACAGCATAAGTTGGTACATTTGCATTGAACTGTTTCACTGTCTTCTTTTTGTGCTATTGTTCTTTGGGGAAGACTCATGCCCCAAAAGGATTGTCATTTGCACTCCTGGCTTCCAAAAAGGTTTGAAGTTTTCTTGCGCACTCAAATGCCATTCAGTATGCTGTGAGCGGTTGAAATTGAAATTCTTCATATTCGGAATGACTTCAGAATGCTAAAGGCATTTTTCCAAGAAAATATTAGCTGAACTGGTCAATATAAATATTATGAATCGCAAAAATATTGCTCTCTACAAGCTTAAAATAAAAAAACTAAATTCGCTCCGAAGGAGCTAAAATAGCTCCGAGGGACTTAAAGAATATCCCGATATTAAATCCTTTGGAGTTATTTTAGTTCCTTCAGAGAGAATTTGGTTCTTTTTTAAGAGTGCCTGTCTTAACTCGTTAAAAGCGAATTATATTTCCATAGACATAACATTGTAACAGCCAAGTAATTCCGATTACCTTCGTTATAGTCTGCTGCATTTCGCATTTTGTACCTAGCGCGCTCGTAAGTCTGATGATTCTGGCTCTCTAATTATGCAATAACTAAATTCCTTTTATAGATTATCCTCTTTGGAACAAGAGGATTCTACGACTGAGATGCACTAAGGATCATGCCCAAGAACAAGAACCAACACATTGTCCTGTCAGGGAGGGAGGTTCATTAGAAGAATATCGCACCATTCGTAAGAAAAATGCAAGTTCATCTAACTAATTGCTGTTTCAAAGGGAAAATACACTCTTAAAACTTTGGTGCAACATTTCACCAAAACATGGTACGAGAAAAGTTGGCTCCATAATGGTGAAACCTTCTTCAGACATTTTGGCGCTCAGGTCTTAACTATGCTCTGATGAAGTTATAAGAAAGTACATCGAAAGAGCTTTGGGAAGCGCAGCCGTAAAATTGCCTATTCCCCAGTGGCGACTCGTGGGTTATTTAAATGGAGGTTCACAAAGAAAATTTCGGAAATTAAATATGCAGCTCAGTGGCACACACAGGATTTTTTCTTGGAGGGGGGTCCGACCCATAAAGCTGTGAGATCTAGAGACCCCTTCTTTGACGCAGCTGGCTGTGCCAAAAAAGGGTCTCTAGATCTGTGGCACGCTATGAACGTTTTGATCGTCCGCCATCTTGTTGGTAGTTAAGTCGAGCGATGGCAACGGCTGCCCTTTTTTCAGCATTGGGCAATCTATCCAGCTGTTCTCCCATTCTTCCACTTTTTCAGCAGATGTCAGTGCTGTTAAAAAGAATCGTGACAATTTTTGTTACGGGAAATGACGTGCTAAAAAGTAAAGGATTCTCGTGGAGCTATGTCACCCGCAACTATTTTTATAGAAATGAAATCTATTCTTCGTGGCTGGCAACAGTCAAAACATCAGAGTTTGGTGTTTCCAGAGCGGGAACACTGCGCATTAAAGGGTTAACTCAAAACGAAACAAATTGAGCATCACTCTGTTCAGCGGTTAGAACATTTGCTTCACAACCACAGGTACGATCAGATCTCTCTCCTGCTGGCCAAGTTTTTTTTAATCTTCTACCTCAAAATTTCAATATGAAATTGAATGTAATAGTTTTCAATAACTGGTTTGAAAATAAAAAAAGAAGTCTTTTTTTTTTTTTTTTTACACTTTCCAACAAGGTTGAAATTGTTAATGGTTTCGAACTGTCCGTCTGTGTTCTAACTCCTGTAAATATGCATCGATTTCTTAGAAATTTATATATGTTATTGTTATGTACTGTACCATGCACACCATTGAAAATGGTATATCGAAAATATTGTATGTAGCAATAGCATTTATAATTCTTCTACAGGAGAGCTCAAAAGATTTCCAATGGAGTACGCTCTAGGGGCAGTCATTCTTTAAAGTGTATTTTAGAGATATTTGTCTGTTTGAAATTAAACAAAATTGATACATGTTATTAAGGATTACAAGATAAAGCTCTCCATCGAAAATAGTGTCTCTATCATTAATAATTTTTCTATAGGAGTACTCAAAATAATTCCTATACATTATGTTCAATGGCAGTTTAGAGACAGGCGTCCATTTAAATCACAATACTATCCAACCATGTAATACTGGCAAATGGTCCGACAACGATCAGGTGCATCCCAAAAAAGTCGGGAATATTGACGACATTTGCAATAAATCGCCAGATATGATGATTAAAAATAATTTTCGAAAAATGTACCAGCTTGGTAGGAAATGAAACAAAAAACTAATGTGGTATTATTAAAATATGATGATTTCAATGAGAATTTTGAAAATTCATTACTTGCGCTCTAATTAACCACTTTAATAAGTTGTGCTGTGTTAAGACAAAGCTAAGCAAGGGCTATCTGCTGTAGTGGAATTTCGTAACCCCCATAACAAAGGCCTCGCATGTCGGTGTTCCTCTTGACTAGCAAAAAACCACTGGAAGCAGATTTTCAAGAGAGATCCCTCCTCTCGCACGGACACGCGGATGTTCGTTTCCGGTTAGCAAAGGACTACTGCAAGCGAATGTTCGAGAAGCTCTTCGCCCCCCCCCTTCCCCCTCAGCTGCCTACACGGACACAGTGACATTTTTTTACATTAGCAAAATATCACTTATCCCTTTGAGGCGCAACCCTTTCCCAATGCTGAAAAAAGGGCAGCCGTTGCCATCGCTCGACTTCACTACCAGCAAGATGGCGGACGATCGAAACGTTCATCGCGTGCTACAGATCTAGAAACCCTTTTATTGACGCAGCTGACTGTGCCGCACAGCCAGCTGCGTCAAAAAAGGGTCTCTAGATCTGTGGCACACGATGAACGTTTCGATCGTCCGCCATCTTTCTGGTAGTGAAGTCGACAAAAGGTTTAGTGTTTTCTGTGAAAGCTGTATTAGTATTTGACATACAATATGGTCGGAAGATTCACTGTTTCTTCAACTCTCTTCCAAAGTTATTAACAGATAAACAAA
The DNA here is from genome assembly GCA_038373885.1 of Cheiracanthium punctorium. NCBI lineage: Eukaryota > Metazoa > Arthropoda > Arachnida > Araneae > Cheiracanthiidae > Cheiracanthium > Cheiracanthium punctorium. The sequence continues at coordinate 185,013 of JAWZYV010001774.1, forward strand.
GATGACTTTTCAGGCCCCACATTGCTAAGTGATTCTGAATCGTCTTAGTCTACTCTATCACCCTTTACATTTATGGCACAAACTTTTGATTCACCCTGCATAAACTTTTTTCTTTCTAACTTCCATACAGAACTGACTATAATAGTCTTGAATAACTAATTTGAAAATTAAAGTCCTAAAAACATCAGAGCTAGTCTTTTTGAAAGAATCTAATTTATCATTAGTACTTTACGCTGGTTGCAAAACTTAAGCAATAGGTGTTCTTTTTGACGTAAAAATCATCTAAAAGACATGAAATTCAGAAATGAGAGACAGCATTTTGCATTTAAAAGATGACGAAAGCACAATTGCGCAAAAATGAATACATTTCATATAGTATACTATCAAACAAACAAACGAAAAAATGCTTTATTGAACTCATACAGGGGCGTAGCCAAGGGGGGGTGTTAAGGGGTCATAACCCCCCCCCATGAGAAATTTTTGTCATACAAAATGTATATTCTTCATTACATTATCACACACACGTACACATATATTTGAGTTGTAGTAGTCGTAACCCCCCCCCATGAAAAATTTCTGGCTACGCCCCTGAACTCATAGTATCGTTACACATGATTGTGTCCCTACAAGAGGAAGAACAACAACCAGATGTTATAGGCCCTCCTCTTACTGCAATGGTTGATTCGCACCGTCTCTCCGTACTCATATTGTCCCACAGTTAGAGGTAAGAGCGCCCATTCCTCAATCAGCATCTGTTTCAATTGTTCGGTATTCGCTGGAGGCTGTAATCGTGCCGCAAGGCGTCTCCCCAAAGCATCCCACACATGTTCTATGGGATTTAAATCAGGGGAGTACGCTGGCCAATCCATTCGGGTGATATCTTCACTTTTCAGTAGCTCCTGCACAGCAGAGTCCTGTGTGGCCGTGCATTGTCATCCATAAAAACGGAGTCTGCTCCAATGGCAACTCGGAACAGGTGCATACATATATATATCTCATAAACGATCTGGTTGTTAAGAAAAACTAGATCTGGAAGTGGACAGTTCTATACTTCCTTCGAATATTTGTAAAAAAGGAAAGTAATTTGTCGAATTCATGATCATATGTTTTAAAAAAAGCACAAGACACCTCATGAATTTCCTAATGAAAACAATAAACAAGTAAAGACAGAAATTACAGCTAAACATCGGACATGAACTTGCGAATCAATAAATGAAAAATAGAAACATCACAAGCCATTTTCATTACAAAAATCAACAAATTAAAATGGAAAACAAATTCAACAAACAAAACCTTTTCAGGGGGCCTCTTTCGAAATTTTTTTTTTAATTTCGCGTGCTTTCAAGCGGTTGGAACCATACTCTTCAGGTAAGGCTTGCTTTTAGTTAGTCTACAGATTTATGCTATTGATTGTGATAGCTTATGAGGATGTGTTTCTTTTTGATGGAAAGGAGTTTTGAAATACAGTTTATTCGTTTTTCTTTTCTTTGCGCTGTAATTTATAAATTATCAACCTATAATCCTAGTCTTGAAAATGGCTGGCCTTAAGAAAAAAAAAAGCCTTTTTAAAATTAGAATTATGTAGCTGGAAAGACAGTCTCATTAATGAACATCAATGCTTCATTTATTAGACCAACATTGTAGTAACCCTCAAAATGAAATGATCTTTCCAAAAACGGAAAAGGGTGTTGTTTGTGCTTGATGAATGCGTGCAATGGCATTTGTTCAGTTTTGTGTCGTGAATTGTTTAGTAATCAGATAGTTTATTTACATTCATCGATTGTAAATAGACAGCGGCACAGAGAGCCAAGTAGGGGCCCCGGGATTAAATCTTCATCGTCTCTCTGTTACCCAGAAACCCTTTTCATTGTTGAAATTGTTTAAGGAAATTTTAAATTAATAGTAATTGAAAAATAACTAATACAATTAAAATTAAATTTAAAAGTATTACAGTTTGATAAACATCCATTCTCTAAAAAAATATCAATATTTCGTTTTGAAGGTTTCGTCACCATCGTAGAGAAACTATTTGGTACATGAAAACATTTGTACTTGGCATGTTTCCTCAGTAAAATTAATATTGTTATTCATGCTTCATTGAAGCAGGCAGCCGGAAGAAAAAAAAAAAACAGAGATCCAAAAAAGTGGAAAGTTCAGAGTTTCTCAGAGAAAGACTTAGTTGTAACATTTTGTTTATGAAAATTCAAATTACAGCAGTTGGGTTGCGCCCGTAGTCTCTTCACTGGCTCTGTCCTTTCTTCCATTATTTAGCGAAGTGTCTTGAAAAAATAAAACTGATTTCTTATTAAATATTTTCTAGCTTTAGTCATGGCAAACCGTTGAATAATACTGTCAAAGTCTACTTTTTTTGAAAAAAAGACTCAGTTACTAACACTCCTCATTTTTTTCAAGTTTGCGGATTATGCTAGCTGTATTTTTGTAAATTCCTTTAAAAAAATTATTTGAAACATCCATAGATCTGATCAGTTTTTTTTTTTAACCAAAGTAACAACATGCAGTTAAGTATTACATGCAAACAGCAAAAGGCTGGGGCCCTGAAATTTTCCCCCTTCTCCTACTCCCTTTCTGCGCCACTGTAAAGAGATACATTATTTCTTAAATGTTTTTGTTACTAGCATGCACTGCCACGCCTGATTAGTGTCCTTAAATTATGACATATTGTAAAAGCGTGAATCGCAGTTCAAAAAGGAAAGCTCCGATTTTGATATGATTTATAAAAATAGATAGGGATGGACGCGAGACGACTTTTTTGCGAGACGAGACAGAGATTTACAGCTTTTTTGCGAGACGAGACACACATTTTTAACATTACGATATAGGGATTTTTGCGAGACGAGACAAGCTTTTAGGCTATTTTGCGAGACGCGAGACTCTTATTTTTCGTCTCGCGTCCATCCCTAAAAATAGAACATTATATATACTGCCATTATTCATTTTCTACAAATTAACCCCCCCCCCCGCTCCCCGCTCAAAATAATAATAATAATAATAATAAAATTAAAAGAAGAAGAAGAAGCTAAGTTGCATTCTTTTCAAAAGTTTTATACACAAGAAACATTTTAAAAAAAGAGGCGGATCACTATTTTTTTTTAATGGGTTTTTTGTGTTCCATACTTACCACTATCTCACTCTTTCATTATTCTAATAAGATGACTGACTTTTGTACTATAGTATAGGAATAAAAGTACATGACTATGTGTATTATTTACAAAGTTCTTTATTTTTTTAACCCTTTCACACCAGATTTTTGAGTGGTTTTATTGAGTGTTAGAAAGTAAATTATGGCTACCTATATAAATAAAATTAGGCTTTTGTCTGTACACTACTTGCAACTCAAAAATTTTGCAATTTCTGTTTCAAGCTCTTAGGAACCAATACGACCGTCAAAAAAAAAAAAAAAAAAAAAAAAAAGTGTTTGTCTGTCAGTCGTTCTGTCAACTATCCGTGACGCTGTTTTTTTTTTTTTTTTTTTTTTTTTTTTGTTGTTCGCGCATCACGTAAAAATGACTAAAGCAAATGAAATGAAATTTGGTGAGATGATAGGAGGAAAGTCAATTTATGGGCGTAGAATTTTTCATTTTTTAATTTCATTAGACTCTGAGATTTTACGAAAATCGTTTCAAACTGCGCATGAATTTTGTTCGCGCATTACGTAATCTATATAAATAAAATTAGACTTTTGTCTGTACATTTCTTGGAATTCAAAAATTTTGCGATTTCTATCCGTTTCAAGCACCCGGGAATCCGATGCGACCCTCAAAAAAAAGTTTGTCTGTCTGTCATTCTGTCATTCTGTCCGTGACGCTTTTTTTGTTTAAGCATCACATAAAAACGACTGAAGCGAATGATATGAAATTAGGTGTCATGATAGGTGGTCACTCAACTTAAAACATAGGCGTCGAATTTTTAAAAAATCGTGATTAGATTTTCAGATTTTGCGAAAATCGTTTCAAACTGCGTAAATTTGTGTTCAAGCATCACGTAAAAACGACTGAAGCGAATGATATGAAATTGGGTGTCATGATAGGTGGTCACTCAACTTAAAACATAGGCGTCCAATTTTTAAAAAATCTTGATTGGATTTTGAGATTTTACGAAAATCCTTTCATACTGCGTAAATTTGTGTTCAAGCATCACGTGAAAACGACTGAAGCGAATAATATGAAATTGGGTGTCATGATAGGGGCTCACTCAACTTAAAACATAGACGTCCAATTTTTAAAAAATCTTGATTGGATTTTGAGATTTTGCGAAAATCCTTTCAAACTGCGTACATTTGTGTTCAAGCATCACGTGAAAACGACTGAAGGGAATGATATGAAATTGGGTGTCATGATAGGTGCTCACTCAACTTAAAACATAGGCGTCGTATTAAAAAAAAATCTTGATTAGATTTTGAGATTTTGCGAAAATCATTTCAAACTGCGTAAATTTGTGTTCGCACATAACGTAATAACTGCAAAGGTGAAAAAATGATATTTGGTGAAATGATAGGTTGTCACTCACCTTAAACTATAAGCATCTAATTAAAAAAATCGATGAGATTTCGAGATTTTGCCAAAATCGTTTAAAACTGATTGAATCTTTGTTCCCGCATTACGTAATAACGACTAAAGCGAATGATATGAAATTTGGTCACATGAAAGATGGTTGCTCAACATAAACTATAGGTGTCCAATTTTTTAAACACTTTTATTAGATTTTGAGATTTTGTGAAAATTCTCTCAAAATACGTTTATTTTTCTTCAAAAATCATGTAATACGAATGATATGAAATTTAGTGATATAATAGGTAGTTGCTAATCTTAATTTATAAATTTATAGACGTTGAATTTTTAAAATATTTTGATTACATTTTGAGATTTTGCGAAAATCGTTTTAAAATGCTGAAATTTTGTTCCAGCATCACGAAATAAAGACTGCAGGGAATTAAACGAAATTGGGTGACATTATAGGTTGTCACTCAACTTAAATTCTAGGCTTCAAATTTTTCAAAAATCTTGATTAGATTTTGAGATTTTGCGAAAATTATTTCAATATGCATAAATATTCGTTCGCGCATCACATAATTACGACTAAAGCGAATGAAATGATATTACTTAGTTACTCTCTAACCTGTAATATTTTAACAATACATAAATATTAAAACTTCGCTTTCTTTACTTTGGCAACATACCACATCCATTCTGTGTACTCCTACAATGCTGACGAAAGTTCTTACTTTTTGGAAATTTGCATTCACTAACCCGTCAAGGACGGGTACTTCAGCTAGTAACTAATAAAACGAATGAAATGAAATTTTGTGGCATGATTGGCAGTGACTCAATTTAAACTATAGACGTCGAATTTTTTAAAAAGATTTGATCAGATTTTGAGGTATTGCGAAAAAAACCTTTCAAACTGCGTAAACTTGTGTTCGCGCTTCACGTAATAATGACTAAAGCAAATGAAATGACATACGGTGACATAATAGGTAGTCACTCAACTTAAACTATTGCAGTAAATTTTTTTTTTTAATATTTGATCAGATCTTGAGATTTTGAGAAAAGTTATTGAAAATGCGAAAATATTTGTACATCTCGTATAAACCACTAAAGCGAAAGAAATAAAATTTAATATCGTCACGGGTAGTCACTTAAACTATAGGGCAGAGGTTCCCAAACCTTTTTCGCGGTGGCACCCTTGTCAGGCTAAAAACATTTCGTGGCACCTCTTTAAGGCTAAAAACTTTCGCGGCAGGTTACCTTTAAAGCAATTAAGTTAGAACGAAACAGTTAGGTTGGCATGAAGATAAGAATGAAAAAGTTCGGATGCATTTTGCACTACTTCTTTATGTTGTTTCTAGGGACAACGACGGGTACGTCAGCTAGTACTGAATAATTACAAATCATACAATTAAGTAGAAAAAAAAATCTATATTTAGTGCAGGGCTAAACTAATGAAGCTTCTGAACTATGGTAACGTTTTTAAATCCTACTGCTAGCTACCAACTTTTTTGTTATAAAGTTATTTATATATAAAAGCTCGGTTTTTATGAAAGCTCAGTGGAGGAATCAAGGTTACTCTAGCGGAGTTTTAACGTGACCTACTTAAAATGTCCCCTCCTAGTAGCTCGCGATCGACAGTTTGGCGATCTCTGATTTAGCACGTCTCCCCAAACTCGTTATGTAACGTATGATGAAGTAAAATTAGCATATCAGAAATGGTATTAGTCAAATAAACATGGGAAAAAACTGCATCCAAAAGTCAATTATTTACAATATATAATGTTGATTGATATCTGAATGATGGATTTCGTGTTTCAGAGGAACAAATTACATTTCTTAAAACGTATGCAGAGTTTATTTCTATGATTCATGATTCAAACCTTGAATCTCTCTATTCTAAAAAAAAGTAAAGGCCGATGTCAGAGCTTGTTGACCTATCTTCTCCTAAACCGTGGGGATTTGAATTTCGAGAAACATGTTCCCGAATGCGGAAAACTCCGAGGAACCTGATAAGGTGACTTAAATTTCGAAAATCGAATTATTTTAGAAGATATTAATAAAAAACTGAAAAAATAAAACATAATGGTTGCCAGATTTGGCATAAAATCATTCATTCCTTTGCAACAAAGCAATTCCAATTATGTAGAATCACGTGAAATTGTCAAACATGAAGTAGAATTACATCCATTTTACGCCAAATTAAAAAGTATATGAAATAAGTAACTCAAAATGTGTTACACAAAGTTGACAATTTTCAAATAGTAAGTTCGCTTAGACAACAGGAGTTTAGAATGAGCGATTATTCGTTTTTCCAAAACAGAATAACTAATATCTTGAAAATGAAAAATAATTAAAATGCAGATTATTTTAAAGCCGGTTCGGTCCAGCTGGATTATTTGCTACCAGTAGAAATATTTGGCGGCGTTAACTATGCCATTATAGCAGTTATAGTACACTTTGGATATTTGCCAGCGCGGCGAGATGGTATAATTCGTGGTGCTAAGTACGCCAATCTGCAAAGAATTATGTAAATGAAGATATGGATAACGGTTTTCTTAAATGAACAGTAATTATAGGTTGTGAGCATGTGTAAATCGCCAAATAATGAAAAGTCGCCATTGGTGGCAAGCTATCCTACCTGTTCCGTAGTTTTTATCAAAAACATATGAATTACTGTTTTCTTAGAGCTAATTATTAACTATACATATAGGCAAGTCGCCAAATTATGAAAATTCTCCATAATTGACTAATACTCAAGGCGTACCATGGGTTTCACATAATTACAAATAGTGCGAGGTTTAAATTTTTATGTTCCAAGCAACATGCAAGAACCAAGCAATGTGTAGCTCGGTAACATTCGATCTTATCCAACGTTTGGGTTTTGTTTGTTGAAATTATGTCTGTTTTACAAATAAGTCTTTTTAGGGGCCAAATGCCTCATACGAAATGCGAGCGTAGCGAGTCTAGGGCCTTGGCCCCTAGTGCTCTAAAAGATTATTATTTCGAAATTATGATTTCAGAAATTTTGTTAATAGGGTTGTTCTACTTTTTAAACGATATCATTTAAGTAATTCCAGAGTTACGAAAAAGCGAAATAAAATTTAGTGCGTTTGCAATATCATTGGTTCACGTACATTGCTTACAGTCGAATCATGAACCTTTATTTCACCCTAGCCTATTTGAATTATGTGAGAAATAACAGACGTTGTCCCAGCGAAATCCAACTTGATAAATTACTGAGGGTTTTTTTTCTGCAAATTCTGTTCTGCACACTTTAGAAAACATTTCTTTCAAAAGAAATTGGAACTTCTAAAAATTTTTTTATTCTTTTTTAAATTATGCGCATGTGATTTTGAGTATTTTTCAGTCAATATATGCTGATTCAAAATATTTTAAGCTAATTTATACTGTTAAGCTTAACAGGGTATATAGAGTGTGTTTTCAGTCAACTAACAACACACAAAAGAAAGAAAGTAACTTAACTAATTCGTTACTATAACGAGTAATAGCGAACAGATTAAAGTTATGTTGTTCGATTCAAAGTCGCTAAAAGTATGTTTGTTGTTTATTCTCAGCAAAATTTCTACGAAACCTTAAAAAAAGTTTTAAAAACTCACAAAACAAGCAATTTATTTCTATAATTAGACTAGACAATCCTATACGCCAAGCAGTTCAGGCTCCTTAACTAAAATTTAGTCCATTAACTTTTCGTTGTTTCCCATTTCACGTGACTACAAGGATATTTATAGGATAATGGCTTTTTAGAAAAGCAGAGAAAAGTAAAGTGTGGAATATATTGCTGAATGTTATCAACATTTTTTTTTAAGTACAGAAGTTTCTGTATATGTATTTTGTTTATTTCCATAAAACCCTCTGCAATTAAGTATTTAAATTAAAGAATTCTGCTATATTCTGTTTAAAAATACTTTCATCAAGGAAAACTGAACTACCAAACTTGGTTCTAAACGTGATTGATCAAATTTTAAAACAAAATATAATACTTGTTTACATGTTTGAAAAGTGTTCGAAATATGCCCAATGTAAAATATTTATGACAATAGAACATGAGACATTTAAGTACTATTTAGGGTGTAGCCACGGGGAAGGATATCGGGATATATCCCCCCCCGAAATTTTTGGATTAGTGATGAAATTCCGTCTATTTATGCACATATAAGTCCATATTCCCCCCCCCCGAAAAATTTTCCTGGCTACGCGCCTGATTTAAACTGAGAATCTTTTTATTTTATTTCTTTACAGACGCACCCAAAGGAATTCTAATATATTACGCTCTATCGGCAGTGGTTTTTCGTAGTTTATTTTAGACACATTCATGTATTTCAAACAAAACAAATGTAGTATATTTTATTTAACTTTTTAAAATAATTCTCTCCATTGAAAACACAGTGTACTAGCTTAGTACCTGCTCGCCATACACGAGGAAGCAGGTGTTTTTCTAACACACATAATTGAAACTTTCTCACTCGGAGCAGAACTGCTACAATCTGACATAGCTAAAACTATGTTTCACTGGTAACCTGATATAGCCAAACTAAATTTTTTTAAAAATCACACTGTGTAAACCTTTGTAACAGTTTGTATCTCGAACGGTTCAGTGTTCTTTACACTGGAGACGAAAACTATTTACTTATTAGACCTTTGAGCAATCACTATAATTCTTTACTTCAAACAGTGATATTTAGAGCCAATAATAATGGGAAAAAACTATTGTTTTCGGTGTTGGCAGATTGCAGACAAAATAGTAAATGTAATGTTAATACGTGAATGTGTTTGTTTTCGCACTGGAAAGAACTCTTATTTGAAATTACATGAAAAGAAAGATAAATCATGCCGAACTATATTTCATAGGTTATAAAACATTTTCCAACACAATATTTTTTGCGTCAAATTCGACACTGTATTGTCCTAAACTCATCCAGATTTTGGAGATACATATCACTGTTAATCTAAGTTTGGGTCTACATGTAAAAGAAAAAAAAATTATTTCCATCTCTTAACTATTTAAAATTTCACTAAATGGTGTGCAGGTTCGGCGACTTTTAAAGATATGTATACTGCCAAATTTGACGATAAAACTAAGTCTCTAAAATCTTTCTTGTTTATGATATCATGTGAATTTGATACGATATCACATAATTCTACAGTTAATAAATCAGAATTTAATTATCAGTACACTGATGAACCAATTAAATGACTTAAGTAATGCAACAAGACAAACATTTTAGCTATTTCTCACACGGACTACCCATTTTAGAATTGATTAAAGCTCATAATAAAAGTTCGGCTGGAAAATACGTTGCGTCAGATTGCGCTCTAATAGGGGCAATTGAACAAAATGCTTTAGTGAGATCGTTTTGAAATTTTGTAGTGCAATTATATTCCATGAAAGGTTTGTAATGCAGCTATGTTCCATGTAATATTTGGAATGCAATTATTTGTTCCATGTGTACATTCCCAAAACATAGTTGTGCTAGAAAGCATAATTTATCTTTCTTGTTCATAATACAATATAAACAGCTTTGAAAACTTTTGAAAAGACTCTTGAATAAAGAAAATAAGGTCTACCTTTTAACAAATCCAGATACATTGATTTCATTGGTAACAAAATAACACTATACAAATTCATAACAAGCTTTTCAATCCTGAAAATTTAACCAATATATTCAGAGCGAAAGAAATCGATGATAATTCTAGCAGCTGCCATTTCACATCACAAATGTCAATTTTTACATCTAGAATAAATAACATAATAAGAAAAGAGGCTTATTATTAGTGAAATAAGTAGTCCATTGAATACACACACACACATATATATATTAATTCTTCATAAATGTATTTGTGGTCGTATTAACTATAGAAACATTTTGCTTAGAAATATGAAAAATAAAATAGATGTAACAATTTTTTGAGTAAAATCTATAATATTAGAGAGAGGCGCTAATAAGGTATTGAATTTTGTTGCATCGAACAAAATATAATTTAAAAAGTAAAACAACAAGTATATAGGATTTTTGGAACGTTTCACATTCATTAAATATTAATAATAATAAAAAACATACGGATTTAATACATTGAAGGAATATCCCCTGTATGTAGCCAAATTCTGTTGACTAGTTGGACATTTTTGAAAGACAAAGCGCATTTGTCGGGATTTCAAATGATTTTATATTCCTACCCAGACAGCACATAAGCTTAAATCAAGCTTGACATTTCTTTGAATTTGACGTATTAATACAAGCTTGACAGTTCAATTCATTTTAAGCTTGCAGCAAGCTTGGAGAAGTCATTTGAACTGTCAAGCTTGAATACAACTTGATTACTGCTTGATTTGGAAAGCCACATCCACATAACAAATAATTTATCATCAGTCATAAATGTACTTGACCATAGAATTAAAAAAAAAAAAAATTCTATATTTCCAAATATGGAAATTCTTCAAAATAAAATACAATTATACTACGAAATTGATTTCAAAATCAGTCGTTTGTCTCGATTTTGGCCAGTATTGCCCGACATGAGTGTCACGATATTGAAAGTTTTAAAACGTATGCTGCTTTTAAGTTTATATTATGCTTATTTCCCTATTAGTAGAGCCTCTAAATCACACATAACATTTTAATTTTGATTCATCCCATGAAAAATAAAAGAAACAGATCAACACATCGGCCACTGATCGATCTCGCAGAAAAACGGCGTGATAACCATAACAGTCACTTCAAACTTTAGTCACATCAGCACAACTCAGGTTGGCCGAGTGGTTAGGACGCTGGCTTCCCAACCCTTAGATACCGAGTTCGATCGCGGACGCTTGATGGTGACAGATTAAAATAACTTGAAATTTCAGCGTAGAGGGAAAATATATGTGGGGCGAGTTCGCGGATGGGCGCCCCGTGTATTTAGGAAATTTTTTTTAGGAAAATTTTTTAAGCTTGAAATTAAGCTTGACATAGCAAGCTTAATGCAAGCTGGGCAAGTGTAAACTAAAACACTTGATTCAATCTTGCATTAAGCTTCCACGCTTGAAATTTTCAAGCTTAATTCAAGTTTATTGACTTGATAAATCAAGCTTGCTGCAAGTTTGATGCAAGTTTGCTGTGCTGTCTGGGTACGCCATTTTACATGGAAGGGCTAACTAAAGAAATTTGGATTCTTTTAGCTGAATCTGACCGGTTTCAACAAACGACTTCTTCAAGTTTGTAGATTCAAATTCTCATTTAACCTTTGCCGTAATGTCGTTTCTGCTTATGTCGCTATTTCGTCTTGTCCAAGGATGGCCAAGACGTGGCACATGTGCCAAATTTAGTGCATTGAATGATTTCAAGTGGCGCATCTTGTGCTTACTTATTGTTTTGAGACAGATTCTTTCGAAATAATTTCATGTCTATATTTTACTGTTTATAATTTATGATGCTACATTAAAAGAAAACGTATGCATAGGCGTAACTTACTAGGGCAGGTGCAGTGGCGGATCCACGGGGGGGGTCTCTGGGGGCTCGAGCCCCCCCCAGAGCTAGAAATATACTATGAATTAGGGAAGTTTAAAAAATTGTAAATTTTCACATGAACTGAAATTTAAAAAAGTAGCACTGTATATATAGTTGACTCTCTGTTTAACGACGATCTCTCCAAAGACGATATTTCAAAGTCCCAGCGACTACAACGTAAAAAATTTCTATTCAAAGACGACATCGTTTCTGTTTAACAACGATTTTTTTTTTTTCATCTTACGCTACAGGAACAGGGGGGAAAAATTTTTTAAGAGTGGGAAAAAAGTGTCGAGGAATGTCAAAAGTGCCATTCGCAAGACAATCTCAACTACCTGAGTGTATTCTCAAAGGTATTTTGGAAGCAGCACAAAAATTTAGTTCGCTCCAAATCCAAACAGCCGAAAGTCAATGTGGCCGATTGGAAGAGTTTGCCAAATCACTTCTGCATGCAAATGGTTGCATGAAGCAAGAGCATCTAACATTCTAATTTCTGGACCCCACCATGGCCGAGTGGATAAGACACTCGACATAATAGACGGCTGAAGTGTGAAGGTCCCGCGTTTGGGCCTACTGCGCGGCTCTCGATCTAACTATCTGGAGTTTTTCCTGATGGTTTTTCTCCGGATTTAAAGTGAATACGCGTTTGAACCTCTGAAAAAATTCTCCGACCAAGGCAACCGCCCCAGAATGCATTCTAGTATAGGCTTGCCACATAACATCTCATAACACCTAACTCCAATTCCTGGAGGCCCTACGAGTGGCTGAGCGCATAGCTCTCGCAACTGGGAGAAGAAAAGTGCCTGGTTCAAACTCAGGTCGCTTCCGTCAATCTAGCCGTTTGGAGTCTTACGCAGTTTTCTCCGAAACTTCTCATAAATACGGTTTAAGACCCCTTAGAAAAACACGCACGTAGGGCACCCCGTACTCGGCCTAGATCCCTCATGTAGATAATTGCTCGTATTGCAAAAATAAAATAAAATCAAGGAATTACTGCAGTGCTGTTATTCTGGCAGAAAAATTTGGAATGCAAAATTTTCAGGCTTTGGCTGGTTAGCTAGAAAAATTCATAAAATGGAAGCTGCATTTCACATTTGAGAAAATCTGGAAGAAAGAATAACGGGAAGGCGAAAAATGAAACAACTGACTCATTTCGATTTTCTTGAAACCTAATTTTATTGTATTGCTTGTTTTTACTACCTTTTTTTAAGATAACTTAAAACAATTTTTTGTGGATAATAAAATAATATAATGATAATAAAAGTTACATTTTTAAACGCGCCAATATATCAAGAAAAATATTCACAGTCCTAATAAAGTAAAGTGTAAAGGGTTGGTGTTGGTGCTGTAGGATTACGGCCAATTATCTGCACATGGAATCTAAGCTGATGGGTGGGGTGCACTCCGTGGGCGTCTTTCTAAGGGGTTTTAACCCTTATTTACTCTAATTTCGGAGGAAAGCACGGAAAACTCCGAACAGTTAGGTCTGAGGACGCGAAACTGGTTTTGAACCAGGCACCTTCTAAAGTGTAAAGGGAAATGGGTAAAATCATACAAGCCGGTGCGCACCCCCATGTAAACACGGCGACAGTAAAGTATTTTAACACATTAAAATTGCACATATATTCCACTTACAAAAACATTAAAACAAAATACAACGTCCATATTTAACCAAAAGAACGTCTGCAAATTCAGTAACAGGCAATTTAAAATGAGCAAACAGTGGACCGTTTTTAACTTAAAAAAAAAAATACAGTGGATTAAGCAACCTAGTTGTACAGCTATGTAAACTATGCAACCAGTGGACCGTTTTAAACTAAAAAAACCACAGTGGATTCAGCAACCTAGTTGTACAGCTATGTAAACTTCCGAGTTTTCTTTCGACGGTTCTTGCAGCAGAAAACATACTTATTTAGTTGTGATATACCTTGTCTAATTATATACTGGGAGAAAAAGTATTGGGAAATCAATGTATCATCCTAATGAAAAACGGAGCCCCCCCCCCAAATGGTTTCTCTGGATCCGCCCCTGGGCAGGTGGGTGATTGCCCCCTTCCCCTCAAAAAAATTCTAGAAGTTTCAGATATCACCTATTTGAAAATATGTTTTACAATAGGAAACATTTTGCCTCCCCCCCCCATCTCCTCCACAATATTCCAATTTACATGAACATATGAACTCTCCAAAATACATTCTCCTCAAAAATCGAATTATCTTTGATCCCTCACAAAATATTCGAAAAATTAATTTTTGAATCGTCTTTCTTAGAACAATTTCAATCTCATATTCACAGGTTATTATTTTTTCCTCCCTTAAACTGAATTCAAATTTTCCAACTCAATCTGTGAACGTAAGGAAGTGAAAAAGGTGCTTGAGTGCCGGATTTAGAGGTGTGGAGGCCCTGGAGCAACAAAGGAGTGGTGGCCCTTAATTATTTCTCTAACAAATAACAGTTTTTTCGCCGACTAGTGTGGCGAAGTGGGTTCCCAGTTAACTCATAATAACATAGAGGTCTAGGGTTCGATTCCCGTGGAGGTAGATTTTATTAACACAAATAATAATATCTACTTCATGTCTGGTGTAGCACTCTTAATATAATGTCGATATGGCTCGCAACCAATCACGTTGACTTCCAGTATTATGCGAAATGTGTGCAAAGAAGCAGATGCCTCGCATCCGACTTCTTTTGGCATACAGGCCTTGACGTTATTCTTTAAGCAATTTTTTCTTTCAGCGAGTAATATTATAGAACGTAACATTTTTTATACGTAGTCAGTAACATGATATATTATTATTATTATTTTATTTATTTATTTATTTTTCGATGTGGATGAATTCATTTCTTGAGTATATAAGAGTGTGATGATTTACTTTGCGATTGTTTCTCTCAAATATACACATGATCGAACGTCAAAATTAGATATTTTGGCAAGAATTCGAAACTTGCTTTGAAATGGTCAAAACAAAAAATGAGAGGTAAAAGGGAGAGAACTGGTCTTCCATTATCAGAATTTTATTTATTTTTTAAAATTATTTTGCACATTATTCGGTATTCGTTAGGAAATTTTACGTAAAAATGTTTATTGTGGAGGCCCCAGGCTGCAGCCCCAATTGCCCTCCCTTAAATCCGGCCCAGGGAGCATGTGAACTCGTCTATAACAATATCTGGAGCATTATCTGCAAAAGGTTAGCCACCCCTTTCGTGGTCAGAACTTCTAAAACTGATAATACGAAATTCGGCATTTATGTGAGATTTGTAATGTAGGTGCTCGATAAGAAAGACTTTTCCCAAATGCGTAAACCATGAGGAGGGGGGGGGGAGTGGGGTAGTGTGCCAAAAAACTTTTCCATATACCTGTTTATTTCAAAGGAAAAAAGAGATATCCATAGAATTCGTGCTGTAGAATGTAACACTCACGAGCACCTGAAAATCAATTTCAGGACAATTTGAAATTCGTTCTCCAAGAAGGAAAGACGGCTAACCTCGCAATTTTTTTTTAAATTTTTTTACGTATCTTTCTAGAAAGGAAATAAAAATTATCTTTGAAATTTTTGCTTTAAAATGTATTAAATATGAATCTATTGTTTAGACGCAATTGCTCTGTAAAAGAAAAAAAAAACTAGTTAAAAATTTACTTGTTTGAATTTAATGTGAAAATATGGCAATACTTTCCGGTACTTAGACTAGAATCAAGCTAGCGTGATAACCAGGCATTTACACAACATTGTAGCTTTTGCGAAAGGTTTTGTGAATTTTACAAGCAATGGGGCTGTTTACTTTGAACGGACATCAAAATGGATGGATCTCACAATTTATTTGCTATCTTTAAATGCGATCAACTACGCTCATAGAATATCTATTTTTGTGCTATGAGGAAAACTAATCAATTGTTACATTGTTTGATTTTTATTGCCTCTTTTAATTTCATGCTTTTTTTTTTTTTTTTTACTTTCAGCAAATGCTGCGACTGCGAGAAGACAAACTTACTGGTGCCTCCAGGTTACAATAAATTCAAAACTCCTCTTGAAGAAGGTAACATGATGAAAAGTTCCTTTTTATTTCCTGTCATATAGTTAAGTAATCTGGCAACAGCCGGTTTCATGTTATAATGTTAAGTAATCTGGGAACAGCTAGTCGTCTGTTTTGTCCGGCTGCTCCTGTGAACGTTTCAGATATTCCTACTGCAAAAACTGCTACTCTGGTTCCTGCTCCTAAAACTACCAGCTCAGGTCGGGTGGTTCATCCACCAGACAGACTGATTTTAGGCTTTTAAGCTCTTATCTTACTAGTTTAAATAGTTGTTCTATTTATGCTGTTTATATATTTTGTTTTCTGTTAGTTTTTCAGGTTTTGGTTTTTTGGTTTTTTTTTTTTTTTTTTAGGGCGAGACGTCATATAGTTAATTAATCTGCTGCTGCAAAAGCCAATTTTATGTTGTAATGTTAACCCCTTAACGGTCGTATTATTTTCTAGAAAACGGCCGTAAAAGTGCCTATTTTTTATTTAAGAAAATTGAATAAATATAAGTGCATGCACAATACATGTATTCATTTTAATATTTTGGATATATTTTTAGCGCGAAAGAAAAAAAAAAGTTAAATTTCTAGGTTAAAGCCAACATTTAAGGTTATTGTGGCTGAATGTGTGTTTTCTAGTAAGCAGGGAATGTGTTTTTTTTTTTTTTTTTTCCAGTGGCGGGCCTCTACCTTGGAGGCATTGGCCACTTCTAAGACCGGAGTTGTTGGTCTCTTTATTATGGGGGCACCTAATAGGGGGACCAACGTCGCCACTTATGAAGGGACGGACAGAATGACAGCCAAGCCCAGTCGGGAATAGAACCCCGACAGCCGGGGGTTGAACCCGAAACCGTAGTGTTGTGCGTTACCAACCATACAATCTAGTGGACTCGGAGAATTTTTTTAAAGTTACTTCACAAAATAAATAAATATTTTTGATTTTTTCTTTGAATATAAGTTAAAAAGTGAGCTAATATTGCAAACTGCACACAATTACACGTATTTGAGTACTGCTACCATCTATTTAAAAATAAACTGTCTCCAAATTAAGTTAAAAGTAGTCTGGTACTGTCATCTGTTGTGTAAAATGAGATATAAAGAAACATCCGTGTATAAGAATTGAAATGCTCTTATCTTTCTGGAGCATAACTTTTGAACACTATTACCCAGAAATATCACAGGCTCGAGAAATAGAGGGAGAAAGCTTAGCTCATAATTTTGACGGGAGCAAGAAGGAAGGGGTTAAGTATCTGGCAACAGCCAGCCAACTACTTCTTGAACCCATGTGTGTGTGTGTGCCGACTCCCATTTCTAGAGATTTCCTCCGATTAAAAAAAAAAAAAAAAAAAACTACACAAACAACTTTAAAAGCTGTATGTTAAAATTTAAGAGACTGAAAACAAGACTTTACAAACATTTTTCGTTACAGACAAGTTTATTTCCAGGAGAGGGAAGCTCACGTTTTCTATTTAGTGGTGTAGATCTACTTGAGAACTTTCTGGAAATCGCCTCCTCAATTTAGATCATCATCAGGAAGTGCAGGCTTCTGTAAAGTACCGTTAACCAATAAGATGCGGGTTTGTGTAAATAGCCTAATATTCTTGAATATCAGTACCCGTCTTAAACTACTAACTATTGCTGATAGAACTTTTAGAACCATGAGTTTAGCATACACATACACAGCGTGTACACGGTGCTAAATTAACATTAATTTCTAATGATAAAAGAGAAAAGACTTAAGGTGTCTGCATGGACGCCGGTAGCACAGAGCAAAGGGGAACTTGCACCCTGGATATATGTATCCCGGTTTTTTTTTCCTTGTTTTTGTTTTTCTCCCACATGCTAACCGTATGTTGAAGCAATCTTTGACCCCTACCTCCCCCCGGAAAGTATTTGTCGATGTTCATAGGCCCTGCTTATCTTTAAAATGCAATTTTCGTAGAAAACTCTTAATAAACTCTGATGTTTTAGTTTCCTAAATTATTTTGAATTTTGTTACTATCTGGCTTAGAACTCGATTTACAGGAATTTTAATGATTGTCCTTTCATAGGTAAAAACCCAGTATTTGAGTAAAGCTGACGCTCTTTATTAAAATGAGACTTTAAAGATTTTGCTTTGTCTTGAAACAATCTAATTAAGAAAAAAGTATAATATAGTATGACACTTTGGTAAAATCTTTAGTAGCACAACTAGTTCAAGAAACGTTCACAGAACATTCAGAGACTTCAAAAAACGCCTGTTGAACTTGTGCTAGGGATACTACTTAGGAATTGATTTAGAGATTGAACCTCTGCTATGAATGTTCTAGTCTGAGTTTGAGAGGTGGGTTGGTTTGAGATACTTATCTAGGGAGCTGTCATCTCGATTGCTCCAAAGTGCTATGAATGTACTTAAATAGTTTTTGATTGTTTATTAATTTGAAGTTTTGAATATTTGCGTGATTTTTCTGCGCGTTTAAAAGAAAAAAAAAAACATTATTGCCTATAAATTTTCAAACAAGACAACTAGAGTTATGAAGTCTTTAATTCAGTTACTTAGGTTCCAAACGTTAAAATAAGATTTCCGAAATAAATATATCTTCGTTTAAATTTGACTTTTGAAGTCTGCAAAAGTGTCCTTTTATAGCGATTTTTATGCTATTTTGAATCTAAAAGTCAAAATATTTTAAAATATACATTTTTTTGCATGTTATTAAAAATATTTAGCTATATTCTATAAGTTAATGTACATAAGTAAGCAATTTTTATCAAAGTCTGTTTAAGATGATTTAATTAGGTATTATGTCCTGTAATTTCATTTTAAAAATTAAAATTAGCCACTTTAATTATTAACTGTTGTCTAGCATGAAATTAAAAGTTGTATAAAATTAAAAGAAAGATGGGTATGATAAAATGGAAATGTCGACAGAAACATTCCAATTTAAAATCACTGGGAGTGAATTTTGAAATCAGAGATAGCCATGGAAATTTAAACCAGGATAATTGCAAACATTACAGCATTTTGCAAGAAAATGTATATTATATGTACAGTAGAACCTCGATTGTCCGAAATAACAATGGAACCGACTACTATTAAAAATTCAACATTCACAAAGGTATAAAGATAAGTTTGGTTCTTCTTTTTGGATCGTCCTTTGTTTAGCAACTTTATCACAAAGCTGCTTTAAAATGAATTTCAGTTATCAGACAGTTTTCGAATAAAAGATGAAGTAATTTTAAAAGCTGCTTAAAAATGAATTTCTGTTAACAGATAGATTCGGATAAAAAATTCTGGATCATCGGGGTTCTACTGTTCATTAACTGTTTAATGATTATTTTGTTCTATTATTAAGTAATTATTTTTGTGAATGTCATTTTTTTTTTATCGTTGTTACTTTTGAAGGAGAAGAACTTTTCATTTTTATTTGATTTTGTTTGAAAAATTGTCGTTTTTTGAAAAATGTATTGAATTGATATATTTAATGTAACTTACAGAAAACAAACCAACTTACGTGTATCTGAATGTTGATATAAAAGAAATAGACGAAATAATTGAAGAAAGAATGGTGAGAAATCAGTATTCCTATCTATTATCTTCTTCCGTCAGCAAGTACCTTAATATCCTGTTTTCCTATTGGCCCTCATAAACACTATCCTGAATCCTCACTTTTTCTATATAAATTGAGCCAATTTTTGTTATTCTCATTCTAGCACGGACAACTGCATGTAATACATGCCGAAACCGGTCTGATAATTTAATATTCTTGTTGGTGCTCTTATACATTGTTATTTTGATGCTAATTTACCTTCTGCACCAAGCTACGTTTTCGTGCTTACGATTGAAGTTTAATAAGAGCACCTGACTTTTTGAGTGCCCTTATTAAAATTCAAGAGTGTTCATTCTGATAATAAACGAGTTCATTCGCTGTAAATATATTCGGTTATGGAACTCAGTAAATAAAATTCCCATGATCTTATCAAGCCAAAAATTACGAACAGCGTATAAAAGAATATCATATATAAGCTTAGATTTTTCTTTACCAAAACTGATGATTAACTATAATATGCAAAGTGATACTAAGCATGTAAATAAAAAATCAATGAATGGAACGTGTAACTACGCAGGGGCGGTAATGAGCAAATACATGATATACTACAGAAAAACAAATGCATCACAGGTTTTTCTAAATAACAATTAGATTATTGTAGGTAACAGTAGTAATTCGTAAAGTAACTGACCACTAAACAAACAACAGAATATATCCCGATATCACCGAAATTTTTGGATTAGTGATGAAATCCCGTCTATTTACACACATATAAGTTCATATCCCCCTCCCCCCCGAAAAATTTTCCTGGCTACGCGCCTGGGATAGCTTCCTATTCTTTTTTCTTCTCATGATGAAGATACCAAAGTTTTTCTTTTTCCTTTTCACAAGCGCCATTACATCAACAATGCACATTTATTGATAACAAAATCAAATTACGGTGAGCTGTAATTACACTGCTAATATTGGACGTCCTGTCAATTGTTAAATCGTTTAGTATCAGAAGGATCTTAGAGCATATTACATACAAAGTTTTTTACTAACGTAATTAATTACCGTAAGCAGCAATAGAAGTATAGTTTTAAAGTATTAATCTTATAACAGTAACCTAAATGATTGGATATTTCTTCTTTTATTGTAAGAGCACGCAAAAAATATTTTAACATTTATCAAATTTCTTGCCTTGAATAGCTAGCAATGGATTGTTTTGTAGGGAAAATTATAAATATAAAAAAATTATACAGCATAAAACATGACTCCTAAAATCTCTTTACAACTGCAGTGTTCTATTTTCCAGGAATGTAATATAGACTATGAATATATTTTTTGCGTGTCTGAGCTATTTCTTTCTTTATAACATTATAATTTTTCTTCAACTTATAAAAAATAATTACATGTTATTACAATTGCTAGACTACATGCAACTAATATAAATCCATTTTTCTTCCTTCATAAGTGTGAACTTTATGTTGTAACAATATAATATAAATAATTCATTTTTCAACGTGAATCAAACCATGACAATCTTTTATATTTCGATTTCTTTAGTATTTTGTAGATAGATCTGGCAGTACTTTTGTTTCGTAATGTTATTCCTTATTCTTGTTAAAGCACTTGTTTTAGAAATTGCAATGCTCTTTTATATCTTTCCAGGAATACTCAATGCAGTTCTATGTTAATGAATACTGGAAGGACGCCAGACTTAATGTATCCTTTTTTGGAAATAACAAGAGATTCCGAGTACCAAGAGAGTGGGTACCGGATTTATGGGTACCAGACACAATTTTTGAAAATTCGAAAGGAGGGTGGGTCTATCCCCTTTCTGTTCCTAATGTAGTAGTCCAGGTTCAAGCTTTTGATTATTTGCATCGTTTTACAAGGTAAAGTTATTGATATCACTTATAAAACATTGATTAATTCTATAAATTTCTCTTCATTTACTTTATGGATGCACTCATTAGCATGTACGTATTAATTCATAGTACTGTTAGACCTCGTTATTCCGACTTTTCTTAACCTTCCGTTTCCGACCACTCTCAGGGCCACAGAAAAGTGTCATCATAGGCGAAGTGTCTCTATAACTGGAGTTGCAGAAAACCATGTTTATAAAAAGCTATGTTTTTTGTACTTAAGACCAATTTGAGATTTATAACTGTTCTTGCATTTTTAATTAATAAAGCAATAAATTTACGAAAAAATAGAGAGTGTGTGTGTGTGAGAGAGAGAGAGAGAGAGAGGGAAATCTTTTTATAAAAAAGTCTGGATTTTTACTTAGTTAGCATGTTATTATTATGACGGGAAATAATGGTGAATTAAAGTTTGCTTATTCCTAGGCGTGCTTCCTACAATTTTCGTTTCAATATTATACAAGAAATTATAATCAATATCTGTTGTTTTAGAAATTGATGTTAGATAATTCCTGACTGTTTCAAAGAAGGACAGTGCTTCTGTTTAGGAAAATTAGAAAATTTTCCTAAAGCGTCGATATATCCGGAGTTGAAAATTATTTATTGACGTAAAATCCGGAGTTTACTTACATTAAAGTCATGCATTCAAAATCGGGACTTTGAAAAATTGTCGTGATAACGAGGTCTGACTGTACTACTTTATGCATCACTTACTAGTATTATTAGGTATATGTCGCGGGAAGTAATAGTCTTTTTTTACATAAGATTCAAGCAAATAAATTTTCAACAAGTATTGAATTACACACCAATTAGAGGGATCTCTCACTTATTCTCTTTGAACGCGAATCTCTCCCTTGCGAACGCGAATTTTGGAAGATTCCGTCACGAGAAATAGGAAAATAACGACATAGGTCTCTCACTTATAGGGAGCTGTTGTACGTAAAGTCCGTCGCGGCTCCAAGTTGTTAAACGATTCTTCTGGTGGTGCCAATTTCAAGGGGGGGGGGGGTTGGTTCCTCCTCTGGAATTGGTTAAAAATTAGGAGACCATCGGGCTAAAGTCGGATTTCCACCCACTGGAGCCCACTAAAAATGGAACCCTCTGCCCATCATCACCCTATCTGGGGGATCTGGCAAAGTATGCGGATGTCATAGATGCCATAAGAAGCAACAACAACAACAACTTATAAGCGCCATTTTGAATTGTCTTTCTCAGTCATAAACAGCGCAATTCACAAATCCTGTCACACAGATGTACCTACTTTTCTTCGTCGTCGTCCTCGAAGACACACGGTGTTTAAAAAACGAGAATGTTGGGAATGTTGTTGAAAATATAATATTAAGTAAACTAAAGCAATGAAATGTTTTTTATGAGTTACGATTGAAGATGATGATAAATAGTAAGACGATAATGATGCAACTGATCTTTCTGTCCCATCTGATGCTAGTGGTTTAATCCTTTAAAGCGCCGTGTTCCCGCTCTGGGAACACCAAACTCTGACGTTTTGACTGTTGCCAATCACGAAGAATAGATTTGATTTCTATAAAAATAGTTGCGGGTGACAGCTCCACGAGAACCCTTTACTTTTTAGCACGTCATTTCCCGTAAAAAAATGGTCACGATTATTTTTAACAGCACTTACATCTCCTGAAAAATGGAAGAATGCGAGAACAGCTGGATAGATTGCCCAATGCTGAAAAAAGGGCAGCCGTTGCCATCGCTCGACTTAACTATCAGCAAGATGGCGTTGTAAAAATCATGTGTTTTTTGCAATGTGTTGTAATTATACAATGTATACAACTTCGTCCTTTAATGGGTTATTTATTTATTGTTTTATTATTTTTATTTTTTCAGGTATGCTATGAGAGTGACCTGTTCTATGAACCTTCGCGCGTACCCAATGGATACTCAAAACTGCTATTTATTAATTACATCCTGTAAGTTGAAAGTTCTTTACTGAGTAATTACGGTTATTATTTAGAGTATACTAAGAAGCTGTGCACTCAGCTCGCTAATGCCCGTCAGCTCGCGAGAATCGTTGGCGATTCTCTTGCAATCACTTCAGGATTTCAGTCCGCTTCTCTAGCTCGCCATACAGCTTGCAATGGCATACTATATTGTTGTTATAAATCATGAATATGGGTAGCTAGAGTGAGCATTCAACCATCTTAAGTTTGTCTTTTTAAACTTTACTTTTTTCCAGTAGCTTATGACAATTCCAACCTGGTGTTCAAATGGCTGCACGAAAGAGAAGAAGGTAACCAAGATGTGGAAGACTTAACACTGGCTGTGGTCAAGCCGCTGAAATATGCTATAGTTAGCATTACACCAGGATCCCGTGTCAACAGTCTGAACAGTGGTAATTCAATACTTTTTTAAAAAAATGCATTTGGAAAAGGAAAAATATCATTTATCGTTCTTTGAAAATGGCAGCATACTAATTAAAACTCTTTTTTTTCCCACGGTTTACAAAATTTAAGAAATACATAAGGCCGGTTCTGCCAAATGGGAAAGGCATGCACCGCACACGCGAGGTCGAAATAAAGCGGTAGAAAAGTCTCCTCCACTATTTTCATTTTATGAACCATTTGATATATTTGTACTGCATGACTAGAAACTTAAATTGCATATACCTGAAGTTTTATAAGTTTATCATTTTATCAAATCTAATTCGTTTTTAAAAAACTTCGATTTTGTTTCTCCGAGATGGATTGTATGAAAATATAGTTCTTTCCAATAAGCCTGTAATGTCATTAGTCATTCATACACTTTTTGTTTTCAGTACCTTCACAGAGACTGAGCACAAAAGTCCCTTCCCATAAATGGTGTTTTATTGTAATTTTTGAAGGCGTTATTTAAAAGTATTTTCAACGTAAATCTATATGGATCACGAAATGCTAAAAAAAATAGAACGTGATTGGGGTAATTTAGAAACCTAAATTTTTTTAGCTACAAAAGTTTCAAGTATTCCTGTTAGTTTGAAATACAAATCGAATGTTTGATTCGTTTATTACTATGCGCTGCGTATTGATGTGGGCAGAACTTTTTAATATTTTAAAAATGGTGTAAATAGATTTAGTCACGGATCAAAGGCTGTAAAATTATAAAACGAAAATAGATTTATTTTTTACGGTACAATTGTGGACGGTGATTCGATGTATATAGAGTCATGCGTGATATTTAAGTTTGCTTTAATAATACATTGATTGTCAATTTTAATGCCGTGTTGATATACAACACAAAATAATTGCAAACGGTATCTGATACAGAAAACAGAAATCTATATGCATTATTTATTTATGTAGTATATCCAGTTGAATAGATTAGTTTTGGAGTATTTTTACGAGTCAGTGCCAGAATAATGCCAACCAATATATGATACGAATAGATATCGATAATATACATGCGAACGGGAGCGTTTATCAATTTTATTTTCCATCCGAAATAATTTTTCCCAGCATTCGACAACAAGTTGCTTGCAGTGGTTGCTTCAGTGAGGTGGTCATAAAATCTGATAATGAGATTTCCAAACTTCGTTAGAATTGCCAGTGTGCCATTCTATCAGATCGTGAAAGTAAATGAAACAACTTCCATACGAATGGAGTTTTTGGATCATTATGAAGCTGCATTGTCAAACATTATCTCCAAAATTTTGAAATTCTCCTACGAGACAAAAATACCAGCTGACAAACAATGGGGAAGTCCCCTGCCGGATGGCAATTGGACCGGAATGATGGGCCTGGTACAGAGAGACGAAGCAGATTTGATTATTGCCATGCTGTCTGTCACAGAAGAAAGATCTCAGATTGTTGATTTTAGCTACCCGTATATGATTGACTCTCTCGTATTCGCAACTAGACCATTGGAAAGGGCCATCGATGGAAAATCTATACTAAAACCCTTTAATACAGATGTATGGATATGTTTGTGGGTGACCGTTTTAATCTTGCCTCTTCTGCATTCGATTTTACTGCGACGAAAACCATTTCAGGCAGCTTACAGAAATATTCTGCGAGATTCTACTAATGCTCCAGAAAGAATTGCAGATTACTTTCTAAGAATTTCTTGGTTGATATTTCAAACACTATTAGGCTGGAGCTATGCAGCTGTACTCCTGTCTTTCTTGACTTTTCCATCTTTAACAGGCGTTCGAAATATTCCAGAACTGGCGAATGCTTTCCGTCGTGGTGAGTTTCAGTGTACCGCATATCCCAGTCCATATACTGCTGTTCGGATGGAAAAATCAGCTGATCCAAACGTAAGAGTTCTGGGTCAGTGTGTGAAAGAAAGTGCACCGCAATCTGATTTCGATGTTGCTTTTATGACATCTAAAAAACTTGCCTATATTGGTCTAGCAAGTAGATTTATTGGTGTTGAAGGAAAATATTTTGTTTCAGAAGATGTGTTCCAACCTGACTACAGAGGAATTGGAGTTAGGAAAGATTTTTGCTGTAAAGCCGGATTGGATTTTGCTGTACACAAAATCTGGGCTTCTGGACTTCATACTAAACTGAGGAAAGAATATGAACGCCGTAAAACTCATAAAATGCTTTGGAGTCCGTTAAATAACGATTACAATGCTCAAGAAAGACGTTTATCACTTGGTGATTTTGAAGGTGCTTTCGTATTGTTGGCTTCAGGATGTTCACTGTCTGTAGTTGTATTTTTGTCTGAAATAGTGTGCGGAAAAATGTATATCTCTATTTTTTCGTTGAAAACAAAGTCTGGAAACTTCAGTAACAAAAATCAGCAGGATGAATGATAACGTGTGGCAATTTGCGCATGGCTGTACACGAAATATCTTTTCAAGAGAAATTTTTTAGATTATCATCAACATATGTAGTGAAATGTTTACCTAGATTAGAAAACAGCTAATTGTTGTAAATTTCCTGAGAACTAATCACAAAACTGTTCACTGAAATAATGTGCAGTCCAATTTTTTTTCTCCAAATTGAAAGATTCTTTTACTGATGGAAACAATAAACATAATAAAATTACTTATTTCATCCTAAGTTTTAATTACTAACTACGATTAATACTGAGCATGATTTTAAGTTAGTTATCACATAGTTGCTTGATTCAGAGCTAGAAAAACACATTCGCGCACTAAAAGCAAATTGAGAAAGATACCCAAAAGTCTTTTTGCCAAAATTTAGTGGCAGCCTTATGGGGCAACTGAATGACAGATATCTCACTTATTAACAGAATAAATCCTGCAGATTTAAAAATTTTTCGTTGCAGGAAACTACACTTCACTCTACGCAAATCTGACTTTCGTGCGGCATATTAGCAGCCACTTAATGAACGTGTACATACCGAGTGGCCTGGTGGTCGTTCTCGCCTTCCTGACCTTTTGGCTGAATGTCCGATCGGTTCCGGCAAGAGTTGCCTTGGGCCTGACCTCCTTGCTCACCCTGTCTACACAGGCATCCCAAGCGAGGACCAACTTGCCGCCTATCAATTACCTCACGGCGATGGACATTTGGCTGTTCACTTGCATGATGCTGGTGTTCCTGTCACTAATAGAGTATGCTACATCTTACCATCTGTACAATGAAAAGGTGATTCCATTTTTACTTCTTTTCAGAATGCTATATTTATTTATTAGATGCTATTAAAGTTGAACCTTCTGTCATCGTGGTCAACTTAGTCTGACTGCTGCTTAACCCATTTGGAATCACAAAGGAATATGAAAAAAAAAGGCCTTTATCACCAAATTTTATTGGTATTGGTCTGGTATTGGACCAACAAAGATGAGCGTATGCATATAGCTCTGGTGACATGAAACTGTCCAAAAAATTGAAGCATATATATACCCTTACTAGCAATTTTGCTTGGGCAGTTATCGGCTGGCTAAGTGGCCGGTGGTAATCCGAGCAAAATTGCTAGTAAGGTATACATATACACGCTCCGTTGATCGTGGCCAGAAAATTTGAGTGTGTGCGCTCCGCTGATAATGACTAGGAAAATTGAGCATATATACACGCTAATGATGCAAATGCTTCAATGAATGATTAACATATTCGATTCCATTGTTGCAAAAACGGAGAACGGCAACGATGGAAGCGAACAGCTTAAAGCTAATAAGACATTAAAAAATTTGCTTTTATCTTTTTCTACGTAGAACGTAAGCTCTTTTTTTGTACTTTTGCTAAAAACGCTTTAAATACTACACACTCTAATTTCGACGGAGAGTATCCTTTGTATGAGAGTATATGTATAATTTAGCTGATGGTCAGACGACGACGTTCGTACGTATCCATCAAACTCGTACCAAATGCCGTCAAACTTGCCGTCTTTTAAGTAAATATCGCCAAATTAAACTTCAAAAGTAAATTTACAAAACTGAAACCAGCTTGGCAATATCTACTATAGTTGATCAGAAATCGCCAATCCTAATGTTATCCAATGGAAATTTTCTCAAGATTCGTAACTCTGGCGCCAATAAAACCGATTTACATGCAGCAAAATGCAGACTGAATATTTAACACTTAAAACTTTAACTTTAGATTGAATTTTATCTTTGAAGAGTAGATCCCTTAAAAAATTCGCATCGCTGTATTTAATTGTTTTGTTTTATTTTGGGCTCTCTGTGGTAGATTTATAAACTTAAATAATCCATATTAATATTCCTTGATATAGAGGAACCAATTAGATTTTAAAGAATGATTGCCCAAACACCTTCATTTATTAAAATATTTTCGGGTCTCCCTGCAAAAAGTTTATTCCTAATAACAAAGTTCCCGGACTTATCCCAAGGGCAATTCTTCCATGCAGAGATCGTCCCTGGATAACGAGCTTATCCAAAAGATTTTTTAAAAAATGAATACGAAATGGCATAGTATTCATAAAATATTGGTTCTTAATTTCATAAATTTACAAAGAAAACTGAGTTGAAGATGGGAGAGCGAGAGTGACGAACGAGAAAGCAAGACTGGTAAGATCGACGTCCACGTCATATCTTTCTGCAAAAAAACAGCCGCATTGTCAAGACAAAAAAGACTACTTCCCTGATTTTGGGGTTATTTTTACCAAATTCCCTGACATTTCTCTGATTTTTCCAGATTGAAGTCGCCTGACTCATCTGTTACCACCCTAAATAACTCACAGGAGTGGGAAGTAACACGTCACAAGTAACAAAACTATAGTAATGGCTAATTTTTTCGGTAGTTTGTAGTGTAGTGCGCTACTTTTTTCAAAAAGTAGTGTAACTTGTATGTAGTGCGATACAAAAAATCGGTAGTTTGTAGCGCTTTTTGAAAACTATTTTTAACATTACTCTTGCCACGTCATCGATTCGGGCGTTTGATCACGTGGTCTGATTGCTCATTCTACCGAGTATAGAACTAGAGTTGAAACTTGAAGGACATCCCCCACACACAAATTACTTTAATGTGCATTTATAACCCCTTCCCGCCAATGCGTGTTTGAAATATCCTTATATCGATATTGTCCTCAAAATTTCGCAGGCGCCACTGACACCGAGTAACAATCTAAGTAAAAAAAAAAAGTAGCAACATTTAGCTTCATATTAAGACAGGACCCAATAGCAGATCCAGAGGGAGCACGCCCCTCCCCCTCAAATAAATGAAGTTTAGACCATAAAAATTGTTTTTTTTTATTGCGTAGAGTTATTGAAACTTAATTAGTTTCAGCAATACTTCAGTAATTAGCACTAGCTATTCACTAGAGCAATAGTTTTCCCTTATTTGTATATCAATATCTTAAAATCTGAATGTAAATTGAATCTTTTAGAAAAATTTACCTAAAAGCAGTGAAAAAGTAGCAGGGTGGGGACTACATTTCAAAAGTATAGCTAACTACATTTGCCAAAAAGTAGTTGTATTTGAAGTTAACTGCAGTTTTCGAAAAGTAGTCGTAGTTCACCATTAAAGAAAAGTAATTTTTCCCACCACTGATAACACATACACTATTTTCAATTGGTTCAAGCGTCCGTCCATAACAATAAAATATATGATTTAGTTACATATTGACGGCAGTTAATGAACGGACAGACACACAAACGGAAATCATAAAACATTTCTCAACTTTGGTGGTATGTGTCGCAAACGAATTGGGCGAATTTCAGCCATCTTAACCGTTTGACTGTTATCCATCAAAATCCTCATAGACCCTCCAATAAAAGTATTCGAGCAAGAGAGAAATTTCCTATTTTAGATTTGCGGAAAATAATTGAGTTTTTGAAAAACGCGCAACTTAATAGAAATATGGAATGTCATATTTATGCATAGCCTAAGTCATATTCTATGATAAATAATTTTTAATATACGAAACCAACGTAGGAAATTTCTCTCTTGCTCGAATGCTTCTTTTGGAGGGTGTACATTCCAAAAGCGCAATAGCGCTGCATAGCAGTCAAACGGTTAACCCTTTAACGCGAGGTGACCTCAAAGTGAGGATACAAAACTCTGGCGTTTTGACTATTGTCAGTCACGAAGACTAAATTTGATTTCAATAAAAACACTTGAGGGCGACATGTTTACACGAGAATTCTTTACTTTTTAGAACATAATTTCCCGTAAAAATTATCTATTATTTGTATAATTGTCAGGATTACTTTTACCAGCAATGGCATCTGCTAAAACTGGAAGAATACGATGGAAATGCCATGGCTCCCTGAGATACCAAGTACAGGCTGTCCGAAAAGCTCTGTTTTTGCGTACGAGCAAAGTTTCGCACCTTTGTCGATTGGCGCTACTACCTGACCCTATCACTGTTGCCAACTCTGCAGGAGAAAAAGTGGCTCAAATCAAAGTTTAAAAAATGTTTTCAAGCAGAGAAAAAAAAAAAAATTCTTTGGCGTTTACTTTTAAGTGCTTGTGCTGCTGAAATATGCTTGTCTGCTGATGCTTTTTGGGTCATTTGGACTTTCATTTCCGATTTACCAAAAACTTTGGTATTGCCAGTTTGCCAAGATCTTTTTCTCCGGCAGAGTTGACAACAGTGATAGGGTCAGGTAGTAGCGCCAAATCGGCAAAGGTACGTAACTTTGCTCTTGCGCAAAATCCAATAGGAGAAACTGGTTTTCGGACAGCCTGTACTTGCAATCTCAGGGAGCCATGGGAATACATTGATACAATGTTGTTTTTTTTCCCATTTCAGCTACGCAAGAGGAGACTGCTCAAGACGGCCGTCGGCAAAATCTGGGCCAAACGTACGAACGCTTTAACGAATCCGTATGCAGGACAAGAGAAAGAGACTACTGACAAGAATCAAAATAAACAATCGAACTCTACAGAACCGAATGAATCTGAAATAACGGAAGAGTTCGAGGAAGAGACCCAACTGCTGGACACTATTTCAAGAGTGCTGTTCCCGACAACCTTTTTCTTGTTCACATGCATATACTGGATCTATTATCTGACTGGAACTTAAACAGCTTGCAGCGATTAGTGTTTTGAAAACATGTAGACCATTTTAAAAAGAATTAACTGTCATGTTCTTACAAATCATTGAATTCAGATTTTTATTAATTACTAGGACAATTAATTTTTACTTTATTAGGGTGAAATTGGATCATCTATATTATTTCACTGAATTCGAAATCGGAAATTACATGAACAGCAAAATCATACCCCCCCCCCACTTTTTTTTAAAATATAATATCCCTCTAGGATGAATTCTGGAAAATTCAAGCAGCAATCACAATAGGTAGTAGTTGTTGTTTTTTGTCACGGCAAAGCACTCTAGGGCTATCTGCCAAAGGGACGAATGCCTTGGTCGGAGGACGTTTTAAAGGGTTCTAAGACGCACTCACGTTCATCTGGAAAAAAAATGGCCAAACCTCAAGACCGTTAAATTAACAGCAGCGCGGTAGGCCAGAACCCTGGACCTTCTTGCTTCAACCATCGGGCAATCCTCACCGTCTTATCCTTCATATCACGTTGTAATAATTTCGTTAATAAATGTCCACGCAGGGTGTGAGAGAAATC
The DNA here is from genome assembly GCA_038373885.1 of Cheiracanthium punctorium. NCBI lineage: Eukaryota > Metazoa > Arthropoda > Arachnida > Araneae > Cheiracanthiidae > Cheiracanthium > Cheiracanthium punctorium. The sequence goes on from JAWZYV010001774.1 coordinate 216,429, forward strand.
CTTTCCCACCATATATGCAGATATACTTGAAACTAATATTTAATTCTGTAGAAATTTAACTGCTGCTTAATTATTTTTTGCTTTTAGATTTTCAACTTGTGACGTAAAAGCAGCTATGCTTCCTTTCTCAACTTGGTACCGCAACACTAGAAATTATTTTCAGCAAGTTCCTTCAACACATATTCATCTGAACTAACGCTACTCTCTCTATCAAACAAACAAACAAAAAAAAAAAACAGAGTGTGGCTATGTCGTGGTCACGACCGTGCGTTTTGCGTGAATACGGGCACGCAACGAGTGATATTTTCTTTGAATTCCATCGGACTCAGGAAAGAAATCAAGTAACAAATAAGGAGCGTGTTTTAACTTTATTAATGATATGAACAACGTGTCCAAGACGCAGCCACACCACGTTTTTTACTTTAACACTATATACCCGTTTACTATACCGTTACTATACCTATAACACACTATACCGTTTTTTACTTTAACACTATATATATTTAACACTATATTTACTTTAACACTATAACACTTTGAAACGCAAACGAACATTCTAGCTTCTCCGAGTCAAGATTTATACTAAACGGAGATTATGTGACGCCGCGAAACGATCTCAAAATGGCTGCGCTTTCCTTCCGCCACAAGCGATTCTTCACTCTACGTAAAGAATTCTTTGATCTTTTAGCTATCGAGTAGTGTATTTCGGAGGTAGATGATAGATATGTAACAACAACACCAAACTGTATCGCCCGATTATGTTATGATCAGTTTTCTGAATTTCCTCCTACTGTGGAAACAAATTTAAAGACGCATTCATGCCAAAAATTATTCCTAACATTCTGAATAAAGGGATATCCAATTTAGAACTAGTACTTTATTTGAATTTTAAGATCAAGTTATTATTTTTATACTATTTTCTAAACGATTTTTTGTCAAGTTATGACGAAAAATAAATAAATAAATAAAACAATCCCTACTTATAAGTTTTGATCAAAAGTAGATTAATTTGTTTCATTGTTCAAGTTTGTTTTCAAGTTCATTGTAAAAAAGAACTTTTCAAAAACCACTTTTACATCGTAAAAGCTGCGCGATCGTGAACAAATTTTAACCTTCCTTTTCGAAATTTCAAAGGTTTTTAAAACGGGGGAATCGAGCTTTCGATTCGAATGACAGAAACGTTAACCAGTAGACTGCACAGGACAGACGAACTGGTAAGCGAGTTTCATTTATAGAAAGTGAAATGAACTGTTTGGATTTACACCTTAATTTAACTCCCGCCTTTTTTTTTTCTTCCGTTATTGCCTTTAGGTAGTAACCTGAACATTTTTACTAATTTAGAATACTCCCGAACTTTTCTACCATTTCGCAAGAATTATGAAAAAATTTGGATTGACCGTATGCATTCATGTTGTTGACAAGAAATGGATTCATGACAAGTAACCAAAGCTAGGCTTAAGCAATTCTTGTTCGTTACGTTTCTTGTGTTCTTGTTCGTTACGTTTAAAGTCGCAACCCTTCCGTTATCGCCATTTGGCAGGGACTCGAACCTTAAATTAAACCTTTTTAGTGTGGACTCATGTACTGTTAGCTAAAATACATTAGTATGCAGCATTTCAGCTCAATTAGAAATGAGGATGGACGCGGGACGGGAAATAGGTCTATCTCGCCTCGCAAAACAGCTGTTAAGTCTCGCAAAATCCCTATATAGTAATGATGAAAATGTCTATCCCGTCTCGCATAAAAGCGGTAAATCTCTGTCTATTCTCGTCTCGTCTCGAATCCATCCCCATTTGAAATTGAGCGAAAAATGCTGTTCTTGTTGTTGTTTCTAATGACGTCTATCAACCGCGAAGCGATGCCAGATCCTCCATATAGGACGGCGATGGGCGAAAGGGGCCATTTTTAATGAGCTCCAGGTGGGAAGAAATCCGATTTTGCTCGAGGTCTTCCAATTTGGAACCAATTCCAGACGAAAGACCTCACGTGCATTGACCGGGCCATGCACGATACATTTGCAGTGTGATATGAGGCGGCAGTTCGAAGGAATAAAATCTTCTTCACTGCATTGGTACCAGGGTGCGAATTGACGGGGGGGGATGCCGGGGATTGTCCCTGGCTGAAGAATGTAATATCCCTGGCTAGAGAAATATTAATGGATCCCTGCCAGGGATACTATTTATCCCCTGCTGGAGAAATGCTAAAATTAGTCTCTGTCCGTACAAGTTCAACAGTACCTAGCGATTTAAGTATTCAGAATAAAAATTCGTCTTTTGTTTACTTGATAAAGGAGCAAGTTACAAGCATCCCTTTCAAATAGATATACACATGCCTAATGCTATTTCTCATTCTGTAACTGGGGTCAGGTTTCAAAGGAAGACTGCAAAATGAACGAACAAGCGCTGCTCTGCCGTGAGATGAATTTGAGGACGTAGAATCGACATATTAGTATCGGCATTTAGACGTAGGATCGACATAGGCAGGAATATATTTGCACAGAAAATTGGGAGTCGACTTTGTTTGAATTTACGTCACTTCCCAGACGTGTTGGCGACTGCATTTGTCATGTAATACTTAATATATTAAATGAGTGGAGCGTTTACACCTCCCCCCCCTTTTTTTTTCTTCTTTTCAAATGTCCCCTCCTGGAGAATGTTTTCTTTCAAATGTCCCCCCCCTGGAGAAAAGGTTCAATTCGCACCCTGATTGGTACTCATATTTAAAGTCCACTTATTTGCGCCAAGGACTTATAGAAAAGAATGATTGTTTTATATTATAAGCTTCTCTACACATTGAAATAAATTTAAAAAAAACTGTACGCTTTAAGAAACTTACAGAATATATTATTAAAAACATAGAAATGCACAGCAAAAGTTTGCAAAATTTTCTATTTTTTCTGAAATGTTTTTAACTGATAACAACTTTATCAATTATTACAGAGTATAGCATAGCTTATGAAGAGACATCTTAAAAATTTCCATGTCCCTCATATAATTAGTTTATTTTTATTTATGTACCAAAATCACGTGCCTCCCCCCTAAAGCTACAATATGAAATAAAAGAGCATAAAAAGCGCCGTGTTTTGCTTTGACAAAAACAAACAAAATTGTCGTTGAGAAGTATTCCGTTTATTTAGCTGGAAGGAAACGATTCTCTAAATCATTGAGAAAATGTGCTTACTTATGCAAACTTTTGAGCGTGTGCAAATAAATTAATACAGGAATGCAGTTTAAAATGACTTATTTTATTGTAGATTTAAAAATAATACGTTTGTATTCACGAAGTCGGAAGCAGCTTTAAAATTTATCAAGGTAAGTGCGCATTACTGCGTGATATTTGAATTTCTAAGCAGCACACAGAAGAAACTAAAACACACTCCCTAACGTAAATAAATTAACTCTTATCAGGCAAAATAGTGGAAATCATTAAATGTATTACTTAAGTGCGTTTCAGATAAAAATTTCAGTCTTAAAAAAGAAAAATCTGGAATGAATCCCCCTCTACTTTTCGAACACTTGGTATTTACCAAGCGTTTAAATAAATTTCATTCTTCTCAATCGGGTCTAATGTTCGGGTACTACTGCATTTGAAATGATTTCCGTGTATAGCCAGCAATGTACAAGAATACTTTTTTGCAGCCCTGTAAAAATATGTACAGTGTACACTCGCTAAAATGTATGCAGTATGTAAGACAGTGTCCTATAATATGCGGCCTCACCATGGCACAGTGGTTATGCCACTGAAAATGGTAGATGGCCGAAGTGTGAAGGTCCCGGGTTCGGATCCCATCGCGCGGCTGTCGATCTAACATTCTGGAGTTTTGGTAGGTTTTCTCCAGATGTAACGTGAATACGCGTTAGAACCCCTTAGAAAGTCCTCCTACCAAGCCCCCCCCTTGGCAGATCGCCCTAGTGTAGCGTTGCCGTAATCACACAGAACTGTAATATGCGTACGTAATTTGATGTCAATCAAATGCACCATTTAGACATTAGCTCATTTTAAATGATTTGCATCCATAGGACGTAACCTGTAAGAATTATTCTTTGCAATCCCGTGAACAAACTATCAACTCCAAACACACCAAAATCTATGTAGATCATGTGGCTGTGACATTTTATTGACGTGTCCAATCTGTGCTCAATCGAATGCGCCATTTAGAAGCTTAGCACTTTCAAGAATTTCCGTCCATTGGCCATTATGTAAGAGAATTATTTTTTATAGCCCTGTAAAAAAGTCATAAGTCCTGTACATGACAAAATCTATACCGGTCTTGTGACAATGATCTATAACATATATACCAAATTTGAGATCAATCGAATGCTTCTGTGCACTTTTAAGAATTTCCCATAAGACCATAATGTAAAAGAAATCTTTGTCGTTGCCCCCTGTAAAAAAAATAAGTCCGATACACACCCAAATCAATACTGGTCTTGCGACGATGGTTTATAACATGTATACCAAATTTGAGCTCAATCGAATGCACCGTTTAGGACCTATCGTGTTCACTCCCATACACAGAAACTAACACACACACACATACATACATACAAGCATCTCATAAAAATAGAATAAATGAATTCATAAGACTTCAAAACGTGTAAATACATCAAAATTTCGAAGTCGTATTTTTTCATGATTACAATATTTCCTTAAATGGTACTTGTTCGGAAAGTAAAAAATCTGGATTGAGTCTCTTGGACTTTCCGAATAATCACGATTAAGATCATTACCAAGCATTTAAATAAATTTAAATCTGTGCATAATTCAAACATATATATACCAAACTGAATCTCAATCGAATGCATCATTTAAACGCTAGCTTAATTTCAAGAATTTCTTCACATATGCCATAATGCCAAAACTGTGTAAGTCCTATACACATCAAAATCAATACCGGTCGCACGATGGTGGTTTATAACATATATGCTTAATTTGAGCTCAATCGAATGTACCGTTTAAACGCTAGCCGTTATAACTACTACGTCTTTACTAACAACAATAATAATCATTTATGCCCTGCGGTTGCCTAGTCACTAAACTCCGTTCCCGTAAGAACACGGAAAGTGAAGCAGTACCCGGCTTGACCAGTGCTTAGAAGGGTAAACCAAAGTACAGATACGCTTTTGGGTAAACTCTTTTCACGGCTGGCCTGCTGTGAGACCGTGTATGCTAATGGAAGATGGTGCACGTAAAATCCGTCCTGGTTCCAATGTCCTCTTGTTTAAAGGTAACCTCTGGGGGTTCCGATTTCAGATGGCTGGTCCCTCATGTAGAATTGGTTCAAAATTAGGGGACCCTGAGCTAAGTCGGACTTCCTCTCACTAACGCTCATTAATATGGAAGCTTACTATTATAACGCCTTCTCATTCGGGAGATCTGGCACCGCTCAGCGGTTGCCAGAGGGCATTAGCAGCAACAACATCATAATAATAATTTATAAAACTTAAAAAATAACGATGATGTTTTATTAATCGATTAAAACTCATCATTGGTCTAGACATCATGTTTATAGATATTGATGATTTTGAGTTTTAAGTTCGAAATTTTGAAGAAGTCGGAAATTTTTTGCATGGTATAGTAATCTTTAAGAGTCTGTAACTCAAGACCGTTTTGGCCGAGAGAGTTGAGATTTATGTCATTTTGTTCAGTGTTTTGAGGTCTTTTATAAAATATATAATATGACCATATCTTTTGCTGTGCCCGCTGTTTAGCTGGGCCCGCGCACAGCCAACTGCGTCAAAAAAGGGTCTCTAGATCTGTGGCACGCGAAGAACGTTTCGATCGTCCGCCATCTTGCTAGTAGTTAAGTCGAGCGGTGGCAACGGTTGCCCCTTTTTTTCAGCATTGGGAAAGGGTTGCGCCTCATAGGGTTAAATAAACATTCCACCAGCCTTATCTCGGTCTTCATATTTTGCAGACGTGAGTACCTCTGCCTCTTGCACTATTATTCCAGACTCCTCTTCATAAGAACAAATATTTCCCGTTTACTCGTTATTACTTTTGCTTCTCTAAACTAAAATCAACCCATATTAATACTTTCCAACTTTATCCGTGAAACAAAAGCCTATATGTTTTGACATATAGGCTTTTTTAAACATTTAAGGAAAAGAAGGAAAGGTAAGGAAGGAAAAAAGGTACTTGATGCGCACTGTTAGAAAAAAAAAAAAAAATTGGCGCATCGTATCGCAAAAGGTTGGTCACCCTCTGTTTTATCCTATCCTATGATGACTCATTGTGATTCACCTTGAGTCTTCTCTTCATAAGTTATTCCTATCAATTGTTCTTGGGAGGATACTTAATTCGAAAAATCATTGACGTAGCTAAAATTTTGTTTCGAAGGAAACAAAACAGATTTATTCGTTTGATTAAAATATATATATATATATATATATACATTAGCTGACTACATTGCATGACTGATTTGTTGCACATTGATTGATAGTTAGTTATGAAATTATGATGTAATAATTATGCTAAGAAATGCTGGTATTGCAGACTAAAAGAAACTATACTTTTGTGAAAAAGCTGAAAAGTTTCGGAATTTTTTCGAAAACTAAATTACAAGTATCGACTTATGAAGAGCATGCTAATTTGACATTGCACGAGCATCATTTGACTGGCATCATTTACTGATATCAATCTACTGTTTACATTTCTATCAAATTAAAAAAATATGACACTGGAAAATAAAAGTTAAGAAGTTTTGCCAAACAAATTCTGTCACAATTTCAAATGGAGACCGTTTCCTGGTGCTCAAAATCTGAGTTTTCCTCATTAAAATGCATTGCGAAAGGTTTGTTTATACACCTCAAACGAGGTTCCTAGGTTCGTCGATATGCTCTGTATACCATTCCGACGACTTGTATACGGGTTCCAATTTGGGGTAAATTATTGAAAAACAAATTAACGCTCTGCTTGCATTTGGATATGGCAGCTCTAATAAAAAGCACGCATAAAAACTGAAAGTACATTGCAAGAGATACCTTGCAAGTCTTGAAGCGTACGTTCTTATTGCTCTCATACAAAATTATTTATTCATACTTTTTCAACTTGTAGATTACTCCTTGTGTTATCTCCTAGCAAACGAAATTTATCCTGAGAAAATAAATGTTGATTTAAAATAAAGAAAGGTTCCCACAATGGCCGTGTAAGATAAAACACTGAACATGGTATATGACTAAGGTGACCATAGGCCCCGTTTTGAACGGGACAGTCCCGTTTTTAGGTGGCTTGTCCCGGTGTCCCCAAGCACAGCTTCGGGACACTGTAATGTCCCGTTTTTAGAAAATGTCCCCTGTAATGTCCCGTTTTTAGGAAGAGAGCAACCCACGGTAACGATTTCAATAAAGGCCGCTAAAAATCTAAAATCATCCAATGGCAGTGCCGGTAAAAAGAAAACCTGACCTCCCTTCCTCCCCTCTCGAGACGCAAAGAAAACGCCGGGGGATATATTGTTTTTGTGTTTATTCTTTTAATGTTCTTTTTTTTCTGTCAACTATTTCAATTTATTTAATTTTTATTTCTTTTTTTAAAGTCATGTTCCGCTTTTGCTTATTCCTCCCCCTCCCCCGATCTCCACTTTATTTTCCCTTTTCACTCTGGTTTTCTAAGGATTTTTTCCTTCCGAATGACCACTTCCTTTTTTCTGTGAAAATTCCGAATGACCACTTCCTTTTTTCTGAAAAATCATTGAAGTAGCTAGAATTTTGTTTCGCTAAAGTTTTGTTTTTGACGTAGCTAAAAAAAATTCCGAATGACCACTTCCTTTTTTCTGAAAAATCATTGACGTAGCTAAAATTTTGTTTCGAAGGAAACAAAGATTTATTCGTTTGATAAAAAAAAAAAATACGTTAGCTGACTACATTACATGATTGATTTGTTGCACATTGATTGATATTTAGTTATGAAATTACGATGTAATAATTATGCTAAGAAATGCTGGTATTGCAGACTAAAAGAAACTATACTTTTGTGAAAAAGCTGAAAGATTGATTGGTTTACACTCTTTGGTTTACACTTTTCACTTTCCCACCTTCTCAATTGTGTCGGAGGGTGTTTTTGAAGTCGAAGAAGGGTCTACCCCTTGTAGAACCCTAAACGTACGTCCTGCACTATTTTTTTACAGTATATGCGTGTTTTATCAGGTTTTTTTCATTTTATTTTGATATTAACATTAACACAAGCTTTTTTTGCGCGTTTTCTTAACAAATCAAAGATACCCAGACCTGTAATTTCAGTCTCCCTACACTATTAACTTAAAAATAGGAAATGTCCCGTTTTGAGGAATAACATAAATACACTATTGGCAAAAAAGTAGTAGATGTCCCGTTTTGAAGGAAAAAATAAATGGTCACGTTATATATGACTAAAGTGGGAAGATCCCGGGTTTGGGACAGTCGCGCGGCCGGTCTGGGTTTTGGGCGGTTTTCTTCAGGTGCAACGTTAACTTAAAAAGTCCTCTGCCCAAGACACACACCCCACCCTTTGCAGATGCCCCTCGTGTAGGCTTGTCGAACGCAAAAGAAAGTAATGAAGAAAGACACTTCTATAAAAATCTGTATACTCCAATCAAGCATTGTTTTCCTGCTGATCACGTGAATAATGAAGACAGCGTAATTTCCATTTAGTTTTTCCCCTTCCTGCTAATCTGCTCAGCTATTGTGAAAATGAATGCTCTTCCACAGGCTTTTTTTCCCCCCGCTTTCTTACGCTCTGCGACGCAATCACTTAAAGGTCATGCATAGATTTTTTTTTTCCTTTTTAATTACAAATCATCTTAACAAAATTGAACCTTCCTGGTTTTCCCCCCCATAAGATTCCCCGAATACATAAATAAACGCTTAAGATTTAGAGGCCGTTCATATATGATGTCACACATTTTTTAAACCCAAGATTTTTGCAATCTCTGTCAGAGCGTCGCACTTTATCATACCCCTTCCCCTCTTGTCAAAAAACGTCACAGTTTCACGAACCCCTCCAAGCTTGACATCGTCTGTTTACTGGGAACGCTTGTTATTTCCAATAATTTACAATGCAGAAATTAAACGTCGACGTATGAACTATTTAAAATGTTATCACAACTGCTCAGGTGTGCTAAAGTCATGTTCCGTTTATTATTTGCGTGCGCGTGTGTGTGTTTGACAAGTATATGTTTTATATACACAGAGTTGTCGAAATTAAATTTGCCCAAATAAGAGAGATGTGAAGTGTTGATTTATAAAATTAAAAGACAAAAAAGATAAAACATGCTAAACGAATCGATTTAAAACACTTTCCAACACACCAACCCCTAAGCAGATAGCCTTTACGTAACTTTACTTTAACACAACACAACGCACCAAATCGGTTAATTAGAGTGCGAGTAATGAATTTTCAAGATTCCCATTGAAATCACATCTTATTACCGCATTAGGTTTATTTTTGATTTCCTGCCAAATAATGAAAATATCGCCTAGCTAGGTTAATTTTTCGAAACATTTTTTTCTCAACGTATTTGGCGATTTATCGCAAAAGTCGCTACTTCCGGCACAATTTTTGAGTGGGGTGTTACTAGTTATTACATTGTATTATAGTAAGGTTGTACAATGATTTAAATGGATGCCTTTCTCTAAACTGCCATTGAACGTGTTGCATTGGGATAATTTTGAGTGCTTCTGTAGAAGAGCTGTTTATGATGCAGACACTATTTTCGATGGAGAGCTTTATCTTGTAATCCTTAATAACGTGTATTGATTTTGTATCGTCCAAAATAGCCAAATATCTCTGAAATATACTTTAAAGACTGACTGCCCATAGAGCATTATGTATTGGAAATCTTTTGAGCTGTCCTGTAGAAGAACTATGAATGCTAGATGCATCATTATCAATTAGGTACAATGTATACAGTACATGGAAATAACTTATGGGTCATTCTCAGAAAAAGCAGGAATTTCACTACTGATTTTTTATTTTATTTTTTTAATTTTAATTAAGTTTATACGTATATTCTGAAGAGATCTTAGCTTAAATAATGACACTGTTATAGTGGTTCAGATCATATATAATAAATTTTGAAGTTATTAGAACACAAAATAAAAGATGTCCACAGATGTGACCACCATTTCCACAGACATGACACAAAGGGTTTTACGGGCTGTATGTGAAGGAAAAGGTAAGAAATTAGCATAAATGTAAGTATCAATTTGCATAATTACCCATTGGTTTTGGAATTAGTTGAAAGTTATCACTGAAATTTTAAAACATTCAGCAAAAAATAATTGAAAAACACATACACTACCTTTTGGGTACAAAATACAAACTGCATTTTAATATATGAATAACTTACTGATGTTAGCAACATGCTGTCTATACTGTGCAAGTTGCTTTGTAAATTTCAAAACTAGTTCACCTTTAGAGCAAGTAATTTCTTCTTTGTTAGTTATTTGTATCAATTTAACCGCATTTGCAATCTGATGCTCTACTTTTTTGTTTACCCATTGCTCGTACTTTACTATATCTGTAAATTTATTCATTTCAATCACATTACTTGCACATTTCAAACAGGTTTTCTGTAGACATTTTACATAAAGTTGTTTATCACAAGTTATATTTTGAAGTAACTCATTAGGTAATCCTATATTAATTATTCCTATCAATTTCAATTTTTCCAAAATCAATTTAATGTTATCATATAAATTGCAGTTGCAAGTATTTCGTTTTTCACAATCAGGTGAGACAATCCAAAATGGCCTTTCACGGCAAAACTGTGAGTAGCTAATATGTTTAAACTCTGGAAATTTGATTATAAATTTTTGGTGTAAGTTTTTTATAGAATCAGATAGCAACCTTTTTTGCATTTTCTGTTTTTTCTTTGTAACTGTGTCATTTTTTCCAGGGCAGAGCCTACTATTATCATCTTGTTCAAGAAACATCACAATAGCATTTTTCATTCTTTCTTTTTGAAATTTTTTTTGTTTTTTGAAGGCCAATTTTCATTTTCAACAGATTTTTTGATGTTAAAAGCAAAATTCGTCGGTAATACCTGCATTTTAAAATGATTTTACCACTTATCATACTTATTAAACTTCTCTTTTTACTTAAAACACATTTTTTGAAGTTCTCCTTAATCTGTTTACTTAATACAGCTCCAAACTCAAGGTTTTTACGAATAACATCAGGCACCTGTTGGCCACTAAGCATTTTCTTTACTTCTTTTTTTGGTGTATCTTATTTTGCTAATTTTATTCTGAAATATCTTTGTTTGTACTTATTGACATTTCTTTTCAACATTTTATTCTCTTCTCTAAGTTTATCCAATTCTTCCTTCATTAGTTTTCTACTCTTCCTTCTTTTTTTTAATGCCACTTTTAACCCTGGAACAAGATGATCTGCTTTTGAGGGTTTCATGTTCAAGGCTTTCAGGTGGAGTTCCAATAAGATTTTGTTTTATGTCTTTTTTCTTTTTCCTATGAATCTTAGCTCGTTCACGCCATTTTTTTCTAATATGTAATTTTTTTTCTTGATGCTTTCTGATATTCCCTATCTTTCTTTTTTATTTCCTCATACATTTCTGGATTTTCATTCTTTAATCTCGCTCTGGCACGTCTCATGCTTAGCTTTTTCATTTCTCTTCTTCTTTCAATTTCTTTCTCACTTTTCTTTTTAGGTTTTTTTAATAATATTTCTAACCTCTTGTTTTTCCATTTTATATCTGAAGGAAAAAAAAAAAAAAATCAAACATAAGAAAAAATAATACATGAAAATAAATTTACCACTGTGCTAAAATCTCAAAATACATTAAATTTTGGTAAAATTATGGTTATTTCACAGATTAAAATATTGTGTATTTAGTAATGTTCTTGATAACCCAAACCCATTAAACTTAAATATAAGGCACATTGGTTACTTCAAGTCCTGTCCCAATCTCATCTGTAGACACAGTGTCACATCTGTGGACATACTTTGTCCACAGATGTGATGTCCACAGACGTGATGAAACCATACTTTTCTACATTTAAGACACAGATGTATTCAAGATTATGTTCTAAGAATCAGTAAACAAATTTTTAATACCTAAAATTATATGTATATTGGTTTATTTAATAAACTTACCTAATTATATGAGTTCTGTTAGCTCCACAGATGTGATGTGTTGATCTCTACACGTAACAAAAAACTGCTAAAAACTTAAAAGTAAATACAGTTAAACACAAAGTAATACACTTGTTCTAGTATCTGCAAACAAAATGGTTCTTTGAGAACAGATTTATGAAGTGTAACAATAAAATACTGCCATCTGGAGGAATTTATTAATACTTTTGTTTCTGTCCACAGATGTGACCTATCACCCCGTATACAAGCATTTATTTTGAAATTAAGAGTACTTTAAAATTTATAATGCAATTTTTTGTTTTGAAGCTAGTATTTCAAATACATTCACAATTCAAAATGATATTTATTGAGATTATTTAATGTTTTTTTTAGCAACTATAAGCCTAGAAATTAGGGAAACCGTAAGAAGTGACAGTCCACAGACGTGACTAATCACCATCTGTGGACAAATTTCGATTAATAAATTTAGTAGATTTTACTTAATTTGCAGTTTCTATGCTTTCTACCTCTTTTATTAAGGTTTAAAACTCATGTATATTAGTTTAAAAGTTGTAACTTTTATTATAAATATCATATGACAGAAATTCCTGCTTTTTCTGAGAATGACCCTTATATAAATTTCGTAGTAATCGATGCATATTTACGGGAATGAGACCACGGATGGACGGACAGACAGACAACCCGAAATCATAAACACTTTTCAGCCTTGTTGGAAAGTGATAAAAGAATAGCTCACGAAGTTGATGATAGATGACGCGCTTCAGATGGCAAAGAATTTCAAGAGCTATTTTTATTAGACTTTCTTGTGAAAATGCGCATCAGTCAGTCCACAGAATGTTTCCAGGATTAAACAGCAACGATTGCCAGGAGCCGTAGTACAAATGTTTCCTGAACTTCGGCGTCTCTGTCGGTCAGCTGAAGAACACTATTGATTCTGTAATGAAAATAACTGTGTAGAATAACATGTAAAGCCTTGCGCGAATGGCCGTCGATACAGATTGACTGTGGGGCATTCTGTGGACGGATGAGGCTCATTTTCATGTGTGCGTGTGCGATTGACCAATGTAAAATAAAAGAGTACTCATTATTTGATTAAAATATAATCCAGCGCTTTCAAAGAAAACCAATACACACGCTTAAACCCAAAGAGCGAAAAAAACAATACATTGAGGAGCGATCCGTTTCCATGGTAGCCTACCGGTTTTTCCGCGAAAGTGCTCTTCAAGTAGTCCTTTTTCTGAGAACGCCTTCCTTCCCTTCCTGCTTTTTCCGGGAATTTCCGTCCTCGCTTATTGTTATATTCCGCTCCGCTCTTGTGATCGAAAAACGCTCCTAAAGGAGCAGCTCACTTTTGAAAATTGGCTCAAAAATCGCTCCGACTGATCAAATTTCGCTCGTTTGGGTTAAGCGTGCACATTCATATGCAGCCATTATTTTCTTTACAAATGTCATCATCACTCTGATAAACACGGTAGGTCGATTACCGGCCACAAAAAAACTCAAGATCAATTTTTAATTATTTTAAAACTCTCATTCCGTCATGCAGATACGAAAATCACGCATTTCTCAAATACATAATTGTAAAGCTCTTTTATTTATCAACATATAAGGATACAGAACATAACGTTCAGAACATTTGGATGAACACTTGCAGCAGAAAAAGAAAATAAAAGGGGACATTGCATTTTTACAATTTTTAAAACAAATGCAGCGTTTTAAAGATTGATTCTGAGTGCTAATATCAATTTAAAACATCACATTTAGAAAGTTACGATGTTCCAAAGATTCGTTTTACCAGGATATTTTTATTTATTTAGCAATTTCATTTTCAGCACCACCTTATTTGAAAATGTATACCGATATCAAAATAAAGGAATGATTTTCGAAAACTATTTTGCTAAAACCCTAAAATCTGATGCGCATATCAGATTGTTAACCAATTCTTGCTCCGATTCTATTTGAAGGGAGTAGATTCGCTTGGGGGGGGGGGGGGATAATCTATCTATGAGTTTATACAAACAAGATGGAATATCACTCAAGCAAACAAGAATTTTCCAGCCGTTTCTGCACCAGTAAAGGCAGGAAACAGGTGTTATAAAATTAAATACAAATATTCTAGGAGAATTAGCATAATTCTGTGGTTTCTTGTTAGAAGGAAAGGAACATTCTTTTTGAATTATTTTCGCGCTATCGTTTTGAGCGCGCAACATGACCTGTACTAAGAATTGACAAGTATTACACTTTCAGTTTCAAGTTTGGGCTTACAAGATAATATTTATTTACTACAATAATCTAACAATAAACATTAAGACAAGAAAGTTTTTTCCTTACTTTTTGGGTAATCACTTTCTTTGTACATAATAGCGTGAAACGTCTTCCAGCTATCACATTCCAAAACAGCCTGAATGTGATAAAACAGAATTTTTTTTAAGGCTCACTACCAATATTCGTCCCATGAAAAGCAGCCTTTTGCTAGGTTTCCTGTTTCAGCATTTGTGAATTGCGTCCATTAATTTCATTGATACTACTACAAAAGTTACGAGCCTTTTTATAACGTTCTTTCAATTCAGGAAGGTTTACATTTACAAAAACTCGTCCAGTTAAAAATATTAAAAAATTAATAAATTTAATTAAAATCTTTTTCAATAATTAAGTAAGTTTTTGATATATAATTAAGGTCCTGATGTTAAGACTTATTTCTTGTATTTTTCTCGTTTTTAAAATGTCCTCCATTAAGCGGCCATTAATATTAGGTTCTGAATTGGTCTCATTAAAACATTTTTCCTGTTTAATAGATTTCTTAAAACTTCCGTCTAAAAATCCAATTTAACACTCATTTCACTTTAATGAGCTACTTTTTGTTAGGGAAGTGCAATGTCCTCCTTTTAAAAAGGTGATATTTTAAAAAAATATACAAAAAAGTACAATGCAGAGTTCAATATAACACAGCAATAACTCCGCACTTTTATACGAACAAACGAAGTTGAGATTTATGAAAAAACATACATCCTATGCAAAGAAAAATGTATTTTGTATTACATTACAAGATCACAATGAAATGGACTACGCGGTTTAGTACAATGCATAAACGGAAAAAAACTGCTTTGTTGAATTCAACTCAAGTTTGTTAATTTAACAAAAATTTGGCGGGTGCTATATGTTGAATCAACAAAAATACTCGGTTGAAATAGCACCAACCAAATTTTTGTTGAATCAACAAAAGATTTTTTTCATTGTAGATGCGATTTTTTTTCATTGTAGAGAAAAACAATAATATGAAAATTTCTAATCATCTTGCCTATTCACAGTGCGTTTTTTGCTCAATAAAACAATTACTCAGAATTCAAACGCTGCATTTCAAAATTTCATAAACGCCCAATATAAAACGTTTTCACTTTGCTTCGTCTTCTATCAGTCTGGGGACTGAGTTGGACACTCGGCAATAATCCAGCATATCCATCACTTCGCTTGTTACTTTCCTCGGAAACAGTCTAAAATGAGAATAAAAAATGAGCCGTAAAATAACAGGCATTTTTGAAAATCAAAAATCGCTAAATGAAATAAAATTCAGATCTAAATAACTTGTTCTTTCTTCCCCCGAAAAAAAGGAAGGAATCAACTCATAATTCAAAAAATGTTTAGAAGTGTTTTGTTCCGAGTGAGATGGAAACAGGACATCAAAGAATTTTCATGAAAGCTTATGAGTGGTCATTAAATGAAACTTCAGTAGCTAGGGATGGATGCGAGACGAAACGGAGATTTACAGCTTTAAAAACAGCATTTAAAACTAGCACTTTTGACAGACTGCCGCGGTCGTTATCAGATGCCCTACCACGATGCTATCAATGAATATCAGTAACTGTTCTCACACACCGATAGTCAAATTCTTCGGATAATTAAGCGCGAATCTCCATTTGGTGCTAGCACGATGAGTGTCGAATGAAAGAAATGAGTGTTTTTGAACATGTTGGGTCAATCTCGACACTGGGACGATCAACCCATCAAATCATACGGCTTTCCCCCCTTTTTATTAAACGAAGGCATTGCCTTCAGAATTTTCGAGGGGTCGGGAGACATCCATCAAGGTAGGGGTGTGCTTTTTGACAGGGAGGGTGACAGTCAGCCATGCCATTCGCCTTCATCTGGCGTGTCGGGAAAAAACATCATTTCCGATAGCGAATACGACATCGGAATGTTTCCGACACCTCCGTGCTGGCATACATCGGATATTTCTCGGATTGTGACGTCATGAGAAGAGAAGGCTTGATTTAACCGCTACGAAAAGCTTTCCGATACTACCGTGGTAGAGCCCCTCTAGAGATACTAAACTTCGTAAGAGATAGGACACGGTCTTAGTGCGCATGCTCAGAAAATCATCCACGGCAGAAAAATCATCCAAACTACGGCAACCCGTTTTCCCTCAGTTGGCCGTTACTCGCGAAGCAGGCGAGTTTTATTTTTCGCTTTTTATTCTACCTGTTAAATGGTGCGAACTGAGCATGCATAATATCGTTCAATTATGGATGCAATGTGAGTACGGAGAAATAACTACAGTGCAGCAAATTAAAGTGCTATCGCATAACGATGTATTATTATTCCCCTTACATTTTGTTTGTTTGTTTGTTTTTGTTTATTAATTCATATTTGTAGTACATCATTCATAAAACCCTTAATTTATATGAATATTGGTATTGGTTGATTTTTAAATATTGGAAAACTGGTTTTTTTTTTTCTTCAAGCATGCTTCCTATAATGTTGTTGTAGAAGTAAATTATGATTAAGTTCACATGAATAACTTCATTTGTCAGTTTTAAATGTATACAAGTACATATATTTGTGCTGAACAATTCTACTTTTCTTTCCTTCTAAATGTTGTTAACCTTTTACAGATCACATTGAGAACCAGGCATATTGTCTATCAGCTTTTTTGCATATTTTATCTTCTAATGCGTTAGTTAAAGCACATTTGTTATTTAAAATGGGGGAAATTTTTAATACAATTTTCACTCTGTTTCCAATTGGGAGCATGGCTCATTTCTGACTATAATTTACATTGATTTCAAAAACTGATAATACTGATGGATAGTTTAAATGATAGGTGAAATATTAAGAATTAACAGAAGATTTATTTTTAAATTTAATATTTGGTAAGTTTTAATGTTACTTCGTTATAAAATCTAACTGAGTGAATTAACTGGGTTTTCCTTTTACAGCAGTCAGGAACGCGACTTCTTAAATTAAAAATAGCGTGAGATTAAAACTACCGTGTTTACTCGCGTAGTAGTCGCCCTCGCATTATAATCGCACCCCTCTTTTGAAGCAGAAAAATTCGTCAAAATATTTTCCCTACACAAAAGTCGCAGCCACGTATTTGATCTTCATTTATGTCTGAAAGTACTACTATAAAAAGAAAAATGCCTCTTTTTTGTGTGCAACTGACGAAAGGACTATTTAACATACGGCAGATAATCTGGAAGTATTTGGTAACTTAGTATTTTATTATAATACCAGTAATGTTTTAACATTAGAGTGTAGAATATTGTGTAGTGTATTTCCTCGCATAATAGTTTAATTTCTGGCAAAAAAGTGCGACTATTACGCGAGTAAATACGGCATGCCATAAAATTTACGTCATATCAAAGTAAATTAGCAAAGAAACGAGATTAAAGTAAAATATTTCCTTCTGCCGAAACATGGAGGATTTATAATATTTAAATTGTGCATTTACGGGGAAGAAACGAAGATGAAAGTAATAGGTATTATTAGTAGACTTGTTGCGATAATATGGGTTAAAGCACAATATGCTGTTAGAATATACAGAAAGGGGCATGCGCTCCCAATTTTGCATCAAGATCTTTTTATTTTCAATATTTGTTTGGAAATTCAAAAGGAAAAATCGATAGAAGAAAAATCCCCCCCAAATCTTTCCAGTGCCTCCCCCCTCTGCAAAAAAAAAATCCGTAAAAAACAGTAACACTACTTCAAAGGACCATTACAAGTAGAAAAAGCAAAAATTGAAAAGTAAATAGTAAATATTCAATTACACCTCGATAACACGTGTATTTTTGAACAGCTGAATAACTTCTGCATAGAGTGCTTAAAACAACTTATGCCAGTAAATATTTTTCAGAGACTGATATCTAGTGAGCTACGATTTCAGAAAAATATTGCTGTATCTAAATATTTATAACTGAAACTGAAACATTTTGACTCAAAGCGAAAAACTCAGAGGAAACGCGCAGAGTAAAAAGGAGCCAACAGCAGTTTGGCGTCTGTATTCTTTTCGCCAAATGCAGTCCGGCGCAATCATGGAAAAAAATACAAAATACAAAGCTTTTGAAGGATTTTTTAATTAATTTAATGCATGATATGCGCACATATAACATAAATACATATTAAAACAATATTTTCGTAAAGTTCAAACAAGGAAAGTGTAAGATAAGACTTAAAATTCAAGCTTCCGATGACAGCTCGAAAGCGAAACTACGTAAATAATCGCTTCAAAATAGTACTTAATTTCGGATTTCTAGTTAAAAAGTGATTTTTATGCATTAAGTAAGTATTTCAGATTAGGAAAATCGAAAGGAAAAACATAAGACTGATTATTTAATGCTTAGATACAGCAGTTTTTCCGAAGTCACTCTGTTTCACAATGCTAACTCTACGGAAGATTTTCATCCATAGACCGGGGCGGCTGATTCTCCGCTTCAGCCAATCAGAAATTATTTCACTCGTGTCGGGTCTCTGACGAAGTATAGGGTCTCTAAGCCCCTCGTCTTTAAGCGTTAACTTACTTCTCATCAGTAGCTTCCTCGAATCCTACGTCAATCCCGGATTGAGTCATGTCGTTAACTGCTCCCTCTAAGACCCGATGACAACCGTGGTAGACGATCCAAAGTGCTACTTTTTAAAAGATTTGACCTTGATTTTTAAGGTGATTTTTAAACTTATAACGATATAAAATGATAATTAGCAATTTTATTTTTTAACATCATTCAGTGTTTACCAAAAATTATTAACCCCTTAACGATCGTATTATTTTTAAAAAAACGGTCATAAAAGTGCCTATTTTTTTATTCCAGAAAATTGTATAAAAATAAGAACAATATATGTATTCATTTCAAGATTTTGGACATTTTTTTTTAGCCCGAAAGAAAAAAAAAAAAAGTTTAATTCTAGGAAAAGCCAGCATTCAGGGTTATTGTGACTGAATGAGTGTTTTGTAGTAAGCTGGGAATCATTAAAAAGATATGTTTTAAATACTGAAGGAGGATGTTATTAAACTTACTTCATAAAATAAATAAATATTTGTATTTATTTATTGATGAAAGATTTCTTTGAGCATATGTAAAAAAAGTGAACTCAGGTTGCACAATGCACATCACAAATACACATATTTCAGTACTGCTACCATCAATTTACAAGTAAACTTTCTCCGAATCAAGTTAAAAATAGTCTTATATTGTCATTTGTTGTAAAGCTCTGATAATAAGCTCTGAGATAATAATTTTTTAAAAAAATCTGGAGTAACTCCACTCGACTTTCCGAACACTTACGATTAAGACCATTACCAAGCATTTAAATAAATTTTAATCGATGAATAATTCAAACATATATACCAAACTCAATCTCAATCGAGTGCGCCGTTTAAACGCTAGCGCACTTTCAATAATTTCCTCCCATAGGCCATAATGTAAAAGAAATCTTAGTCGTAGCCCTGTAGAAAAACTATGTCTTATACACACCAAAATCAATACCGATGTTGGTGTACGGTATGCGACAGTGGTGTATAACATGTATACTCAATTTGAGCTCACTCACTCACTCTCTCTTTTTCTCACACACACACAACACACACACACACGGGATAATAAGTACGAACCGAAGAAGGTGGATTGTCAAAGTATACTTACTTCAATAAACGCAAAAAGAAAGCAGAACTACCGGGCAAAGTGACCAGAAATTCTTCTGTTCTTACAGCATCTAAAGCCAGCTTGGATGCTTCTTCAATGCTTAGAATTGGTACGAGGAACGGATATCTAAAAATAATAGTGGGAAGTAAATAAAAAACTTTGTAGAAAACACACATAAGATTATATAAAATGCAATAAAACGAAACTTGTTTTATTGCTTTCTCAAACTCATGTTTTTCTTTCCGGATATGTACCACGTATAAAGACAGTATTGCAATCATGAAAAATTAGACTTTGAGATTTTGATGTATTTACACGCTTTGGGGGTCTTCTTAATTTTAACATACTATTTTTACGCTGATGAGTGTATGTATGTACGTGTGCGTGTGTATGCCAATGAACACGACAGCTTCTAAACCATGCAATCGAGGGCGGATTAAAGGGGGGGGGTGGAGGGGGGCGACCCCCCCCCCGAGAAAAAAGAAATTAATGTAAAAGATCCTATTTTACTTCCATAGAATGGATGTATATGCCAATCTTCTAACTAACCGCCCCACCGACAAACTAACCGCCCCACCGACAAACTAACCGCCCCCCACCCGACAAACTTTCAATAATCCGCCACTTGTTCAAATTTATTATATATATTATAAATTACCCCCATACGGCCGGTAATGATTTTGATGTGAATAGAACGTGTGGTGTTTGTTTTTTGTTGTTTTTCTTTTACTGGACTACAAAAATAATTCTCATACTTTACGGATTATGGAAGCACATTGTTTAAAGTGTGATAACGTCTAAGCGGTGCATTCGGTTTAGCACAAAATCGTTTTGTATGTTATATAGGTTACGTTCACGGGGGCATGTATACAACAGGTCACCGTCGCACAACTCCCATGGATTTTGGCGTCTGTAGGACTTATAGTTTTTGCACTGGGCTACAAAAAAAAAAATTCTTATACATTACGGCCTATACATGCAAACTATTTAAAGTTCGCTAAAGTCAATATCGTGCATTCAGTTAAGATCAAATTAAGCACGTATGTCAAAGGGTCACTGTCTTATGTTCTGTATAGATTTTAGAGTGTGTAGAACTCACACATTTCTACAAAAAAGTATTATACACTGCGGCTCTATTACACTCAGATTATTTGAAGTGCACTAGCATCTGAACACTGCATTCGACTGAGTTGAATATTAAAGTTATTTAAACTCTGGGTTATTTAAACTCTAAAGATCAAAAAGTTCCGAAAGTCCAGTGGTGTCACACTCCGGATTTTTATGCGTAAATTTTATTCCTATAATTTGATCAGAAAAAAAAGCACGGTTGTCTAATATAGCATACTTTACGCAATACATAGAAAATAGTTGCAAATATGATTACAAAACAAATATGAAAATGTATTGACAGAAAACTATATGAAAAATAATTCAAATATTCGTGTAAGAGCATAGGATAATTTTACAAGCTATTTTGATCAAATTGAAATAATTTTGATCAAAATATTGAGCAGTAACTTAAAATAATTATTCCTTTATCACTATCTGCAACTTTTCAAATTCTTTGCGGTTTGAGGGATAGGGGCAGAATTAATTAGGTCTAGTTTTAGGTCTAGTTTTTAAGAAATTCTCAGAAAAACTAATTTTTTCACTGTTACAGAACTTTTTGGTCTTAGAAATTTTGAATTTTCTCAACCAAGCTTTTTTAAAGCATTAAGCACAGAAGTAGTACTATTTTAGATAGCGGAGAAATAATCCCTTAGAAAGAGCATTCAAATGTAAATCAAAACTCTAAATATTTTCCAATTCAGGTATTATGAGGTAAAATATTACACCCTTAAAAATAATTTTTTATTTCAAATTAAAAATATGTTGCGAAGACACATACGCCAACAGAACAATTATGATAAATATTAATTTCAATCAAACATTTGTGCACAGAAATAAATGGTAAGATAATGGTACAACGTTTTCTTAAATTTGATTAGTTCGATTTTTCCTTCCGAACATGTACCATGTAAGGAAAGTATTGTAATCATGAAAAAATTCGACTTATTCGGTGTATTTCCGGTACTTCGGTGTATTTGCACGTTTTGAGGTGTTCTGAATTCATTTATGGTATATTTACGAGATGCATATATGTATATGTGTGTGTGTGTGTGTGTGTGTATGTGAGTGAACACGATAGCTCCTAAAGGGGGCATTCGATTGAGCTCGAATTGAGAATATATGTTATAAACCACCGTCGCAAGACCGGTATTGATTTTGGTGTGTATAGGACTTACAGTTTTTCTACAGGACTACAACTAAGATTTCTTTTACATTATGGCCTACGGGTGGAAATTCTTGAAAGTTCACTAGCGTTTATATAAACGGTACATTCGATTGAGCTCAAATTGGGTATAAATTATAAACCACCATCGTAAGACCGCAGAGGCGTAGCCAAGGAGGGTGGGGTTAGGGGGTAGGGGGTCATAACCCCTCCATGACGAATTTTTTGCCATGCAAAATCTATATTCTTCACGTCCTTATCACAAACACCTATACATATATATGAGTTGAAGTAGTCGTAACCCTCCACATGAAAAATTTCTGCCTACGCCACTGTAAGACCGGCGGGGGGTGGTATTGATTTTGGTGTGTATAGGACTTGTCTTACGTGTTTTTCTACAGGGATACGACAAAGATTTCTTTTACATTATGGCCTATGGTGGGAAATTCTTGAAAGTGGCCTATAGCGTTTAAACGGTACATTCGATTGAGCTCAAATTGAAAAATCTAAGAATTTTTGCTGAATTATTCATCGATTAAAATTTACGTAAATGCTTGGCAATGATCTTAATCGTTTGGAAAGTCGAGTGGATTCACTACAGATTTTTTCAGCTTATTAAAAGAAGCACAATTTGTGATTTTTCTATTTTTTTCCTGTTAGTCTATATACCAGAGGGTGGATACTTGAATCAGTTTAACTAGCTAACATCTTCATTTGAATCGCTGATTTATTCAACTGTTTAAAATAAGGAGAGTTACTCTGCAATAAATTCAAAACAAAACTGTAGTAGTCGCAATACTTACCTAGTTATCGGATGCTTGTTTAAACCTGTATCGACAGTGACAGGACAAATAGTTGTAAATTTAACATCACAGTTTCTCAGTCTCAGTTCTTCAGACACGCTCTCAATCAGACCCAATACAGCAAACTTTGTGGCCCTAAAAAGTCAACAGAGCTCTCATTCAAAGCTAATATTCATGTTTTAGATTTATTACTCGAAATTATAGTCATCAGATTGCTAAATAAAAGTTGAAGGCAGTAATGCCTAAGCAGTAATTTTTAGGTAGCTGATACAGTTAGTAATTTAGATTTCTAAAACTCCAATGTAAATTATTACAAAAGTAGTTCATACTAGCTTGACTTGATTACCTCCGATTTTCTGACATTTTGCGCATACGAAAGTGCAGAGTAATATCTTTCGTATTAATGTGGAATAATTAAAAAAAAATTATTAAAGAATATGCAAAAAGAAACAACACCCAAGCACCCTTACAGCGTGACAGTACTTTCTAGTAGATAAGTTGACTTTAAAGCATCGAAGGATGTACCTTTTAAGACGTATTACTATTTGCCTGTTAGTTTTTTTCAAACTTTTCTGTAGATATTAATTTATGAAATCCACATTTTGTCAGTACATAATGTTGTGATTAGATAAGAGTAACTATCTCCAATAAAAATACCAAAAGTAATCGAAAATTATTTTGCCGGAAAATTTTCCATAAGTAACTTCAACTGTTCCAAGTTTTTTAAAGGAAGTTCTATTTTATAATAACTAAAAGCTATAAACTTAAAACTACTACAATGTACAGTTTTTACTTAAATTTTATTTAGACATTATTTTAATGCAGTTATCTGTTAAAAATGTAAGTCATAACTGATTCATGATTCTTAGAAATTACCGGGATAAGTCGATTTCATAATCCCCCAAGTCTTCAATTAGCACGATTTTTACTCATGCCCTATTTTCCCCCGTAAAACAGGTAACTCAGGCTAACTGCTCACGATCACGCACGCACAATTAGAAAAAAAAAATAAAATGCTAGGGTTTCCTTGAAATAACCAACGTTCAAACGCAGTTGGGTATTTTATCCTAAACCACATAATAACGATTTTCTAAACCTTGCTCGTTTTCTTTTTCTTTTTTTTTTTTTTTAATCATCTTAATTTTCTTTTCTAACTCAGTGCATAATAATCTATCAGTTATATTTTGGGATTAAAATGACTCTTCTAAAGTAAAACTCACGCGATCTGCGAAGTATTCTGTTTATCAATAAACGGCACATTTTCAGAAATATCTAAATTATATATCAGAAATATCTATATATCTAAACAAACTATAATCAGAAATATCTGAAATATAATTTTCTAAACAAGTTCTGTAAAGTACGTAATTTAATGTTTATCTTTATGTTTCATTGTGCGACTTTCCTATTATAAAATCTAACACACATGACAAGGTGAAATTCAAGTGCAGTGTCACTTTCTAAAACTAGTTGTTAGTCGAGTAATGGGTTTCGACTACTGATATTTACAGGATTTTAAGAGAGATCTTCACTGAGCAGGACCCAAAGATGCATAGCGTAATATGTAACAAGAGGTAAGATCTAAACGGATCTATTATTTTAGAGATGAGAAAAAAAAATGGAAAACAAGAGCTACATTTATATTTTTAAAAAATTGTACAGCAATAAATTCATTATATACTTACGAGTAATCACTTTGATTCACATGACCGATGAGTCCAGCTG
Organism: Cheiracanthium punctorium; assembly: GCA_038373885.1. Taxonomy (NCBI): domain Eukaryota; kingdom Metazoa; phylum Arthropoda; class Arachnida; order Araneae; family Cheiracanthiidae; genus Cheiracanthium; species Cheiracanthium punctorium. Next base: position 241,232 of record JAWZYV010001774.1, read on the forward strand.
CTGAAGCAATAGAGACAATATGACCATAGTTATTTTCTTTCATTTTTGGTAAGAAAGTTCGAATTGTCTAATAAAAATAAAAATAAGCATTATATACAAAAAGTAAATGCATTAAGTCTCCCTTAATATTTAAAATACTCATAAACTATTGATCTTTTCAACTGGAATTAAAAAAACTGAATTTTTTTAATCAACTTAGAAGTCTTAGAAGTTTATAGTCAACTTTTTTTTGTTTGTTTCTATCAGTTAGCTAAAAAAGAGAGTTGTGACTTTTATATCCGACCACTTAAGAAAAAATCCGTTTTTTGTGCACTGCATCTAAACTTATTTTATTTGAAAGAGATACAATATTACATTAATACTAAGATATAGCAATTTCTAGCCAAATATTTGAGATTTTGCCAATCTAGTTTTGAGATATCGCCAAGCTGAGTACGGAAAATGAATCTTAGAGCAGCGGTTCTCGACCTTTTAACGTCGCACCCCCCCCCCCCAATAAAGGCTAACTTACGGTGGCGCCCCCCCCCCTCACATTTTTCAGCATAAATTCAGCTTTTTAATCTTTAGCAATGAACATTTAGTCGAATTTTCTACAAAACAATGTTATGAGTGAAGTTTGAATGAACATTTTAAGCGAAAATGGATATATTTTTGAGTAAAAACGAGAATAAATAAGATGATTTTTTAAAAACCTGCATCACTACTTGCTCTTTGGTTTTTCTCGCGCCCCCTCTGCAAACGCTCTGCGCCCCACAGGTTGAGAAACGCTGCCTTAGAGATTTATTTTCCGCACTTAGTTTGGGGATATTTCGCCAAAATCCGACAAGCTTGAGATTTTTGCGAGATTTTTCGTATAACCGAAACAGTGATTGACCACAGACATTTTATGAATTGAAGGTATCCATAGACTTTAATGAATTGGAAGTCTTTTGGGTGAACCTGTAAATAAGCTACCGAGTCGACTATGAAAAAAAAAAAAAAGAGATGCGCAATTAGATCTTACAATAGTTCTAAATGCAAAATCTCAATATTCTACTGTGAATAGTTGTAAAGTTATGAGATATACGTAAATATTTTTTCGCTAAATTTGGCACAATTTCGAATAAACTCGCCAAAGTTGATCATAGTTGGCAAGATTTCGGACATCGCCCAAACAATGACAGACTACAGACATAATGCACTGAAGATGTCTATTAACCTTAATATATAGAAATTCTTTTGGGTAGTCTTGTAAATAAACTATCCGGTAGATTGGAACAAAAAAAAAAGAGAGGTGCACAACTAGATATTACAAATCCTAAATATAAAATTTCCACATTCTACGACAAATAGTTTTTTGATAAATGCGAGTTACATACATATATACTTGCATACGTCAGAGAAACTTGTCAAAATAGATTTGACAAACAATTTTCTCCTTCCTCATGAAAGCGCAACTCTTTCTCGTGTCAGAGTTATTGAATGTGAATTGACTGTGTGCGTACAAGCATAATTCTGTTTGTTCTTTCAGCTTTATAAATAATAAGAGTTGTGACGTCTGGAAATAAATGCTACTCCTACATGGCTGGCATATTGTTTATAAGCTGATGCAACAGTGCGTCTAATAAGAACTACATATTTATTTATACTCCACAGTAAAAATGAAATATCCAGAAACTGTCCCTTCCGTCTTCCCCCAACAGTCTGTTTTGCCTTGTTTGCGGATAATCGCGTACGATGGGAAAAGAAGGTTGTGAAATAAGAATAACTGTCAAAAACCAATCCCAGTGACAAAGTATACCGGTACCACTACTACTAACTTAAACTGAACTTTCACGGCTGCTCCCACACATTATTCTTTGAATGTCATTCGAGTGGAAATGGCCGTCTCGTCTTGCACAACTGTAAAGATTCGACACGTTTAGCAAAATCCTTACGTAGTATCCCAGACAGCACATAAGCTTAAATCAAGCTTGACATTTCTTTGAATTTGACGTATTAATACAAGCTTGACAGTTCAATTCATTTTAAGCTTGCAGCAAGCTTGGAGAAGTCATTTGAACTGTCAAGCTTGAATGGAAAGCCACATCTACATAACAAATAATTTACCATCAGTCATAAATGTACTTAACCATAGAATTTTTTTTTTTTTTAAGATTCTATATTTCCAAATATGGAAATTGTTCAAAATAAAATACAATTATACTACGAAATTGATTTCAAAATCAGTCGTTTGTCTCAATTTTGGCCAGTATTGCCCAACATGAGTGTCGCGATATTGAAAGTTTTAAAACGTGTTTTAAATTTATATTATGCTTATTTCCCTATTAGTAGAGTCTATAAATCACACATAACTTTATTTTAATTTTGATTCATCCGATGGGAAAAAAAAAAAAAAAAAAAAAAAAAAAAAAAAAAAAACAGATCGGCATCGTCCACAGATCAATCTCGCGTGACAACCTAACAGTCACTTCAAACTTTAGTCATATCGGCGCGAGGCATGTTGGCTGACCGGTTAGCATGCTGGCTTCCCAACCATTAGGTCGCGAGTTCTGTCCCAGCCGCGGACTCTTGAGGGAAACAGAATAACTTTAAATTTCAGCATAGAGGGGGAAAATGCGTGGAAAAATAAAATATGTGGGGGCGAGTTCGCCGACGGGGTGCCCCGTGTATTTAGGACTTTTTTTTAGGAAATTTTTTTAAGCTTGAAATTAAGCTTGCTATGTCAAGCTTAATGCAAGCTGGGCAAGTGTAAACATGAACAATTGATTCAATCTTGCATTAAGCTTACATGCTTGAAATTTTCAAGCTTAATTCAAATTTATTGACTTGATAAATCAAGCTTGCTGCAAGTTTGATGCAAGTTTGCTGTGCTGTCTGGGAGAGAATGCCTGTCTCGTCACGTAACCCCATCTCTTCGAGAGAGGGAGGAACTGCTCTCAAACTTCAAGACAGTGGCGGACGCAGGGGAAAAAATCTAATTACATCTCTGTATCGAGCAGATTAAAGCAAACAAAATAATGTCTGTAATGTTGTACTTATCAGGGTGTGATAAAATCATGATTTTTTTTTAAATCAAATTAATCGCATTTTTTTATTTAAATCTAATTTTTTTAATGATATTTTTTTAATAAAGTAATTAAAAAAATAATTAGATAAGATAGTTTAAATAAGTTTAACTATACTTTATATAAAGAGTGTGGACGAGTAGTAAGTATCTAGTTGTTGATAGTATATAAATTTTAATAAAATACTGCTTTGGTATGCAAAGGAAATAATTTTGCCCCAAGTGGATGATTTTGGAAGCATAGCGAAATTGGCTGATTATATACTGGATTTACTTTACAAATTGAAAAGCAAAGCTTTTAAAAATAAACCTTTACAGATGTTATTCACACATAATTAATAATAACTGTATTATTCACAATCTCTTTCAGCTTGTGGACCTCAGAAATTCAAAAATGTATGATATCTAGGGCCAATCAAGTAATGCGTTCTTTTTAAAAAACAATATATTAAAGACTAATTGTAATGACACAATTCCAAATAAGTGAAAATATGATGGCACACATAGGTAACGCAATTTCGGAGGAGAAGATATCGTTATAAACGTCTACAAGGAGAGAATGAATGGCGGGAACTGGTATCGAATCCAGGAAATTGAGAGCGCTACCTGCAGGTGTTATCCAACCGGTCAAAAAAGATACCCACGAGACCGGCCTTCAATTGCCGAGGTGTAGCCTGTCGCGGTGACGATCTCTTGTTGTGTCCGCCATACCTCAATAATATGTACTAGTTTTGTTTCAAGTAGGTTAATATAAGTAAAATGTACTTCTTAAGTGCTTATTCCTTTCAGACCGCAATATATTGGAGTTTTCATGTGAGCTACTGGAAAAGAATTATGAATGCTACATACAACGTTTTCAATAGGGATCATAGTACATAACCGATAGTGTATATGAATTTCACGGCATTCGGTTGATATTTACAGAAGTTACAGCACTCAGGCAATAAATCGAACCGACACTTTAACTTTGTTGCCAAATGTTCAAAAGCTAATCCGACTATTCGTAAGAAATTTGACCTTTAGACGAAGGCGTAAGAAGACGTTTTTCTTTTCTATTTATTAGGAAAAACCATCTCCGGTAAACATCAAGCCGCACGTGCAACTGATGTAACGAGAACATATGAATTGAAATTTTCAGACTTCACACCATTAGAGGAGCCAAGTGAGAAATTGTTTTCCAGAAAAGACATACAAAGAGAAGACACATCAAGAGGAAGAAGGAAAATACGTCAATCTCCCGTGAATGTTTGCTAATTTAAATATTTTTCCTGAAGTGATAAGAATGAGCGATTCACAAAGAGCATTGTTATGAAATGATTTGAAAAAGTTGCAAAATATTTTTGATACATTCACGCAGACTGCACTTTCCAGCAATTCATTTAAATGTGGTGCAGTCTTATTTTTTTATTTAAATCTTTTTTGTTTGTTTGCTTAATGAACCTGTTGGACTATTTGAGTATCAAATTGTTTTAAGCTATCAAATTTGAAAGTTTAAATAACAACGAAGGTTTATAAAGCGGAGATTAAAATGTTAGACTAAAACCAATTATGTGTTTAAAGAGCACTTTGTTTATACTTAGAAAAAAAAAAACTAACAGTGAATGTATAATGCAATCTTGGTAGCATGCGTTACCCTGCCCTACATACATCCAAAACTCCATTGGACCGCCTTTCACGGGAAAAAATCCAATTATACCAGTCATGTATCCAGAAAAAAACATTTTAGAGGGGGTCCAAACGGTAAAAAAGGCAGAATTTTCACAAAAAGACTACATCATTATCATTTTAGTAGCAAAAATCAAAATTTCGGGGGAGGGGGGGGGATCCCCCTTAAATGCGTCCTTGAATAATACTGTCGACGTTCGTTTTTACAAAGACTTGCTGGTTTACTAACTAGCAAGTGGACCCGAATGCACTTTCATGTACATAATGTAATCTTATGTTTTTCGATTTTACGAACTATTTGAGTGATCCCCTAAGAGTTCCTGAATGCGAGTGCCGACTGAGTATTACTAAATCGAGGCAGCGAATGATTAGACTCAAGCAATTGAAGAAAAGAAAAAACAATCTAGTGTATAACTCAACATAAAATAGTTCATTTATACTTTGAAGGGTTTGTTTAAGATTTTTTCTTGATAGACAAATTTTGAATCTTGAATAAGTTTGGAGTATAACTTTCTTTAATATTCCTAATTTCCATGCTTTTCAAAAGAACAATACCTTAACTCACATCGCTGTTGTAGTCCCAAAACATCAAAAACAAAAGAGCTTAACCTTGAGACAGGATTCGATTATTTCATTTTTAAAGAGATTCTAATAACTAATGTTGCAGACTTAGCTAATTCAACGATTGGCACTTATCTTGTCACTCCCTAAAAATATTCCGGTGTTCAAACATTCGTCGCAAATTATTAAATCATCGGTCTTCTGACAGTTTTCTGTAAACAACCATGCATCATCAGGGTCAAATCTTTTTCAGAAAAAAGTAACAAACAACACTAAGTAATGTCCAATGTGATATAATGTCACTTGTTGCTGCAAAAACAATAAATTTCTAAAAATATATAGCAGACTAGCAAAATCAATTCTCATGTTTTTCCCCCTTTTTATGGATACAGTAAACATAAAAAAGAAAAAAAAATCTCTTGTGAAAAGCAATAAACATTTAACTAAACTAGCAATTTTTTCCCCCCTCTAGTATCCATGTTTGCATGCAAGCTAATTTTACGTGCTTTATTTTAATGCACAAACATTTTTTCCAATGGCCTGTTTTCACTGGCTTAATTACATATTTTATCAATTTTGCGACGCAAAAAAATTTTAGAGAAAAATAACTTACTGTTTCAGCTCATGCAATGCAACAAGATAAATCATACCAAATTCATAGTTTATAAAACACTTTCCAAATGTATGCTATACTAGCAGCGTGCCCGTTCTTCGTACAGAAGGAAATAGTTATTCTTTTTATTCATAAAAGTGAAATTAATTCCATACTTATCAAATTTCAAAAAATACGAAATTCTTTTACTCTTAACTTATTTTGCCTAACAAATACTCATTTGAGGTGATATGTATAATAACAGCAAAATGATAGCACAGAAACTATGTCAAATTTACTGGGGATCCAAAGAGAAAATGAAAAGAAATTTGCAAACAAATTTATTCACTTTCAAGATGCTTTATTTCCACAGAATAATATTTTGTCTAAGTTCTAAAATGACGTCAGATGATGTGGACAATTATTTTATTTTTTTCTTCTAATTCGTAAAGCATGAATGATACGCAATCAAAGCTATTCTGCAGAGCATAGTACTTTACAAAACAATCTTAAAATGTTGTTGATATCATAGAGGTAGAAAAATCTACCTGGAACAGTTATTGTTTAGTATACTTCTTCGCTACCATGGCTGCCGTAAAAGTAAACCCTAGTATCGTAATTTTTATGTGATTTAGACATCAAATTAAAATAAATTAGGTCAGAGAATTGAAACAAAATATTTCTTTCAAGTTTTACGTTACTTCACAGTGTTTACAATGTAACAAATAATGCACCTGTATCAAATTTAAAACATTCAGAAAAAAGCTCTTAAAAGTGCATCACACTTCGGAAAATTTTACAATGTCATCGGCTGTTTAATTTTTATTTTCAGAAGTTTTATAAAAGACGCAGGTTTTTCACTTACTGAAGTATATAGTGCAACTAGTGAAAAGGCATTCTAAATTCATTTTTGTACCTCATGCAATTTAGTTTATTTTAATTTGAGTTCAAAGTCTCTGAATCAGGTTTTGTTTTTTCAAACAACCTTAAGAAGCATTATGCGAAAAAAAGGTGCTACAATACATACCCAAATATGTGCCAATATATTTACATCAAATGTGCGTCTAATTTTTTCACTGTTCAGTTCCAAAAATGGCACGTTTTGCAGTATACCGGCGTTATTGATTAAAATGGTGACGTCGCCGACATCTTTCGAGACACTTTCAGCCTTGGACTTGATGTCATCCTCTGATGTGACGTCGCAAATGTACCACCAGGCTTTACCACCTTTCTTCCTTATCTCGTCAGCAACATGCTGAACTTTCTAAATGAAAAGTGAAATGCTGATAAATAAATGCAACAAGAAAGGTAAATTATGCCAAGCGCATGGATTATAAACACTTTTCAATAAATTTAATAGGGTACATTAATTTTCGGTTCCCTCCCCCCTTCCAAATTCAGTAACCCCTCGTTATATCGCGTTTTTTCTATGTCTCCCAATTTTTTTCTGTACTCTTTTGCTTTGTTACTTTACTTGAGAAGCACGCAGTACATTTGAAAAATACATCTCCTATCACATAGGTACAATTAATTAATTTTCGCTCCTTTGTTGAAAAGCAAGATATGAGAGAAAAATCAAATCAAATGACTCTGGATCATATTTACAGCAGGAAATGAAATGTGTATTTGTACATAAAATAAAAATAAAAATTCTATTTTTATAGTTTAAGAGCATATCTTTTATTGCAGTACATATACTTTTAATTTTATTATATTTTAAAGGCAGATGTTCATAAAAGTAGTCATATCATATCACACACCCTCTCCGTCCGTTATATCGCGCCCTAGGATGTATCGCGCATTTTTCTTGCCTCCCGAGAAGCGCGATATAACGAGGGGTCACTATGTAAGCAATTTCTGACGGACAATATAAGACGAACTGAATATACTGACAATATACTGAATAGACAATATTGAAAAGCTTTTAGGGTGTCCATGTAAAAAGAAAAAAAAACTACCAATGACATGCGTACTCTTTTCAATTGGGATAGGGGGCCATAGCAATGACATGAATAAGTTTCGCAGAAGTGTATGACTCTTAATTAGCAGTTAACTCCAGGTTGACTTTAGCATTTAAATCACAAAATTAGTAAATTCCTAGTGATTTCCATAAACAACTGTCACCATCTAATGCACTAAAGACGACAGATAAACCAACGCCTGATACGGTTCGCATTAATAAACCACAATTTTCACGCATAGTCTTGATAATTAAGCAACAGTTACAGTGAATATACTAAAACAGAATAATGACGCACTCATGTACTGCACAGTTCCAGAAAAAAAGGCCCACTTGCTCTTTATTCGGTTGTCGTTCGTCGTAGAGTTATATATTACAACCTGTCATACATCAATTTTTCTCGCGAGAACCAAAAGAAATATTATTTACAAGGAAAATAATGTTTCTAGTCTTAAATTATTTTGTAATTAGAATATAAAAATATCATTTACCATATCATCTAATTTCAAGTAAACAGTTTAATATTTGAATTTTTAAAACTATTAAGGCAGTGCAGTATGGATTATTGTGTAATAAACAAATTTTTACAGATAACTTCGAAGACATTTTTATTTATTTATTTATTTATTTATTTTTGAGAAATTTATTATTTAAAATAACTATTTCGATAAATTTGCGCTCGTGGTTAATTACATTATGAATCGAAAATATTAATTTAAAATGTATAGTTTCAATTAAACCGAAGTAACAGAGCATCTTAATTGTGATTTTTCGAGATTTATTTTAAAAAAATCTATTTATAATTTTCCTGGTGTAGTTTTAATCAGCTGACCTTTAAAGCTTTCTGTATGATAACAGTATCAAAATTGTTAGGGCAATATTACAGAAGCAATATTGTTGTATTACTGTTCTGATAAACCAATGAATATTTTAGACAGGGTTGGAAAAAAACCAAAAAACCGGGTTTATATTGGTTTAAACCGGGTTTTTTTTGGTTTAAACCAGGTTTTTTGGGGTTTTTTTTTAAATACTTTTATAATTACATGTTACATAATTATAAATAAAATTATTTATAATTATGTAACATGTTATGTAACATAATTATAAATAAAATTATTTATAATATGTTCAAATAAAAATTAATATTTCTTCTGAAAATAATTAAAACAAAGTAAATAAAAAAATTGTTGCTATACTTATGTGGACATTGAAATCATTCAATTTTAATATTTTATTTAGAGATACTATTTTTTATATAGTATCTACTTATATAATACGCTAATGTATGCGGTAACAAAATTGACGACATTTTTATGATGGGAGCGGCAAGAACTAGATGTAAACATTAGCGTAATAACAATAACACACGTGCAATAATCTAGATTAACAGTTCAATGAAATCAAGTGAAGCAAGCCTATTCGTTACTGGTTACGTGTGTCACGCAGTAGATAGATTAAAAAATAACAATGTATGTGCAAAGAAGCAAAATCTTTCGGATTTTTTTACTTAACGTTTATTGCACATTAAAAAAAAAAAAAAAAAAAAAACCACTTTGCAATGGGTTGAAGTATATTTTAGCAATTTCGTGTTTCCGTACACAAAAAAGCAAATTGTTTCTTTTTGGTTTGATTAATGGCAACGGTACTCTGAGTGATCTGCCAATGATAGGAGATGCCTTGGCAGGAGGACTTTCTAAGGGGTTTTAACGCGTATCCACGTTACATCTGGAGAAAACATACCAAAACTCCAGACCGTTAGATCGACAGCCGCATGATGGGACCCAAATCCGGGACCCTCACACTTCGGCCATCTACCATTTTTAGTGACATTACCACTGTGCCATGATGAGGACCCCAAAATCTTTCGGATCTATTCACATGTCCCATGGTCACCATCAGCTTTTGTCATGATACCCCCAAAATTTGTAGCAACCATAACCTAAATACATTTCATGACAAATACTGTTAAAACCATGAAATATAATTTTCGTTGAAAGGACTCCGATAATTAAGACAAAACTGACTGAGTATATATGGTAAGATATCGGGGGCCAAACTGGCCACCTTGGCAGCTAGTATAATATAATACAATAGTAATTGTTTACTACATTTTACATGGAATATTGCTCTTAGATTCATCAGTAATAATGGCGATAACTAGTTCAAAATAATATTTTTAAGGTTTAGAAATAAGTTGTTAAAACACAAAACCTCTATTTTGGAAAAGTTCAAGTATCAAGCATTATTCAAGTTAAAAATGCACCCTATAATTTAAGTTTAATTAATAATTATAAAACAATAAGGTATCTAGAGTGCTATAATAAACTTATTCTTGATACTTATGAGGATAATTTAAAAATATATTAGAACGTATTCTATCTGTAGTATTCGTAATTTTAAATTATTCTTTTAAAAAAACCAATTGGTTTTTATGACAAAAAAAACCATTTGGTTTAAACCAGTCAGTTTAAACCATGCCAACTCTGATTTTAGAGCTGTATTAATATTTGGAGATATTTCACCCTAATATAGCTTATTTTATTTAAGCCATTATAGATATTCAAGTAATAAGACAGTTGTATTTCACTAAATTGGCCTACGTTTCTGATAAAACTTTCGCACATACATATGAACATTTCCTAATTTGTTTTAAAATTCTTATTGGGTATCTTGAAGCTTCTCTCAGAAAAGTGATATGTTGCCAGAAACATAGCTAAGAGTGAGTGGCTGACCACTGCTCACCTGACCAATACGGAAATGAAAGTTACTTAGAAATAGCAGAAGTTGAAAAATGATTTCGGAAATAAGTATAGATAATTTTCATGTAATAACCAAACAAAAATTAACCTTGAATGCTATTTTCTAAAAAAAGAGGTATATTGACGAAACGAAATTAGCATGACTGAAGCACCATCAAACTAAAATCTTTTACTCATTTGTTTAAAAAAATTCCTATTTTTAATACCTCCAACCTTTACTATTTTTGCACAAAATAAATCTGATTTACATTGTCTATATAAATATGCATTTTGAAAATAATTTCGAAAAATTATCACTTATAATTTGATATTAGTCTTAACTCATCTAAATAAGACATTTTAACTAATGTTAATCAACCACTGAAAGCCAGAACTAAAATTTTGCACAGCATGTAAAATTAAAATTATTGTCATGAAGGGTTATTTCCTGTATCTATTTCCGCCGAAATTGAGCTAACTCGCTACTCAATTTTTTTTAAATATCAGTTTAAAAATTCATAATTCAAATTAATATTTTATTAAAAATTATAACATTAAATTATATTTCGCAGTTTAGTTTTAATAGTACGAATAAAAATCAACTACGTAATATCAATATTAAATGAGGAAATATTTTTACATAGGGAAAAGGAAATTTCGGAAGCTTAAAACTCATTAATTTTTTATTCGGATGTACTGATAATTGCTATCAGGGGTTAAAATGAGCTATACTTTTTAAATATGAAGTGAAATATAGGTGCTGCTATTGGAAAAAATAAAGTTGATGCATATTAAATATGGAGATGACCCCTTATGCTAATTTTATGTACAGAAAAATAAAGAGTACGTTATTCGAAAACGACTTCTATCCGTAATTTGGCTGTGCGGCGAATTAGGGCTGAATAAAGTGCAAGTGGGCCTTTTCTTTTTTTTTCCGGGCACTGTACGTCATGGTTTTTTATCCTTAGAATTTCAGGACATACACATTTACGTACGTCATGATGAGCAAGGGGTTAAGAACACGGACGGGGAAGCAAATGGAAATCGAACATTTTTCAACTATGTTGAAAAATAGTAAAAATAATATTTGAAAAATAATGAATATAATTCTATAGTATAGCTGTTAATAAAACAAGTTTGCCTTATGCAGCAATGAGTATAAATTTAAAAGCAAGTGAATAATGTTAATAAGTGTTTTTGTTTTTCTGCTGAAAACAAAATCATGAATATGATCTTTATAACAACTTGTAATAATATATTAGTATATGCCATGCGTCAGTGCAGAATTTTATCTCTCGTTTTTTTAAAATAACTAAACACTAGGGGGGATTTTTTTTAGATTTTCCAAGTATAGAACCCAAAGGGAGCTGAGTAACAGTTTAGATTTTTGTAATTATTTTACAAATTTAGTTGAAAACTTAATTCATTTTCCAACTGTTCAACATCAATAATTTGTTTTTAAAGCTGTTCTAGTCTTCTGATAGTTCTAGTTTATTTTAAAAGGATAGTTTACACATTTTTACTCTCTAATGTGGATGAAATAGATTAAAACAAAATATATGAAAAACCATACAATACAATAAAATAAAGTTCAAGCAAATATTTTTGAAAGGAAAATGTATTCTCTAAAACGGGCACATAACATATTGTTCCAGTTCATCGCAACCATCATAATAAGTTTCACTCCATTAGCAACCTGTAAATGGGGAAGTTTTTTTGAAAACTGGTGGTTTGACATTCGGCTTTTAGATTGCTGACACACTTGCAAGAAATAAAAATTTATTTAAAGGAAAAAAAATACCTGGCTGCAATTATTTGATATTCTCTTTTTTGAAGGCATACGTGGCTTGGAATGTCTGCGAAGGGATTGCGCCATGCGTTTCAAAAGCATTATAGTAGTATTTCTAATTCTTTTGGGGCCGTTTACAAATTGATTCTGAGAAGCATTAGTATCGAAAGCCGGATGAGATAGGGTGTCGCCTTGTTCGGACTGTTCCTATAAAAATATCCATACATAAATCGGTAAAATATATACGTCATACTTATGGCCTCCACCAAATGCACCTCCACCATTTACGAAGAAATTTCTTTTGGTGCATGCAGAGCTCGATCAAGAGATTTTCGGGCCCTGTATGCAAATGGAATAATTTGGGGCCTACGCCGTCACCATGACCCTCCCAGGAAAAAAGTAACAGTACAAGTTATATATTCTGGAAAATTATAAGTATCTTTTTTTTTTTTTTCAAACAAAACTTTATTGAGCAGACAAAAACAAATGGATGTAACTGCAGGTGTTTTCAATACATATTAATTATATAAATAAATGTGAATCACTTATTCTCTAAGTGACCTCTGTAGGCATGCTCTATATAGCTTGAAACGAACTGAAAAATATTTTTTATTAAAATTCCAGGGTTTTGGCCTAGCGCACGGCTATCGATCTAAGGGTCTGGAATTCTGGGCGGTTTTCTTCAGGTGTTACGAAAATACGCCTTCGGATTTCTTAAAAAGTCCTCCATCGAAGGTATTCTCCCCTTAGTCAGATAGTCGTGGTGCACTTTCTTAATAAAGCACAAAAAAATTGCTTAATTAGTTTATACAAATGCTGATTTGAATTTGTTTTTATCGTTCATTTTTCATATTTGAAAGATCATGTTTGTGAACTTTCTTAGAAAATAACAGAAATCAGTTTAACAAAGAATATTTTATTTGATTTTTGGGAATACGTCCGATTATCCAAAGGAGGGATCTAGGCCAAAGAGGGGAGGAGTGCCCTCTGTAAGGGACTTTCTAAAAGATCCTATCGGTATTTAAGCGGAGTTTCGGAGGAAACCATAGGAAACTCCGAGCGGCTAGGTCAAAGGACGTGACTTGGATTTGAACTAGGCCCCTTACTTTTCTGTTCTTTTAGTTTTTAAAAAGTAACAAATTATCTCTACTAAATTTCAAAGGAAAAAGATAAGGAGAAAAAATAAATCACATGCATATAAATCACAGTAATATGTGTTATGCCAGAAGGAACAGTACAGTTATTTTTGTTAATTTTTTTTTTTTACTAAAGTTCAACTTTATTAATGTTTGGATCTTGCTCATTTTTGATGTGTTTCAAACACACACACTCGCACACGCATGCAAAACATGCCAGACGAAAATCTTCAAAAACACAATGAATCATAACTCTCGTATCCATTCAATATTCAGACATGTACAGGAAAAATAACACGCTATAATCTAAATATGAAAATACAAAAATCAAAGCAATAATCTCATTTCTTGTAAAATGCAGTGTCGGCATTTGAATCGATCGTGAGTCTATTGTTGTAAATAATTATTCATATAAGTCTAATCTCACCAAAACATATTAGTTTGAGTATAAAATTTTTCATTTTTCTAGGTTCTTAAAAAAGAAAAAACTAAATTTGCATAACTATCACATACGGAAAATATTTTTTTTTTTTATTAAACAAAGGCATTCCAAAATAACAGGTTATTTACAATAGAAAGAGGAGGGGGGGGCGAAATGTTTAATGAATAATTCATACACAACAGAAATCATAAGTGATATTTTTAATGCAGATATATACGTCACTGATTAAAAACGTTTCTATCATTTTCATAGAAAAGAAAAGGAAATTCGGTGCAAGTAATTGGTAGTTGCTTAATGATTCTAACAAATATTACTAATGAAGAAACAAGATTTGTATACAGGGTGTCCCATAAATACCGCCCAAACTCTACACAGCCTGATTCCTCGTTGGCAGTTCATAAAAAATGCCAAAGAACTGTAACTGTACAACCCATAGTTTTAGAGAAACATTGGGAAAACAAAGTATGACGTCACACCCGGTGAAGAAAAAATACTTTATTGGACACATCAACAGCAGTACTTGCATATCTGGTTCATTCTTACTAAGTCCAGCACTTTCGCCAACCTAAAAGATCGTCGCACGTTGGTGAGCTGCCCATGCACAAGTTTCAAAGGTCCCAAAAGAATTAGATGAAAACGCACGTGAAGAAATTAATTATAAATGTACCAGTTAAGGAATTTGAAGACAATTATTAAAACTACATCAATTGGCAACCAAACGTAAATAAATAAATAAAAGTAATTATTTGCATGTTCTTCTAAACTGTCATTTTAATTTTAAATTAAAGCAATATTATTCTGTTACGGTTGCTTTATAAATACAAAAAATTGTCATGGTAATTGCGAGAGTGGGGATTAAAGTAGGATTCAACCGCTTATCCTTTCAGGCGATCATGTTCAAAATGTTCTTATAATCATCAAAGTGTTGTAAAATCCTACTAGCAATTACTACAATTAGTATTAAAGAACACTGGAAATCTAGTATTAATTTCTAGACACAAAATGCAAACAAGTTAACAACTTTTATTTAGTTAATGTAACTTTTATTTCCATTTCTGCATTTAATTCTTAAATTTTAATTTCTAATTTCACATGCCATTTCAATTTCGAAAGCATATTTGTGTATCACACCTTACAAGTGAGTTGTCAGTACGTATACAGCCAGACTTTCGATACATTAAGATCTAGATCTATGGAATTGATTGTTTGGGATTGTTTGGCTGGCACTAAAACATAAATAGAAAGAAAAAAGTTGTCTTTTTTTTTTTTTTTTTTTTAAATCTTACTTTTTTCTCAAATAAGCTGTTTAGACCTTTTTTAAATTGGAAATAATAACAGAACTTCTCAGGTATTAAAAAATTGAATTAGTTTCTTGAAAGATTTAAGTGACAATTTCTAGGATTTTTTAGCGAAAGAAAGAACGTGGTTTCAATAAGATTAAAAAGCCTAATATATTATGTTGACAGATGCAACTACCGTGTTTACTCGAGTGACAGTCGCACTTTTTTGCCAATTTTTCATGGTGAAAGTCTAGGTACGACTATTATGCGGGGAAAATCTACATAATATTGTAATTTCAAAGCTATTTTTCCTCTTCATAACAGAGGTGCGACCATTACGCGAATAAACACGCTAATAAACTTTTCAAGGATTATAATTGCTTCCAACTAATGTCTGAAAATATAGGCTAAAAAAGAAATATTTTTTCGAAACAAACTCTTTATTGATGAAAAAAGTTCCTACTCATTTTACCCTATTACTCATTCTATCCCACAACATACCCCACAGATTTTACTTGTATTATTATTATCATTATGCTTTAGAGTGTTTGAAAGCATTTGTTGCGATTTTGTGATAAATTTAATCCTTCAAATATCTCTGTAAAATTAGAAAACAAATTCTCAAAACGGAATAGAATATATTATTTATTCCTCATACAGCGAGAAACAGCTATTGCATCTCCGCATAATCAATGTTAACATTCTTATTTAATCTTTCATGAACGAGCAAGGTCTGACTTGGCACTTTATTTCTTCTTTGAATGACATTATTTTATTTCTATGACAACAATCATACAGTTCCTACAAGAACGTGTTTGTGCAAAATAAAGCTTTAGTTTGTCAGCATATCAAATGTTCGGGAGGGACGCCCGCTTTCCTTGAGGTGTTCCTTCACACCTTTGAATCTAGAAAATTAAAGTGTTACGAAAATCAGGGTCATCATCCCGCTTCCAAGGTCTCCTAAGGTCACGAGAAGATCTCCCAAGGTGAAAAGCCGAATCTTCGGGCGCTATCAAGGTTAGCAATGGGACTTGACAAGCGACTGGGAACGGGTGAAAACCAGGGTTTTGTAGGTCAAGGCTGTTGTGAGTGGGGAGAACCTGTAAAGGGATTCTCTTTTCTGAGGGGCTAGGGATATACAGCCCCCCCCCCCGAAAGACTTTTTTTTTTTTCCTTGTGCAGGACTAATTAAAACAAAATCTGTGTCCGATACTGAGTTTTTATGTGCACTTTAGTTGCATGGTCCTTTCTTATTTCCAATGAAAAATATTTTTATTTATTCAATTTTTTATACTACTTATTTATTTATTTAATTTTTTTTCCTTGAAGGGGGGGGGGGGTTAATGAGCGCTTCCAGTAAAGTTTTAAGGGCTTTTTATAACCCATTAAAAAAAGAATCAAAGAAAGAAATATAATAGTTCAACCCGAACTCGTACGAGTGGAAATTTAAAAACATTAAAACAGAGGTTCCCAAACGGTGGTTAGAGTACCTTAGTGCATGGAGTGCACAGTGGTTATTTAAGGGGTTAGCCAGTTTCTTTGGGATTTTTGAATGGGTTTGCAAGGGGAAAAGCTTGAGAACCACTACTTTAAAATAGACTATCTCTAAAGCATTCATTATTTTAATACTCAAACTGGACAGTATATAATGGATACAAGCAGATGAGTATATGCACAGTTTAAAAGTCATTTAAATTTACTTACAGAAAATCCATATCATTATGTGTTTAACGTTGTACTAAAATATCTTAGGTCTTTTCTAGAAAAATTCTGATTATTGCAGTTAGGTTTTACGTTCAGCTTCACGAGAACGCTGAAATGGTTATGTAAGTGAAGTCAAGCGTGAGATATAACCTTGTTAGACAATGTGTAACAATGGCATAAGCATTGCGTATTACACAGTTTAAAAATTTAATAACTAGAGTCAAGGACCTCATTACAACACATTAGCAAAATTTCTCAATTGAATTGAAGCTCGGATTAAAAATAAAATAAATTATATGGTCTTCAAAAGTTTTTTTTTTTTTTTTACTGTGTAATAATCCGTCTTTTGTATTGTAGTCGGTTCTATATTCATCAAACTCTCAGGATACCAAAAGAAAACGCACAGCAAAAACAGAAGCGCCAATATCTGTCAGAAAACTAACATCAGCTCGTCTTTCGAAAACTATAAGGTTTGTTTGCAAAGAATGTCTCAAAAATTACGCAAGATTTGAATTAAATAGAAAATTAATTAATTCAGTCAGGGGCGTAGCCGGGGGGGGATATCGGGATATATCCCCCTCCCCGAAAATTTTTCCTGGCTACGCACCTGAATTCAGTGTTGGCAACCAAAAAAGGAAAACAGTTTGATAGCTGACAGTTTACATACACCAGTATACCAAAGAACAACGTGTTTTCATTGTTGAAAATCATTTTAAAAATAATGAAGTTTGATTTATGATGGTTGTGATGATGAATGATGAGAAAGATCATGTGATTTAACACCACTGGATTTCTTTCTTTGGGGTTATTTGAAGTCGAAGGTCTATGTCAACAAGCTATCGTCCAGGGTGTAAAAAAAAAAAAAAAATCTGATTTTTTAAAATTTAAATCTGATTTTTAAAATTTAAATCCGATTTTTTAAATAGATTTATAAAAACAAATAGATAAAAGATTAAATAAGTTTAACTGCATTAAAGTGCATAGACAACTGGTAAATATCTAGTTATTATACTATAAATCTGTAAATAAAATTTTTCTTTGATGTGCAAATAAAATAAGTTTGTGTTAAGTGGATGATTATGAAAGCATAGAAAAATTGACTGATTATATACGAAGTTAATTTTCAAATTTAAAAGCAAAGGTTTCGAAAATAAAGTTTACAGAAGTGTTAATCATATGTAATAACAATAATAGTACACAGCCTCCGAAAGTTAAGGAACAATCGGTTTTTTGCGCCTAATTTGCAAATGAATGAATGTAATAACACCAAATTTGGATAACGTGCACAAAACGGTTATGTATTGACTGCAACATAGAAGTTTACATAAGAAGGGACGGACACAATGACATCCACCCACGCTCAGTCGGGGATCGAACCTCGACCGCCGGGAATTGAACTCGAAACCGTAGTACGGTGCTTTTAGGGGCAAAGTGGGTCCACCTTAGGGGGCAAAGTGGGTCCGTGGGTCCACCTACTGGGTGCCCCCACGGTAAAGTGACCAACAACTCCGGCTTTGGTGGCTACGGCATTGTCAAGCCCCGCCATTTGAAAAAAAAAAAATTACATAAGAAAAACGCAAAAATGATTTACAACATCAACAACAAAAAAAGCAATCTCTCTGGAAATGTCCATTCTTGGAAAAAATATTTCGCATTTTTATGTGGTCCAATATCATAGCAACCTAACAAGAATGAGTTTTAATAAGGGATATGCCCACCCCTAGCTTGAATGCATTGGCGACATCGACTTTCCATGCTGTCAATTAAGTTGTCGGTTACCAAAATGGGAAACGAAGACCAGACACGGAGTAAACTTTGTTCCAGCCTTCTTAAAGACCTTGGAGGTGGTCTTGAAGCAGCAACCTGCCTACCAAGATAGTCCCAAAGATGCTCTATCGGATTCAAGTCTGAAGATTGAGCTGGCCATTCCATTTGCTTTAAACCTAGACCCTCAAGATGTTCCCTAACATTTACAGCTCGGTGAGGTTGTGCATTATCATCCATCAGAAAGAAATCATTGCCCATTGCATTAGCATATGGGTGTGCATATGGATTAAGGATCTTATCCCGATATCTCACACCAGTCAGTTTGGTTTGTGTGATTATGGCAACGCTACGCTAGGGCTATCTGCCAAGGATGGGTGGTGCCTTGGTAGGAGGACTTTCTTAGGGGTTCTAACACGTATTCACGTTACATCTGGAGAAAACCTACTAAAACTTCATACCGTTAGATCGACAGCCACGCGATGGGAGCCGAACCCGAGACCTTCACACTTCGGCCATCTACCTTTTTCAGTAACATAACCACTGTGCCATGATGAGGCCTCACACCAGTCCGAGTTTCTCCCTGAAACACATGCAGATCAATGTGACCATCGCGTGAGATCCCTGCCCAAACCAATATTCCACCATCTCGGTAACTGTGTCTTTCAACAGCGTTGGATTGATGGTATCTGGTGCTTTGTTCCCGCCATATAAGCAGGCGTCCTGAATCGCTCTCCTCTCCAGTGTGAATCTGGACCAGTCTGTAAAGAGTACAGAGGCCCATCGCTATCACGAGAGGCTGGGCATAGCGGATTAAATTGCTCTCTGGCGATTTGGCGTGCAGTATTTGGCGTGCAGTCAGACTCCTTTGGCAAGAGTCGTTTCTTCCGCTGTTACACACTGCACGCTAGGGGTTGCCGCCCGCATGAAATTTTATCTCGCAGCTATTTACAGTTTTCTTGTTATCTTTTTATTTTTTCTTAATGTTTTACTTATGTCATTGACAATACAAGAAATTTCCAGATTTCACCGTTCAATTTTTTTTTTTTTTTTTTTTCCTGTCTTTATACATAGACAATGTTTTGACTGGTGTTGATAAGTGATTTTTAAGAGATATTAAACTTTAAAATTGGAACACATTTTAAGAAAGGCTGATCTATGCAAACGAAATAGTTTTTCTGCTCTTTTCGATTTATAAACAGAGCGCTCAACGTTGCCTTACGCTGAGGCCTGTAGGGTGATTATGGATTGATGCAATTTATGGGATCTGCATCAGTTATGTTTCATCAATTTTTCATTTCAAATAATTGCATTGCTTCCGCACTTTAGCATTGAAAGACTAAAGTTAGGAAGCAACGCTGGACGCATAAGGGGACTAGTCAATTTAAACATCCTAACTATCCTAATTTAAACATTGTAAAGTAGAGAGCCTGTAGGTTATGACTTGTAAAGTTCATTTGCATGTAAACTACATCTATTTTCATTTGTGTATTACATGAAGTGTGCTTTTAAAAAAATTACAAGCAAAAAATATTCATTAGAAAAGTGTGTTTAAAATATCGGTTCTCCATCCTCTAAACCTAGCTGTGGGAATTTTCGATATTTTCGATTAGAATAGAACGACCTCAGAATTGCTAACATTAAGATACTGTATAGGATAATTTAGGATTTTGTTTGTTTAAAAAGAAACATACAAAATATAGCAATTTTAAAAGCCAAAGTAAGGGGGAAATAAGAACGAATGAATTTTAAAAGAACAGATAATTAAGACAAAAAAATTAAAAAAATTATAATGCAATATATGGGATCTGCATCAATTATATTTCATCAATTCATTTCAAATGATTGAGTTTCTCATTTTTAACAGTCAAAAGCTCAGTTCTAATTTAAAAACAGTCAAAAGCTCAGGTGATGCCCCCTCCATCACAGATCTACAGGGAGGGCACAAGGGTACGTGACGTGCTCCCACCCGCACCCTCAGACGAACTAAGTTTATACTATATAGAAGATTGACTTGTTTTGTAAATTGAAGTTATTTCATAAGAAATCTTTTGCGGTTTAAAACAAAGTCAACAGTAAAAAAATTATCAAGAATTTGCTTTCTCATTTAATTTTAAGTTTTTAGCTATTTACCTTATTAATTTTTCACTGAAACAAAATGGTCCAAAGAAAGTCTTAAAAAATCATTCTTGAATACGAATTAGTTTTTTCTTTCATTGAATTAGTAGTTTGTGCTTGATTAAAAGAATTTAGCATTTTATAAATATAGATTATATGTAAATGAACTTTACACAAAGTTTAACATTTACTTTCTTACCGTTACAAAGACGAGCGGTTATTATTCTTTGTTGTTACACACATTATTGCTAGCCCATATTAATCTTTCAGTATCCTACAAGAATCAGTAATGCAATTTTCGTCCTCGCTTCAATCTGCATCCATGGGAACATATAGGTTTAAACCCGAAGAGTTTATCTGCATCTATAATCCATATCTATTAATTGCTAAAACCCCGGACTAAACATTTAAAGAAGGGTTTTCTCTAATCGTATGTAAATTTCATACAAAAGCCAAATGATGATTGCTTTTTAACTGTCCACTGTTTCTTTTTTATTTCCGTAACATATTACCTTCAAATCTAAAATTTTAAATGCATTAAAATATATATTTAGAACAATTAATCAACAACAATATATATAAAATAATATATATATATATATATATATATATTGCTGTTTTTCGCTGATCAACTTGCGGTGCGGGCGGCAACCCCTAGCGTGGAGTGTATAACAGCCGGAGAAACGACTCTTGCCAAAGGAGTCTGACTGCACGCCAAATCGCCAGAGAGCAATTTAATCCGCTATGCCCAGCCTCTCGTATCGCTATCTGGTCCATGAAACGTTTCTCTTGCCCAAGATAAGCGGCCCTTCTCTGTCGTCCGTTGAGGGGGACACACACAACTAATCGCCTTGCTAGAGACCTGAAAATGTGACGACGCGACGCCTTCGCACTGTACTAGTGGATATTCTTCTCCCTGATGCTACCGAGTGGCCTGCAGTAAGTTGCTGCACAGAAATGCTTCTTCTACTTCGGGCCGAAAGATCTATAAAATGGTCTTCTGCAGGGGTTATAGCCAGTGGTCAGCCTGGAACATGTCTTCTGAACACAGAAGCTTTGGTTTGATATTAATTCCAGAAACGGTGGGCCACACAGCAGCATCAACCTGCGACAACCCCATTTACGCCCGCCCGCAACCGTAACGAATTGGGCAAACGGCTTCTCTTAGACATTACGGGACCCTACTATCTGATAAACAAAAGTTACACTCGTAAAAATAAATAAAAGTTACAAGCGTAATTACGAAAGCCTGATGCTTGCATATTTTTCTTTCACTCATATATGCCTCTTCTTTTCTATGAGGAAAAAAAAAAAAAAAGCCATAGATATAGATTTTGCATTAAGTTCACTTTCATCATTTATACCATTTTTTTATTGTTAGTGTCATTTTTTGTATGGTGAGTTTCGAAAAACATGTTATTCCTTAATTTTTGGAGACCAGTGTGTTACGCACATCCTCTAAGTTTGTGGGTCACAGAAATTTAAATGTATAGTATCATATCAAAGGCCAATCAAGTAGTGGGTTCTTTTAATTAATACACTCTTAAACGCAACATATCACAGACAAATTGAGGTAGGTGAACAGTTTTTCTTTTCTTTCTTTATTTATTTGTAAATATGTTATATTTTTTGTAAAAAAAAAAAAGTAGAAAAATAGAAAAAAAAAATTGTTTACCTAAATCAATTTTTTGTGCTGTTATGACTAGTCAAACTTATTGTGGACATGACATAAACGTTCACAATACTTTGGAATCACGAAATTATCAAATAAAGTTCTTGAATGTATGATGCCACATATTGATAAAAGTCAATTATTAAATTATAACTCAATATTTTCTGGTGTCATGTTTCTAACAACTGAAAAACAAAAAATCTGAAATAATAAAATTTTCAAAATTAATTCCAAGGATCGATGCAGTCGAAATTTGAATATGTTTTACAGACCTTTGACAAAAACACAATCAAACAAAACGGCAATTCATGAGCATTTTACCCTACATTTGAATTTGTTCGTCAAATTATTTTCAAAAAAGTGGCTTTTACGAAAATTAGTTTCAAAATTCACAAAAATAAGTCCCTGAAAAAATTCCTGGAAAGACCCCTGAATTCCTTTTCTTAAAAATTTAATTTATCGACTCTGATTAGTGTTTTTCAACGCGCAACGCAGTTGGCAGATGAATGGAACAGGTGTCATGAACCAACAACGGCTCTTTGGCCAGAATTTGTGCATCCTTAATTTAAATCAATGTTTTTTTTTAAATCATTCACACCCTGCTATCACCAATCTGTGCATTGAAGGGTATGTGGAAGACTCAACACTGCATCAACGAAATTCAGCCACATTCATCAGAAAAGGTTCTTGGAAATTGCGACAAAAGAGTGCTTGTATGCCAGCAAATCCGTGGAGGTCATTTGCCCGATGTTCTATTCCATGCATAACCCTATCCTATATACTTTATGTTTCAATTTTAAAAAATGCAAGTGAAAAAAAAAGTGCTTTATATTCAATTTAAATCTTGCGTAAATTTTGTGACATCTTTTCTCATCCACAGGGTTAGGGGGAAAAAAACCCGGTTTATTTGAAAAAAACCCAAAAAACTGGGTTTTTTGGTTTAAACTGGGTTCGTTTGGTTTAAACCAGAATTTTTTTTAAAAATCCTTTTATAATTACCTGTTACATAAATATAAATAAAATTATTTGTAAAATGTTCAAATAACAATTAATATTCCTTCTGAAAGTAATTAAAACAAAGTAAATAAACAATTGTTGCTATACTTATGTGGACATTGAAATCATCCAATTTTAATATTTTATTTAGAGATACTATTTTTTATATTTAGTATATAATATAATACAATTTTAATTGTTTACTACAGTTTACATGGAATCTTGCTTTAGATTCTCATTAATAATGGCGATAAGTTGTTCAAAATGATTTTTTTAAGGTTTAAAAATAAGTTGTTAAAACACAAAACCTCTGTTTTAGAAACAAATTAAAAATGCAGCCTATAATTTAAGTTTAATTAATAATTTTTAATGATGATAAAACAATAAGGTATCTATTAGATTGATATAAAAACTTACTGATACTTATAAGGATAATTTTAAAAGATATCAGAACGTATTCTATCTGTAGTATTCGGAATTTTAATTTATTCTTTTAAAAAAACCAGTTGGTGTTTTTGAGAAAAAATCCATTTGTTTTAAACCATGCCAACCCTGCTCATCCAGTCTTCCCTCCCCCCCCCCCTCTCTAAAATTTGCATTTCTTGCAAGACTTCCCATCCCCTGGCTGAAGATCCCGTAGTAACAAAAGTAAAAGTGAAATCTCAGTTGAGGTGCACGCTATATCCCCACAAAAACTGCTGTATTTGGATCTTAAGAAGTAACAACGTTAAAGCTTAGAAGTAACAACGTTCCTCAACACTAATACCGTAAGTTATAAAGTTTAATTGAATCCAAAATCCGCAGATCGACATCATTTTTCCGGGGGGTGGGGGTGGGGGGGGTGTTAAAAAATAATAATAACTCGGCTGTTCGAGCTTCGTCAAGGAGAGATCTTCCTGAACCCCCGCTAATTTTTTAGTTTCATTATTGCATATTAAAACGATATTAATTGACTATGTCAGCGTATCTCAACCTGTGAGGCGCGACCCCCAAGGGGGGCGCAGAGGGTTTGCCGGGGGGGGGCGCAAGAAAAACCAAAGAGCAAGTAGTAATATACGTTTTTTAAAAAATCATCTTATTCTCATTTTTACTCAACAATATATCCATTTTCGCTTAAAATGTTCATTCAAACTTTACTGATAACATTATTTTGTAGAAGATTGTCCATTGTCCATTGACTAAATGTTCATTGTTAAAGATTAAAAAACTGAATATATGCTGAAAAAAGTGAGGGGGGGGGCGCCACCATAAGTTAGCCTTTGTTGAGGGGGGAGGCGAAGGTTAAAACATTGAGAACCGCTGAACTATGTCATTTCGTCTCTCATCTTTCATGTATTTCGCCTAGTAACCCTGTGTTGAAATTTTTATGATTGTAACCTATTTATAGAAAAATACATGTGATGCATATTCTACAGCTTACGAAATATTGTAACACTAGATTAAAGCTGTTGTGAACTAATAGTATTTAAATATATATAAAATTATGCCGCTTTTTTATGTCGCATTTTTGGGACACAGTTTTCGGACAAATTTCAATAAAGGGGGTGAGAGATAAAATGAATAGTCATTAAAACTTGGATATTTCAGAAGATTTTCGTATATTTGGCCCCAAATTTGGGTATATTTCATCAAACGTCACCAAGATTGCAGTAGGCGAATTTCATGGTAAACAAAAGCTGTCCACAGACTTTAATTCGTTTCAAGTTTAATGTATTGAAATGTTTTTAGAGAAACCCAAAATAAACTATTCAGTTGATTTCAATCAAAAAGAGCGAAATATAGTGCACAACTAAGTGTTACAACAGTCTAAAATTTCAAAATTCTACGGCTTTTATTTCACATTCCTATTTTAATCTTCATTAGAATAAGAAAGTAAGGAAAAGAAATTTGCTTTAACTTATTCTGTGCCCCTTCCTCACAAAGACGCTATGCCACAGATTTCCTTTTTAAGCCCATTGACGTTTCAAGGTATAGATGTTTCAGTTCCTTTCTATAGCTCAGTTTTTCACCAGCATGTAAAATACCTTTGCCTGCAAGCAAGAGACTCAGAAAAGGGAATCATTGCCTTTGCGTCCTCTGCAACGATGGGTTGGCCGGCGATCGCCGAGGGCCACCCGGAAGGGAGGCCCGGAGAATCTCCCAGAATGGATATACTACTTTATAATTAGAGTAATTTGATATATACCAGGGGTTCCCAAACTTTTTTTACCCACGGCACCCTTGTCAGGCTAAAAGCATTTCGCGGCACCCTTGTCAGGCTAAAAAAATTTCGCGGCATCCTTTTCTGGCTAAAAATTTTCGCGGCAGATTTCCTTTATAGTAATATGAATATGAAGGTTAGAATGAAGCAGTTTGGATGCAGATTACATTAATTTTTATTTTTTTTTTTGTTTATAGGGCTAACTATCAAGAAAGTATCTCTTGGGAAAGGGATATAGAATTTTGACAATACCCCCATTTCAGGTAGTTCCTATACAGGCGCGTAGCCAGGAAAATTCTTCGGAGGGGGGATATGCGCCTGGAAAATTTTTCGGGGGGGATATGAACTTATTTGTATATAAATAGACGGATTTTTATCACTAATCCAAAAATTTCGGGGGGGGGGGAATATATCCCGATATCACCCCCCTGGCTACGCCCCTGTTCCTATAATAGAGGGGCTACAGGACAGTCTTGAACTTGACTGAAATATTTTTGTTTGAGTCTCTTAGTGATCGGCTTGGCTCACTTTCATGGGAATACCGGTTCAGAGGAAATTATTTGATTATACTCCATCAAAACATTTTTCTTGATTATCCCCACGGCACCCCTGATATACGCTCGGGGCACCCAGTTTGGGAACCACTGATATATATACATTAGAGTAATCCGATAATTTATTTCCCAGTAATCTTACGTCTTTGCGCATTGGCTCAGCGGAGGACCCCAGGAACCCCGTAGCTCAAGAGGCCTCCGAATAGTCAGGGGCCCCAAAATCTCTAATATTGTTAAATGTGGTTTTTAGGCGCGTAAGACTAAATTCCAAATATTACATATTAGTGATACAATGGATATCAATTTGGCCGGATACCGAATATCCCGCATACTTTCAGCCGGATATCCGGCGGCAGTACGTTTTCTTTTTGTTTTATTTTCATTAGTTTTCTTACATCATTAAGCTATTACTTTTTTCTTTAAATTTTCTCATTAGTTTCAAATAATTTAATTAAAAAATCAGAAATCCTTTTGGTATTGTTTCCATGAATCCATTACCAGTTTACTGCAATTAAAGTCATACAAATAGCAATGTCATGGATGCTTTCCCTCAGGAGTTAGATAAATATCTTAAAAGATCAGTTATTAAAAGAAAGACATCTCTAGGAAAATCAATGTAACAAATTTCCTTACTTTTTCGAAATTGGGGGTGAGGACATTTTCTCACCAGCCAGCAGTACTACAGAAAGTAACTATTCTCATAAGCAGAGTCAATTCATGGTGGGAAAAAAACGATCGAATTCTTACAAAGATTAAAAACAGTTGTTTTTGTACAATAATTTCTCCCAGTGATAATTTACTCCAATCTTAAAAAAAAAAGATGGGAGTGCCTAATTTTCCTCCCCCCATTTTCTATCTATGATAAAATTTCATTCAAAAAAGTATTGAAAACAAAATAATTTTCACAAAACTTTGTTTCTTCGCATTTTTTATTAATGCAGTTTTTTACTTTATTCATTTATTATGTTTATTTATGTTATTTCTCAGTATATTATTGTAAGCCGGATGTACTACCGTATATTTGTAATATCCAGCTACTGCCAGTAATCCGGCATTTGGCCGGATAGACCGGATGCAGTATCTTTGCCGGATATCCGTGACATCCATAGAAACAATTGTTAACAACAGCACGCTCACTGATACATCATTATACAATATCCTTAAAATCTTCGCTTAAACAGCAAATACACCTTACAGATACTAGCATACAGCGGCCTTCAAATCGTGATCAAAGCGGCGTTGATTATTAGCATTTTTTTCATTTTTGTTTATTTATTTATTTTTACCCACTCTCACACGCGATTTTCCTAGACAACAAAATATACAAGCCAGGATTTTTGACCAACGACCTTAAAGGTCAAGGCCTGAAACTCGAGTCCGAAAACGTCTGCAATACACACCAGCATCTAACACTAAGAAATGAAAACATAATACTTAAACCCTTTGCACTTCCAGTACGTTTTTTATTTTTATCTTCATTCCCAACAACTTCACAATGTATTCTATGGTAAAATCATACAAGCCGGTGCCCACCCCATGTAAACATGGCGACAGTCGCTGGAGCTTGGCGGTCGCCAAGCTCCAGCGACTGTCGCCATGTTTACTAGTCATTCTAGGCAACCAGTGGTCCGTTTTTAACTAAAAAAACCCCAGTGGATTCAGCAACCTAGTTGTACAGCTATCTAAACTAGGCAACCAGTGGTCTGTTTTTAACTAAAAAAACCTCAGTGGATTCAGCAACCTAGTTGTACAGCTATCTAAACTAGGCAACCAGTGGTCCGTTTTTAACTAAAAAAACCTCAGTGGATTCAGCAACCTAGCTGTACAGCTATCTAAACTAGGCAACCAGTGGCCCGTTTTTAACTAAAAAAACCTCAGTGGATTCAGCAACCTAGCTGTACAGCTATGTAAACTATGCAACCAGTGGACCGTTTTTAACTAAAAAAACCTCAGTGGATTCAGCAACCTAGCTGTACAGCTATGTAAACTATGCAACCAGTGGACCGTTTTTTACTAAAAAAACCTCAGTGGATTCAGCAACCTAGTTGTACAGCTATGTAAACTATGCAACCAGTGGACCGTTTTTAACTAAAAAAACCTCAGCGGATTCAGCAACCTAGTTGTACAGCTATGTAAACTATGCAACCAGTGGACCGTTTTTAACTAAAAAAAAAACAACAGTGAACTAAGCAACCTAGTTGTACAGCTAATGTAAACTGGGCAAACACTGGCCCGTTTTCAACTCAAAAAAACATCGGTGGATTAAACAACCTAGTTGTACACCTCTTATAAAGTCAGTATGATTAGAATAGCACGTAAATAGCACTTACGAAAACATAAACACTTCAAATATCAATTTAAAATTCACATTAAAAACCTTAAACATTGCAAAGATTCGTTAAAAAAGAGCACTTACCTCTATTTTTTTTTTTTTTAAATAACCGCTCAGAAATGTCCCCAACACCCACCGGCTTATAACGTACTATATTTCTAACAAACACACACAAATTCTTTTCTTATATTAACATAACACATTTCATTCCCTTCCATCAATAACGCAAACAATTTCAAATTCCCAAACCTGACGAAACACGTATTCTTTATGGTTGCCAGTCACAACTACCACCGGCAGTTGGCGGTGCATCGCTCACTCTCGCGTCAGATTGTTCGCCAATGATTTGTAAACAAACCATTGATATGTAAACAAGGCACCGTATACGGAATATAGTCCTATTCTATTTTAAATGAACGACCAACACAGCTTGTTCGTAAAAATTCTTCTTCAAAAATTCTTCTTTAAAAGCCGTTAAACTCAAATCAAGACAGGTAAATCGCGTCGAATGATTCTATTATAATAAAATGCTTTCCCACACCTGGTACTCTCTGTCGTGTTTTTGTAATGATGGAAAATAGGCATGTACCGAGTACCAAATTTTGCCGAATAACGGAATTCTCGGTTAAAATTCTAACCGACTATTTGGCCGAATACTGAATATTTGGTTCCAATTTATTAAACTGTTATTAAACTTCCATTACAATGATTAATTTAATTAGTTTGTTTTTAAACAATGTTTAATATTTCATAAATTAAAATTTAATAGCCAAGTGTTTCCTTTATGTATTACTAATCACCTTTTTAAATATTTGTAAAATGCTGATAATTTTTTTAACCTGCATGTTTTATCAAAAAAAAAAAAAAAATTAACAGTTGACTATACTTATTTATAAACACTCAATAATATGTTTTTATTCTGATTATTGTGTCATATTTAAATGAGTTAGTAATGGTAATATAATGTGTCATAAAATTTACGAAAAATTGAAAAGCAACAACATTTAAATTTAGCATGAGTGTTTTCTCTTACATTAAAATTACTTTGAGAAATTACTAAGTAATAATTTGAATGAATTTTGTACTATGGTACTGTACTATAAATTTCATTCATGGTATAAAAATCTATCACATTAAAGTTTGGAGATAAAATTGTCACACTGTGTCCACAGCAGTTTTTCTTTTCTTTTGTTTTTTCTTTCTTTTTCTGAAAGAGATTAACGTCTTTAAACTTTAAAATGTACTTCAAGCAATATTTCCCCCACTGTATTCTGTAAAAAAACTTTAAATAGTACATGACATTATTTTCAGCTGTTGCCATAATATATATAGAGAGAAAAAGACATGGATTTATAAATTTATTTGCATATCTGTTGTTTTAAGGTATAGATAAATACTCTAAAATAAAAACTTCAACATTGTGGCAAATAAAAATTGTTTTTTCTGGCGGTTGGTGCTGTAAGTTGCAAAGTAATCTTCCATTTTTTATAAAATATATTTGAAAAAAAAAATTACAGTTTCATCCACAATAAAAGTTTCAATTAATGAACTAAAATACATCTATATGTGTTGTCTTAATTATTTCTAAAGCTATTAATATTACTTACGCACACACAAAAAATTATTATATTTACAGATTATACATGATGCAGGGGCGTAGCCAGAAATTTTTCATGGGGGGGGGGGGTTACGACTACTGCAACTCACATATATGCATACATATGTATGATAAGGGAGTGAAGAATATACATTTTGCTTGGCAAAAAATTCCTCATTGGGGGGAGGGGATATGACCCCCTAACCTCACCCCCTTGGCTACGCCCCTGCATGATGCGCATTTTAACTCTTATAATATTACTGCAGAGAGCCGATATTTATTTATGAAGCTATAACCAGTTTACGTTAATAGTGGGCTTGTGTTCTATGGACGAAAAATGCAAAATATTCTGACGTTATGAGACTTGTCATTATAAACTAGGTCACTATTACAGAGTTCATCGAGTATTTGTAGCTACCGCTCCCCCCCCCCCCCTAAACTACAATCCGATGTGCGTCACTTTAGCCTTCAAAACCTTAATATAATATAAAGTTGTGTGTCGCATATACTATAGTTGTAAAGACAGAAAGGCTCTTATAAGTCGTAATTCTCCGTGCAGCGAAAAAATTAAACTCCCATAACCTTTCTCGCGTGGGGGCTCTTGAGGGCTCTCTGCCTAAGGAGGGGTACCTTGTGCGGGGGGGGGGATTTTATGAGGGGGTTCTGGAGAAAACTCCAGATCATCAAACCGATGGCCGCGCGATATCCTCGAACCTGGGACCTTTACTTTTCAGCCATGTACCATGATCAGTGTCTTTATTCACTCGGCCACGATGAAATCCTCACAGGAAGTGTACTACTTTATTCTACGCATATTATATTGACAGCAAAAACAATTAGATTATCCGTATAAATTTTAAACATTATTTTACTGTACAAACTTAGTTTTTATTTAAATAAAATAAATGAAGCAAACAGAGTTTAAAAAAAATAGAATGCAAAGAAAAAAATGTCAACGACAACTAGTCGACATTTTTTTTTCAATAAACATCCCCCCGCCCCAAGTAATTAGTATTAAGTGTAATTGGAAAGTAATGTCATTTTTTCGTGTGTCATTTTTCATTTTACCTCACTGAAGCTAATAGTACGAAATTTGCTAGTATGTGAGATTTTTAACGTAGGTGTTACATTGGAGAACATTTTCTGGAATTATGGGGATAGGGGCCCAAAACGTTCTTTTCACAAATCCTGCGGTTCTCAAAGAAAAAAAGATAGATCCATAAAATTCTTGCTGTAAAAAACTCGCGAATTCCTAAAAGTCGATTTCAGAACAATTCGACTATTATCCTCCAAGGAGGGTAGACGTGAAAAAAAAGGGGGGAGGGTAACAATTTTTCTTGAAAGACAAACTATATTTATATAAAATTCTAGCTTTAAAATTTAACAAATATGAGTCCTATGCCTACGCACAGCTTGTTCGTAATTAAATACTTGTTGAAAATTTATTTATTTGAATTTTATGTTAAAAAAAAAAAAATGGACATTACTTGCAGGTACAACTAACATTTTATTTGATTCCTATGAAGAAAAACTAGTCATCCTACTTACCTCATTAATATCCCATAGCACCACTTTAGCACCAAGTTCCGCTATATCTAAAGCTAGCTGTCTTCCCAATCCTTGTGCACTTCCAGTAATCAAAACAATCTCCCCCTTCAAATCCTTTTTGGCTTTGGGGAAAATGCTCCTTAATATTTCCTTCAAAAGTATGAGACTGATTTTAAAAGCTAGAACCAAGAATTCCTGGGCAATATTAGCGAGCCACATCGAATATTCTATGAAAGTCATTGTCGCTGAGAATAGCGAGAATGGAGCTGATTTGGACACTTGAGCCTCCCTGTGCATCACCGAAGATTTGTTCGGAAAATTTTTCGTCTGCTTAGTAGGCGAAAAGAACTGTTAAAAAGTGACGGGGTGGAAAAGGATCACGGAGTCATTGAATAATGGAGGAAAAATGGCAACAGTGGCGTGCAGTTTGTTTATTACGCATGGAGGAGGAGGGAAAAGGGAGATTTCGGTCTCCTTCGTATTGGCGTACCTTTTTCTCTTGTGGGTTTTTCTTGTTTTCTTCGTTTCAAAATGCGTTATGAAATGGGGTAAAAGAAATTGCACAGGAAAGTAGATTCGGTTCAGTGGCTTTCTTGTAATGTTCTCTCGCGCCTGTTGGGAAAGTTTAGGCAAAGAGCATTGAAGGGTGAATGCAAAACGCGCCGAGTGTAGTCTGTACATTACGAAATAGCCAGTTGATGTGGAGCACTACAGTTCAGCATAAATTATGTAATTCTGGTGTAACCAAATATAAATAAAAGAAGAGTTAGAGGTCAAGAATCACAATTTTCATTTAGACTTCGTTTAAAAGGCCATACAATTATTTTTTTTAATATTTCAATTTATCTTCATATAATTCACAGAAAAAAGTGCTCAGGATGTTTTTATTTCAATTAATTAGCTCGAAGGAAGAAATAACACATTAGTCGCGCATTCTAAACTAGCTTTTTTCAACTTGTAAATTTCGTTATCCTCTATCCATGTTAATATTTGCGCCTTTTAATCCATTTCTTCATTAATTTCGGACCTTTTATACTGTAACTTTTTCTCATTTGTTAACTTTTATTGGATCTTGGCCTATTTATGGAATGTTCATTGTTTCAGAATACCATTTTTTTTTTTAAATCTCTATTCAACATCCTAACTATCTCACTAACTATTTACCCTTTTATTAAATACTTCACATACCTCATCAGAAGGTAGATTGCAGATTATTCCGTGCAACCCCCTCCCCCCTAGCATCTTGTATACATCGTATACAAGACTTTGGGCATATATGCTTTTGCTTGGCTCTCAATAGGATCTAAATGTGCTAATATTTTCTAAAAGTAATTTATATTTAAAATGCAGTATAAGATTACAAAAAAAAAAGTCGTGTTGTGTTTTTAAAAAAATATTTCACGTCACTTGTTAAATTGTTGGGAATAAAGTATGTCTGTGCAAATTCAAAGTAAAAAATAAGAAATCTGTGAATTTACAAATTCGTGATTATGCACCCCAAAACAGAAACAGCACAAGCTGCACAATCATGGAGTCAGTCCTGTTGCACCAAATAATGAATGTCTTTGGTCTGTGCCATACTCATAGTACAGTTTAACGGACCTGTGGGACTTAAAATTCAGATAACTAAATAATTTATTTACTTGCCTTTTAAATATAAGTTCTGAATGTAACTTCAAAAGCCGGCCAGTGGGTGAGTGGATAAGGCACTGAACATTGGTCGATGGCTAAAATGTGAAGGGACAGAGATCTGGCCTACCGCGTGGCTGTCGATCTAACGGTCTGGAGTTTAGGGTGGTTTTCTCCAGATATAACGTGAATACGCGTTAGATTCTTCCTTTGGCAGATAATTCTAGTGTGCTTGGCGTTGACAAAACACAAGTAAATATCAAAAATGTTTAAAATATGGTATATAATAACAATACATGAATTAAAGAGGGATCTCATTGTTTTTCAAAAAGTTACACTTTTTGAAATTTTGTACGACTCCCCCCCCCCCTTTAGTCCAATTTGGTAAATGGAAATAAATAAATAAATATATATATATGTAGAATCCGAAGTTTCAATAAGAGCGCAGCTGCTGAAAGGGCTGAGAGATCTTCACCCCTTCCTTTGAGACCCCCCCTGACGTGGGAGGTCACGTGGTGTTTTGTTTTTCGTTGGCTGGCGAATTCGGAAGAAGCGAGCCGTTAGTTAGAGTGAAGCTGACAGAGACGTTCGGAGATATTGAACGGAGATGGAACTTATCGTGCATGCCTGGGTGGCGTGTATTCTTGTTCTTCTTTAAAGAAGTGAATCCTGTGTGGATGATGTTTTGTTTACGTACCTAAGTGGTGTAAAAGATTTCAAGCATACCTGTGTAAATAGAAGATTTATTAAATGTGTGTGTGTCCTAGTAATCATTGAGTAAATGTCCTGCTTTTAATTAGAAACACATAATAGTAATTCATCAATTCATAGGGTCAGTATACGATCCTCTATATATATATATATATATATATATATTTTCTAATTCTTGATAATAGCTGTTACTTTCATGCGAGATATGTCATATTTGTAGTATGTTTTGTGTTTTACTTGTTAGTTATATATATATATATATATATATATATATATATATATATATATATATATATATATATATATATATATACGCAGTCAAGTCCGGTTGTAGTGAACTTTGATAAAGTGAACCTTCCGCTATAGTGAACTTCGGATATAGTGTACTAAATTTGATGGTTGCCAGAAGTTCACTATAACCGGACTTGACGGTATGTATAAATATATATATATATATCTTTTGCTTAAAATAAAATAAAAATCCCATATCTGCATACTTGAAACTGAAGCAGTTACACTCTGAAATGAAAATTGAACACTGTGAATGGGGACCATCTGTTAAGTTAAATAGGTAATTTTTGGACATATCACACAAAAAGTAGAATCCTACATAATAGCCACCTGTGGTCCGCAGCCCACCTTCCTCAGTACGATATTCCTTTCATCGTTTCTTTCTATGTAGCAGGGGCGTAGCCACGGGGGGGTTATGGGGGTCATAACCCCCCCCCCCATGAGGAATTTTTTGCCATGCAAAATGTATATTTTTCTCTACATTATCACACACACGTATACATATATATGAGTAGTAGTAGTCGTAACCCCCCCCATGAAAAATTTCTGGCTACGCCCCTGCTATGTAGCATTTTACTCAAAGTCAAATAGTATAGGCACAGATACGCGGCGTTTTCCTATTATGTGATCTTTCTCAGTCAGTAAAAAATAAACCAAATCTGTCTAAAGGGGTCGTATAAAAGTTTAAAAAGTATAACTAATTAAATTATGATACGATGGTACGGCTATTTCATTAACATACAATTATTTCCTATATTGATTTAATTATTGTTAATTTACATTAATGACTTATCTGAAACATGTAAAGAATTTTATTTCGTTTCAATCTTTCAGAGAACCCTGTATGTGCCAGAGCCGTAACCCGAGGGAGGGGGCTGAGCCCTATCTAGCACTTTTCCATTCCGGATCATGGATATTTCGGAAATGGGGCAAAAACACGAAACAGTAGCTCTTCCTTTAAGTTCCTTAAGGCTTATCCTCCTAAAATATTCTTTGAATATTTTTCAATCAATCTCAATGGAATGAATGGTAAATATTTTTCAAATGCGGCATTTTGGGAAGCAATTATTCCAGGAAAAGACGAATGAATTGAGAAACACTCCTTCTGACCACCGACTGCTAATATACTTGTATTTGATCAGCCGCCCCCACCCCACCCTTAGTGCCATATTACCGTCAGGGCAGGGTAAACGGGGTAACTGCACAGGGCCTACAGATTTTAGGACCCAAAAATCTTACATTTGTATAAATTAATTTAAGCTTATTTTTAATTCTTCGAAATGCTCTCTAGTCAATATAGCATACCAATATGTAAGAAAATAACTAACCACATTTTGTAAAGAGTATTTTTAATGTTAAAAAATAGCAAAATAGCAAAAATTTTGAATTATTTGTTATTTTAAGAAATATTACAAAAATGACTGTCTACAAAATGCGGTTTTATTCCATACATTTTAGCAACTCTGACATAGCATTTCGATGTAACGTTTAACTATCTGTTTCTTTGAGATCACATAACTATATTCGTTTATTTCAGATTACTTAAAACAAAATTTGTGTTTGGAAAGGTTAAAATATTTAAAACTTTCAGTATAAAGCAATCATAGTCTGGTTTTTTTTTTATTTTTTGTTAAGTTGGAGGTTATTGCAAGTGGCCCAATTTTTTTCTTCTGCCCACGGCCCACAGTTGTCTTGATCGGGCTCTGCCCACCCCGAACTAGATTCAAAGCTTTACATAGATTTACATCATGGTTACGGCCCTGGTATATGCTTTATTACCTGAATGTACATGTCTTACTTAGTTTGTATGTACCACAATAGTCTCTAACCTCGACAATTGTGAAAACTCACTGCTATTCTTATGACTCATAAAATGTTTTTACCTTCATCACATGACGAGTTATGAAGGGCCGTTGCCAGTTAAGAGAATGCTTTTAAGTGGAAGATGAGCGGTTAAAAAGGTTCCTCCCCCCCCCCCCTCTACTTCTGGAACTTTTTAAGTATTATACCATTTAACGAAATAGTGCAGATCCAAAATAATAATACGGTGAGTGATGATGCAAATGAAATAAAATCAATAAGCGTAGTTTTAATGTGGAATGTTTAAGAATATCTCAGTAAACTTGACATAACTCAGACTGAACGGAACAATCAGCTTATTTACTCGAGTTAAAGCAGGAAAAGATGATGAAATGAATGTATGTGCTCTGCCGTAAAATAAGTTTAAGAACGTCTTAATCTATTTAAAATTTCATTATTAGACTTTCATAGGCTACTGTTCGTACGTAGACCCTAGGCACTGTGCCTGTATAAGCTAAGATGGCCTACTAGTTTCAAAACATAATTCATGTATAATTAATTAGTCGATAAAGAACACTGAGATGCTTATCAGAAAAGTTGTTAGTTATTCATACGCACATAAACACATGTACATGATCAAACCTGTCAAGTGACTTTTGTTTCACTTTAATGAAAATTAATTAAATTAAAACCATTAAATCTGATGATTATATATTCTGAAACCTTGAGTTTTGCATCATGAATTATAGATAGTGTCATTATAATTCTTGTGTCATAATTCCTGAGTTCTCGAATCAAACAAATCTCGAGTAGCGCCACTCGACTTTCAGAACTCTTGATCTTTACCATGCATTTAAATAAATTTTGATTTAACACAATCGAATACAGTGCTCAGGACGACAGTGCAGTATACACTTCAAAATTTTTGAGTGTATAAGCCGCAAATGCCTAAAAAAAATTACTTTTTTGTAAGCCCTGTAAAAAAAAACTGTAAAGTCCCTACACACTTTTAAGGGTCAGGAGTTTTTTGGTAGATTTTTCTCCAGATGTAAACGTGAAATGCGCGTTTAGAAAACCCCTTAGAAAAGTCGTCCTACCAAGGGACCACCCCGATCTTTGGCAGATCGCCCTAGCATAGCGTTGCCGTAATCACTCAAACAAAACAAAACCTACACACTTTAAGATCTATAAAGGATGTAAGGCAATGACCTATAATGTGCATACATAATTTGAGCTCAACTGAACGCACCATATAGGCGCTAGCGCAATTTTGAAGAATTTACGACTATAGGACATAATGTATAAGAATTCTTTTTTGTAGCCCAGTACAAAACTATAAGGCCTACACACACCAAAATCTGTACAGGTTCTGCTTCAGTGACACATAATATACATATCCAATTTGAACATAGGCCGTAATGAATAAGAATTCTTTTTGCAACCCTGTGAATAAATTATCAGTTGCACACACACCAAAATCTATGCAGGTCATATGACAATGGGCCTATAATATAAATACCCAATTTGCCCTCAATCGAATGCACCGTTTAGACACTTTTCCTTATATGGTCTATGTTCGGAAAGTATAATAGTAATAATAATAATGTATTTCGACAAACAAAATTTTTAAAAAAGATTTAAAAACAAGTAGATGTTACAGCAGTCTTATATAAAAAATTTCGACACTACGCAGCTAATCTTTCTTGAGTTATGCGAGATGTACAGCTCCGGAAAAAAAGGAAAAAGACCACGTGCTCTTTATTCGGCCGTCATTAATCGTAACGCAAAGTTGTTCCGCATACATTATTAGTTTTACAAATAACGTAACTTCGATTTTCCTATTAATACAATTTGCATGTTTTTTCCCCGGAAAATCTACATACAGACGTCAAACTGAAAAGCAGTCCTAATAGGGCTATCACACTGAGAAAAAAAATCCGACCAAACTTTTCTTTTGCAAAATCAAGTTTTCCGGCCGATTTTCCTCCGCCGTTTTCCTTGGACGGACCCACGAAACTCCAACTTTTTTCCTTTTCCGAAGGAAAAAAAAATCCGAGTCGGGACGAAAATTTTCGGCCAATCAGAGTTACTTTCTTTCCTGCTACGTCATAAGCAAATTTTCGAGCAATGGCGGACTATGTTTCGAAGCTTGGCAGCTTGGCTCGATGTCAGAAATCACGTGTAAAATAAAAAATTATGGCCCGCGTTTCAAGTGGGACTTTGGAAATTAGAGATTTGCTGCCCATCCGATGCTGCCAAAAGTTGCTGCCGATCCGATGTAAAATATACCAAACGCACGATAAGTAAAAAATAAGAAACCTGCCACGCCAAAATCAGCGATGCGATGGACTATTTGGCGTCGGAGAGAGAGTTTTGTTTTACTCTTGCAAACCCTTAAAAGATAAACCACGCCTTTCAAGTCCGTCGGAAAAAAGTTTGGTCCAGAGCGAAGTTGCTCGGATTTTTCCCCTTTAGTGTGATAAGGCCATAAATGGATTCAGGCATGGTCAAAACGGATATTTCTGTCAAAATCTTAATATCAATAACCAAATTTTTTATTTTGCGATTACAATGCTTTCTTTACTTTGTACAAGGAAAATAAAAAAAATTTTCAAGGACCACTTTTTTAAATTGAAAAAAAAAAAAAAAAAATAAAAAATCAAGCATCGACTTTCAGTTTCCTATTTTTTCAGTTCAACACGTTAATATTCTATAAATATAATTGCACTTTTTTTTTTTCATTGGCGAGTAAAAATATTCTTTGTAGTAACACTGGAGGGAAAGTGACATCATTAAATATAGTACGTTTAATTTCTTTCCTAGGATTCGGGGAGAGTAAATTATTAGGTTGTAAACGAAAAGTTTTCCCGCCATCGCAAAAAACATCGGAAGCACACACAGTTTCGCGTTGGCGTATTTTGCTCATATTTTTTGTCAAAATGATTTTTTGGCATTTGAAAAGAAAAGAGGAGACTTGCTTTATGGACCACTGTGTTGTGAAAATCTGTAAAAAAAATATAGTTTATCAT
This sequence comes from Cheiracanthium punctorium, assembly GCA_038373885.1. NCBI lineage: Eukaryota > Metazoa > Arthropoda > Arachnida > Araneae > Cheiracanthiidae > Cheiracanthium > Cheiracanthium punctorium. The sequence goes on from JAWZYV010001774.1 coordinate 280,386, forward strand.
TAAGAACAAGGTGTCCTCAAAATGGAATTATCACTCTAGAGGATTAGAAACCATCATTTTACTTCCAGTTGTGTTTAAAAAAGTCAGCTACAGAATATCAACGAATTATGAGTACAGATTTAAGTACTATTGTTGTATCATGTGACAAGGTACAGGTTTGATACCGAAAGTTCAAAAACAGGTATCTAAGGAGTTAGAACTTAGTTTTTCAGGCAGATATGGCGGAAAACTTTCGTTACAACCTGATATCTTCTTCAAGGCCGTTCTTTTAACTCTTTAGAGCACATATGGACTACCTCCGTCCCGCCTTGGCAACGGAACATATGAAAACCCCACAGGGGCGTAGCCAAGGGGGTGGTTAGGGGAGTCATAACCCCCCTCCCACCCATGAGAAATTTTTGCCATACAAAATGTATATTCTTCACTATACATTATCACACACACGTATACATATATATGAGTTGTAGTAGTCTTAACCCCACCCCCAAGGAAAAATTTCTGGCTACGCCCCTGACCCCATATAAAACATACAAAATCCCATATAAATCCAAATTATACGGCCCGAGACTTTGCTAACACCCTAAAGTTAGGCCAGCAACTTTCCAAAGGTTGCCCATACTAGCTTTAGAACATAGTGGTATGAAAAACATACCACACATTCAAGCTTTCTCTAAGTCATTGCAAGCTAGTATAATTTGACTATCAGTTGTTATTTAACCACTTTACCACTGTATCGGTTATGACTAAAAAAAAATATTCTTTTCATTTTGTCGTTTGAATGGCATTTGTAAATATAAATGAGGTTTAGTGTTGCGAATAAAGTAAAATGTTTTGTGCTTTAAAGAATTAACCGTTTGAAGCTCAAGCATTTCCACATTAATATAGAAGACAAACTAGATAGACTGTCCAACGCTGAAAAAGTACAGCCGTTGTCATCGATCCATTTAAATACCAACAACATGGTGCTCGATCGAATTGCCTATATGGCCACAGCTGGTTGTGCGACGCAATTGTGCTTCCCCCCTTGAAAGATACGAAGTGATCCAATTTTTGGCAAGGAGTGTAAATAAGTTTAAGTCAATAGTTCGAAAGTTGCAAACCAATTATTGACAGATTAACCCTTTAACGCGCAGTTTTTCCTCTCTCTGGGAACACCAAACTCTGACGTTTTGACTGTTGCCAGTCACGAAGAATAGATTTGATTTCTATAAAAAATAGTTGCGGGTGAAATAGCTCCACGAGAATCCTTTACTTTTTAGCATCGTCATTTCGCGTAAAAAAATGGTCACGATTATTTTTAACAGCACTGGCATCTTCTGAAAAATGGAAGAATGCGAGAACAGCTATTTGGTTGCCCAATACTGAAAAAAGGGCAGCCGTTGCCATCGCACGCGTACAGCCAGCTGTCGTCAAAAAAGGGCCTCTTGATCTGTGGCACGTGATGAACGTTTCGATCGTCCGCCATCTTGTTGGTAGTTAAGTCGAGCGATGTCAACGGCTGCCCTTTTTTCAGCATTGGGAAAGGGTTGCGCCTCAAAGGGTTAAATGTTCAGATATTGCCACCTAGGTAGGTATGTATAAAGAGAAATGTTAGAAATAAGTATACATTTAGGACTCAAGCAATATTCTGCATGTCTATGATGTGGACAAAATCTTTAATTGTGATTTGTTCTCGATTTAGGTAACACTACACGGGCTGCATTTTCGGATCTATTCTCCGATAATTCTCGTGTAGGCTCATTATAATACCCACCCAATCGATGATATAGCATTTTGATTAATGGAAGTTAACTACTTGAAGAAGGAGATGGATAAGAAAGCAGACCAAGAGAACTGAAAATCGAGCTAGATAAAGAGCAGATTAAATTACAGAAAGCATTAGGAATAGAGAAGGGAAAGTCAAAGTAGAAAAATACCTGAGTCAGTCAAATGAAAACAGTGAAATTATAGTGTAAAATATACATATACCTATGTGGAAATTTTAATTTAATTAAATTTATTTATTTTGCAATGTTACCTCATTTTATTAAAAATAATAGTGTTTAAAATTTTGATAAGATATTAATAATTTGGTCTCTTTCCCTGGCAATAACTGAATAAGCATGTTAATAATTGCCTCTTACCTGTATCAATAACTAGTTCATTCATGTCAAAAATATAGGGGCGGGGGGGGTTGCTTTTGAATTTCCGCTCATAGAATGGAAAATTTTACTAATTTGGCGAAAACAATCAATGGAAATAGTAGTACAGACCTTGGCCATAAAGAAAAATGTCAGCCCCGGCGGGGGAGGGGGGGGGACGATTCTTACCATAAAATTTGATTGGCAGTAAATTTTACTATAAATATCAGACAAACATTTTCAATAGTACTAAATAATTTTTAATTCTTTATAGTAAATTGTGTTTGTTACACACTGATTTATAAAATTTACAAAATCGATATTTTTTTTATTTTAACATAAAGCTTTCAAAACTTAAATAATATAAAATTTATTTATTTATTTATTTTCTGATTAATGGAAGTTAATTACTTGAAGAGGAAGATGGATAAGAAAGCAGACCAAGAGAACAGAAAAACAAGCTAAATAAAGAGCAGATTGAATTACAGAAAGCAGTAAGCAATAACTGAATCCATTCTTACCATAAAATTTGATTGACAGTAAATTTTACTATAAATATCTGACATACATTTTCAATAGCACTAAACAATTTTTAATTCTTTATAGTAAATTGTGTTTGTTACACACTGATTTATAAAATTTACAAAATCGATATTTTTTTTTAACATAAAGATTTCAAAACTTATATAATATAAAATTTATTTATTTATTTATTTATTTTTACCATATACTATTTTGAGAGATGAATTGAAAAGTTGAATATTGGGCTATAATTAAGGGTTTGCGCGTAGACTAAGGGGGAGGAGGTGTACCAAACCCCTTAATCCCCCACACACAGACTTATAAACGTCCATGCTTTATAAATAAGAAAGTTATTAAAGAAGTAACGCAGAAATATCCTTAAATGTCAATAGTTAGTGCCCCTACTCTTTACATATTTTAAACCAAACCCCTGAATCCCCCACACACAGACTTATAAATGTCCATGCTTTATAAATAAGAAAGTTATTAAAGAAGTAAAGCAAAAATATCCTTAAATGTCAATAGTTAGTGCCCCTACTCTTTACATATTTTAATTTCTGATATGTGCTACTCAGGGGCGTAGCCAGAAATTTTTCATGGGGGGAGGGGGTTATGACTACTGTAACTCATATATATGTATACGTGTGTGTGATAATGTAGAGAAGAATATACATTTTGCATAGCAAAAAATTCCTCATGGGGGGGGGTTATGACCCCCTTGGCTACGCCTCTGGTGCTACCTTACCTAGATAAGCCACAGGTCAAAAATGTCTCAGTACACTAAAAATAATAATAATAATAATAAATAAATAAATAAATAATCTAGTTTGGAAAAAAACGCCAGTGTTTACCTGATTGAAAAATTATTGTACCTTTCGTTATATTACTCTAGTAATTCGTGGATTGTTCTCACCCGGTCTCACGGAAGTCGTTTCACGGATGTGTACACTTTTTCATGTGAATGAAGCTCTATATTAAAACCCAACACACATAGATAGCGGTTCAAAACATCCTCCTGTAAATCCATTTTTAGAATCGTATCCCCTTACTGGGATATCAAAGCCGGATTTGTCGCCCAAATAGTAAGAGCAACGATTCTCAAGCTGTGGTTTTTGTTGTCCTTTTCCTGAAAAAGCTTTGTCTGTCTCATCAGGGTGAGTAGAAATATTTATTTAATTTTTAGCGTTAAGGGGACTAGTAAAACTATATCTACTAAACGAACAGAACAGATAGAACTAAACTAAGTTCTATCCCCACCCCCAATTCTTTTATTTTCTTATCTTATCTTTCTAAAAGTGTACCTCCAGGTTGACTGTTACAACACAGAATTTTATATTTACTTCTGATAAACTGAAATTTAGCTTAAGCATACTCTTAATTTTAGTTTCGCAAAAATAAAATGTACTGATGTACTTGTTTTTTCCTTTCTTTTGTGATTTATTTGTAGTTGCAATTCAATAAGGAAAGTTGTATGCATGAAAAACTTGAATTTATTAGTTTTTACTTCTTTTTTTTGTAATTACACAAAATATGTATTATTTTAAAATTTTATAAAAGAAAAAAAAGTTATTTTAATTCGTAATTTCTATTTATCTTTTTTTACCCTTCGCGATCTTTTATAAATATTATTGTAATAATTTAATATACAGTGGTTTCCACTTATTCCGGTCACATCAAGACGGATTGAGATTGACCTGTATAACCGAAATTCGAAATAAACGGCGGGACCAAAGTAAAAGTTAAGAAAAATCAGGAATCAATTAAATCAATATAAATGAACTGTATTAGTCAATAGTTTAACGTATGCACATATTTGTTTAAGAATAAATAAAAAAGAAAATTACATGTGCACATTTATTTTTAAAAAAATCAATTACAACTTTTTTTTTTGGAGGGGGGGGGGCGGATCCGAAATTGGAGGTTGTTTAGGGCATAGCTTCATACAGCCCCCACTGGAATTCCGTTCTGTTCATACGCTTCCGTGCTCGTAGCGTACGTGCTCATAGCGTACACCCCATCAAGCGTGCTTGTAGCGTACATGTGGTGCTCGTAGCGTACATCTTCCCCGCCACCTGTTTTCACCACAGTAATAATTGAAAAGAAGAAATAAAAAGGCAAATCCAGCTAAATATAGATCTACTTTAGTAGCGGCCATTTTAGTCCACAAAATTGTAGATTTCATTACTACTATTTATTTTGAACAAATAAGGTGAAGTTTAAATCAAGTCAAGAAAAAGTCATTGTATTTATTTTTTTTTTTTTTTAAGGAACTGTTTTACGGCCGATTCCCAATTATAATGAAGTGTTTAAAATAAAAAATTGTATCAAGCGGTGTATATTTCAGAATGTCTTTTAGCATGTTCGAATACTGGATAGAGCTTCAAATATTAAAAACAGTGCTGGCTATAAAACATTAAAGTAAAACAAAAGGTATCTCAGACGCAAAAAGAGGCATTTTTCTGTTTAGTAATATTTTTTTTTTATAGTAATATTTTTTTATAGACATAAATGTCGAATACGTGACTGCGGCTTTTCTAGAGGAAAAATATTTTTAGAAATTTTGTCTGCTTCAAAACGGGGGTGAAACTATTATGCGAGGGCGACTATTACGCAAGTAAACACGTTATGTTTAATTATAAAAAAAAAATAATAATAACGAAATAATTTTGTTTTCTTTCTTTCATTTATTCTGAAATATCGTTAAAAGATCCGCTAAAAAAATGCGGATCCGGATTTTTTTTTTCATCCGTGGATACGGATACGGATATCCGGAACACCTCTAAAAATAATCATATATCGTATCTGTCTTTCAGTGTCCAGAATCCCCCTCCCCCCCCCCCAAAACCTACTGAATTGCTACGTTACTGAGCTCGATCGGATTGAGGGAGACCTAGCGTTAAGCTATGGATTATTATTACTGGTTTTCTTTTTATAAGTGCAAGAGTTTATTCTGATTCATGGTAATTTTTCTTGTTAGCTCTTTGTTTTTAAATAATAAATTTTAAAATAAGGAAGATTTATAAGTATATATATTTATATAATATTTTTATTTCTGAAAATAATCAATTTAAACATTGGTACTCTTATTTTAAAAATGCCTTTTTAAAAATTAAGTTATGGGATTAATAAGTCAAAAACAACTTTTTAAAAATCTTTTTTTAATTAAATGTTAGTGTAATTGTAATGTTTTTAGACAACATTTTAAATGCTAAAAAAAAAAAAAACCCAGCAAGACTTTTGAAGGAACTGGCTTAAAAGATTTAAAAAATTTATTTCTTAAAAAAGTAAAAAATGGGTAATTTTAACTGTGATTAAAAAATAAAAATCATTTTTTAAAATTTTAAAAATAACATTTTTTATTTTAAAAGTTTAAACCCCCACCCCCCTTTTTTAAACTTTAACCTTCTTTAAAAAATTAAAAACCCCTCACCCCAAAACAAAAAATTTTTTTTTAATTTAAACTTATTAAAAAAAATTTTATTTTCTTTCACCTAAAAATTTTTTTTTTACCCAAAAAACAAAATTTTTCCCCCCAAAATTAAAAAAGGGAAAAAAACCACACTTGAAACCCTTTTCTTTTTTTCGAAAAAAAGTTTTTTAAAAATTAAACAAAAATTTTTAAATTTGTGAATTATCATTTTTTTATTTTTTTTTTTAAAAAAAAACTACCCCCCTTTTTTTTTAAAGGAGCTTACGGGAATTTTTGAGGGGGTTTTAGGCACTTCAATTGGTGCGCTTCCCCCCCCCAGTTCATCTTAGCCAAAATTCCTTAAATTTTTAAAAAAAATTAATTTAAAAAATGAAAAAGTTTAAAATAATTTTTTTTAAACTTTAATTTTATTTTTAAAAGTTTTAAAATATCTTATATAAATTTTTTTTTTTTAATTTTTTTAGGGGGGGGGGGGGGCCTTTTGGGGGGAATTTAAAGGGCCTTCAACATTGATTTGGGGGGGTTTTATTTTAAACCCCCCCCTTTTTTTTTTTTTTAAAAAAGGCCCCCCCCCCCCCCCCCCCCCAAAAAAACCCCCCCCGAATATACAAAGGTAAATGTTTTAAAATTTTTTAATTTAATTTAAACCCTATTGAAATTTTACCCCCTCTCAAAAAAGTCCCCCCCAATAAAAGAAGGGCGGGCCTGAATTCCATTTAATTTTACAAATTATTTTTTTTTTTTTCAAAAATTGGGGGGGGAAAATTTCCCCCCCCCCCCCCAAAACCTCAAACCTGACCTTAAATTTTCCCTGTCTTATTTTTCCCGGGCCAGAAAAACTTTTTAAATGAAAAAAATAAATTTTAGCAAAATTTTTTAAAAACGGTTTTTTTTATCATTTAGGGTTTCAAAAAAAGCACGTTCTTTTACATTTTTCGAAACGTAGAGACCAGCAAAAATTTTCGTAAAATTTTTTTATAATTTTTTTTTAAATACGTTTTTCTAAAAAAACCCCATAAAATGTTTTACAAGTTGGGGTTTTCCCTTTAAACAAACAGGGGAGGGGGGAATTATCGGAAAAATGTGTTTTGCCCCTTATTTTTTACCCAGAAGGGGCTAAGCCGGCATTTCTAAAATTTTTTGGGGGGAAAAAGTAGGGGGTAAACCCCCCGGGCCAAAATGCCGGGGGGACCCTTTTAGTTACGTTTTTTACAAAAAACTTAAACGGCCCTTTATTTAATTTAGAATAAACCTTTCATAAAAAAAAACAAAAAGATTTTTTGAAATTTTAAAATAAAAAAATCATTTTTACGTTTCTTTTTTAAAAAATTTAAAAAATCTTTTTTTTCTAAAAAAATTACAATTTAGATATTATTAATAAAAAAAATTTTAAAAATATTTCGACAGGTTTTAAAATTTTCAAAAATATTTTTAAATTAAAAAACGATCTAATTTAAAAATATAAAAAAATTTGTGCCCCTTTTCCCCACTGGGAAAAGATGCCGGAAAATTAATTAAAAATATGGAAATTTTTTGGGGAAGAAAATTTTTTTGAGGGCTTGCAAGGGAAAAAAAAAAGAAGGAGAAGTATTTTGGAAGTTTGGGGGATGTTATTTTGGTAATTTTTAAATCAAAAAATTTAGGAGCTATGGGGGGATAGGGTTTAAAAAAAGCAAAAAAGTTTTCCCCAAAATTTGAAAAATTTTGAATACAAAATCTTTAGAGGCTTTTGGGTTTTATTTGACCAAAATGCCAAAATGGTTTAAAATTTCCCCCTTTAAAGGGGAAAAATTTTGGGGGAGAATTTTTACTTTTTTCCGGCAATTTAAACCAAAAAAATCCAAAAACCCGATTAAAACTTAAACCCCAGGGAAATAAATTTTTCAATTTTCCAAAAAATTTATTAGAAAACCCCAAAAAGGAATGAAATTTTATTATTAATGAAGTCTATGGAAATATTTCTGAAAACATACTCTCAGTCAGATAACATATTGAAGTCAGTTATACTAGAACCTAAAAATAATGATTGAACTTTTATTAATGTTGGCATAATCGAATGACGAATATCTGATGAATAGAGAACATATCACTGTAGTTACGATAAAATAATTTGCTATGATGATAGTGAAATCAATAACTATCCAGTAGAGTTTTTAAATTCTTTGACTGTGAGTGAGTGATTTGGTTTGGGTTTTTTTTTTTTTTCGGTTAGCCGGGAGCAAGTGAAGAATTGCCAAATAATTGTGATTTGAGCGAAATTTTTACAAACCTAAAGTGATTTCCAGTACATAGTTGTTTATCCCTTTCCATCTTTTGGAAGTTTAATTTAATTTCGTATTTTAATTCAATTCCACGTATTTTCAGAAATTCCCCATTATGTAATCAATAAATTTCTTTTTAGTATATTGATATTTTTGTATTTATTTAATTCTGTATCTAAATACTATTTTGTATACGGATTAAAATTTCCACCTTTTTTGGTGGGGAAAGACAGTGTTTCAGAAGTAGTCTTTAAACGTTTCCCAGAAAAAACAGTTGGCGGGATTTGCACCTGGCTAACAGAAAAATAACAGAGTTTGCTACGACATAAGTTAGTAAATTGCATCGTTAAGAAACTTAAATACAAAGGAAGCAATATTCCATGGAACAGGAATGCTCATAAAGTTTATACATCGTAATGCTGTTGATTGCGAAGTTTGAACTGGAACCGCAGACAATAAAAGAATTTTAATTACACTTAGAAAATATACTGGTACTATTTTACCATATCCTTTCAAAAAATTCAATTTCCAAATATACCTGATTTGCGATGATAGTAAATAAATCTGAAGGACAATCATTCGAAAAAAGGGCAAATTCATTGACTCAGCAAGGTTTCATACATGGTCAGTGGTACGCCTCAGCAAGTAGACTTGACTCATTCGACTTTTTAAGATTTTATAACTCCAAACATAATGGGCCTTTAGCCGAGGACAGTTTCAGGTTCAATTTTCGGAGGGGGCCATTAAACTTTTTAGATTAGCTTAAATTGTTCAAAATGCAAACTGAATACATTGTATTGAAATTTATTTGGCGGGTGAAAAATGGAAATATGTAGTTACAATTGATGAGGCTTGGATACATTTATCCGACTGCAATAGAAAAAGATCGATTTACTACCGCAAAAGAGGAGAAAAAGACTTAACAAGTTGGTTTAGAGAAAACAAGGAAAGTTTTTCTAAAGGTTTCGTGGTTATTACTGGATTTTCTTATAACGAAAAACTTACAATAAGGAAAACAGAAAAAAAAATGTCAGAATTAATTCGTATTACTATAAGAAGTATGTTTTAACACCTATTTTTGAAGAAGAAATTTCATCCCTTTATCCAAACAATCTTCACTGTGTTAAGTTCCATCAGGATAAATCTCCAAACAATACCTCTAAATCTACTGCTTTGTTTTTTTGATAAAATGAGAAATGAAACTGGAATTGAAGCTATTCTCTTTAAATGCATCCCAACCAAGTCCCCTAACGTATCTCCTATGGATTACTGTGCATTTGGACTTTTAAAACAAGCTCTTTATTAAGCTGCATCCCAATACATTGGGTGGACTCTGGAAGATTATGAAGGAGTGGAACAATATCAGCCTTCATGTTTTGAGAAAAGGACTTTTATCTTGGAAATCAAGATGTAATATGATAGTTCAAAGGAAGGGATATCAGATTGAACACATTTGAAAATGAAATTCTTACATTTATTTCTATACTAGCTGCTACCCGCGACTTCGTCCGCGTCGGCTTTAGAGTTAGGTCCCGAGAGAAATGAAGCACAAGTGAATAACACATATGTTTGCGCTGCATTTAAATATTATTTGCTTTTTGCTTATTTTAAATAAAGTATAATGCATGGTAGTATACTTTATTTAAAATAAGAGAGTATGCAGAGTTACTAAATTTAGATTTTTTTCAGGCATTTGGCGAAGAGACAGTTACAACAGTATTTGCGAACTGTTTTGAGTGTTCTTGTAAAAGAAGTATTTATGCTATATGCATGAATTTTAGCCTATGTTAATCAGGAATAGTGCAGCTTTCTATTAGTGATAAACTTTTAGAATCGGTTCTGTAGTTACAGAGATACCCAGAGAGCGTAATATATTAGAATTATTTTGAGTGTTCCTGTAAAGGAACTATTTGCGCTACATGCAGGAATTTTAGCCTATAATACCTAAGAATAGTGTAGTTTACTGTCAGTGAAAAAAGTTTTGAAATCGGTTCAGTACTTACAGAGATACACATAGAGCGTAATGTAATTCTTATGACTATCCCTGTAAAAGAACTATTTGTGATATATGCATAAAAGGTAGCCTATAATACTCAGGGTCCCACCAGTGTCTAAGAGGTTCTGCTCTCAAAACTGGAAGGCTGGAGGTGCCAGGTTGAAACCCCGGTCGCGCCTGTCGACCTAGACGCTCGCAGTTTTCCCCAAAACCTCGCGCAAATACGGGCTAGGATCCCTTAGAAAGTTCCCCACAGAGGAATTCCCCATATAGACCTTTGACGCTAGTGCAGTCAAACGGTCTTAATCCACAAACAAACAAAAAATAATACTCAGTAATTGTGTAACTTTCAATCAGTGAAAAAAAGTTTTAGAATCGATTTAGTAGCTATAAAATTTCCATAGAGCGCAACGCATTAGAATTATTTTGAGTGTTTTTGTAAAAGAAATATTTATGCCATATGCATGAAAGGTTGCCTCAGGGCATAAGCTATCTTCATTACAAATTTTTCCAAATCCGTACAACCAGCTTTGTGTGATTCATTCAAAAACATCTAAACACACAAACGTACACATTTATATTATGGTAGGATTTGGAAATTTATGAACTTTAAGAAACGCATTTGAACTTTCTTTCTAGTGCTTCTTAATTTGGCGTAAAATCAACATAATTTCCATACCATTTCATGTTTTACAAATACATGTGAATCTGCAAATAGAATTTCTGCTTTATTTCAAAAGCATAAATCATTTTGTGCGGGCGATAAAACGGTTTTTAATTAATAATTAGAAAAGTAATTAAAATTTCAAAATTCTGAGCCTCAGTTGCACTTTACCGAAGTCATGGGCTTAAATGCTCAAATTTTCAAAGCTCTGCTTTCTGTAGATTTGTCTGGAGAACATTCATTTTTATTATTATAGATAGATAGATTTGGCATAAAACTGGCATAATTTTCGTGGTGTTTAATGTTTTTCAGATGCACGCGCTTCTTCATTGAAGTAATAGCATTCTTGTTAGCTCAAAACATGAATCACTTGATACGGGCGTAACTCGCCAAGCATGGCAACGTAAAAACGGTTTTTAATTAATAATTAAAAAAGTAATTAAAAATCTAAAATTCTAAGTAGCCTATAACCTTCTCCAGGATCCCATCTATATCTAAGCCAAAATTCATCCTAATCGATTCAGCGGTTTAGGCGTAAAAGTGTCATAAACAAACAAACAAACAAACTCAATTTCGCATTTATAATATTAGTTAGGATATATCTTTGCAAAATCGTTACAAAAATGTGTGAACACCCTCTGTATTTGAACGTTTTGTCTCGATCGGGCATATAAAGCCTGAATAAAGTTTACAAATTATATTGAATCATTGAACTTACTTTCATCGTGAAAACAACAACAATAATAATAATAATAACAGCAACAACAATCTTTTTATAAGAAAATACGCCGCTAATGGGAAATCAAATGAAATGTGAGGTGTCCTATAAATAAACATGTCACTCTGCGAAAATAACAATAATAATATTTTGTTTACTATTTTGTGTTAGTGAGTTAATCAGAAATACTTATTTCAAGCAAAGCTAATGAAAGCTTTCGGAACTTAAAATGCTTTATTATTCAATGTTATTCGAATCAACTTATGAGTGTAAAGTTTAATATATCTAAAATAAATAAATAAAATTTGTATGCCTACTTAAAAAAAAAATAGGATTCAAAATGAGTGGGAAAACGCTCAAAAAAATTCGCTTGTATTATACAGGGTGTCGAGCCTTAATGTGACCCAATAGCTAATTCCCGAACCGTTCGGTTTAGATATGCACTTCCAATTTAAAAAATGTTTTAAAAAGGGTAAAGAATGTTTTTACGTGCTTTTCGAACCAAAAAACCCATTTAGAAAAAAATTACAAAAATTAAATTTTTATACGGTCCCCAGGTCCTATCACTTATATTTAGAAAAAGATGCAGTACACAAAAACAAAGTAAACACAAAAAGTTTCATTTTATTACGATAAAAACTGACCAAGTTATGGAACTTTGAAAATCATACATTTCATCCATTTTCTCGGCCAATTTCAAGAAGCTAGTAAGGGACCGTCTCCAAAGTGAAATTAATTGGAACTCTGCCAGGAAACTTTCGCTCTTGCACGTCACTCTTATGTGAATCGTTTTTAAATTTAAAAGTACATACATAACGTTAATATTACAATAATTGAGAACTTCAGAAACAAAATTTATTCTGTGTACGTGTAAAACATAGATAAAATTAAATATTTTGGACGAAGAAAACTTTTCAAAAGCAGTTCCAAAAAAATAGACTTATTTGCCTGCGGCTTAAGACTGGTTTGCTGCGATACTGATCATGATGAACGTTAAAAATCTGTTGTGTAGTCGCTTGCAATTGCATACAGCCGTATTCTAATATTACGAATTCTAGTATGGGAGAACGAGATGTATAGAACTATACTTCGCTCGCACTTAACCTGATAGCGTTGGGAAAGCTACAGCGGCCGCTTTACAGCTCGTATATCGGCCGTAACGCATGTATCACTCCGAGAATTCTCTCTTACTTTCTCTGCGTACCACAGCTGGCTGTTACTCCATTACTTGGCGCAGAACAGCTCCCTTCCACTATAGGGGGCCTCCTCCGCTCTTGCGACCTTCTTTCTCCCCTACTCGCGGCAATTCGTTGGGCTGTCTTCGAAAGTTTTGTACGGTACCGCTAATAAGTGCACTATTAGCGGTACCGTACAAAACTTTCGAAGATTTAAAACTAATAAATTTAAACTTTAAATACGCCATTACTTACCTATTTTTACGATATTTGAATGTGCGGAAGATTATTTTAAAAGTATGTTGCTTCCACAAGTTTGGCATTCCTTGTCTATTCAGGTTTTTGTGCTATATTTTACGCTGAACGTAAATTTCGATAGAATAGCTAAATTTTCATCTAACTGAAGTTCTTCCATTGATGTTCCAGTTCACGTTAATTAACACGTTATTCTTCCCATAACATTTTACAAATCGGAAATCAGGTTCTTTGACATGCACAGACCATTAAGCCCAAGAAAATTACTTCTTATAAGCTATCAAAAACTGACGGCTAAAAGAAATTCAAAACTCAAAAGTACGCAAGAATGTACTTAAAAAGGAAACTTTCTTTTTCAAACAGTATGTATGTATGTATAGTATATGCGTGCAAAAACCTGCCTTAACTGAAGCCTTTATTAATCAAAATCTTGTTAGCGGAACTATTACTGAAATTGAACCCCTATTCAATAGCAAACTCTCTTTAGCGGTAAATTTTTTCAGTCTCTTTTGAAGCCATTTAAAACAGACTTTACTACTGTATATGCATGTGAGTAATATTTCATATTTAACAACACTATATTCCAAGCTTCACTGAAAAGGGGATCAACCAGGCACGTATCCAGAAAAACATTTCGGAGAGGGTACAAACGGTAAAAAAAAATTTCAGAATTTTTCACGAAAAGATTATGACATTATCATTTTCGTAAAGAAAATCAAAATTTTGTAAACCCCCACTACCCTTAAATACATCCTTGAGGCCAACACTGTGAGATAAGACAACATAAATTTAATGTTCCTGATCATCGCATATAGAAGGCGAAAGCCTTCTTTTGCGAATGCAATTCTCTGAATTCGAATACAATTCTCCGACAGCCAGAAAGCAAACCAACAGCAAGCAAATACATGGCTCCACAATTAAAATTAGTGATAAAGGAAAAGGTAATATACAGGCCCTAAAGCAAGCTCAATAATGTTTAAATAGCAAGAGGGCATGCAATGCCTCAGAATCAGATTGTTGTGTTGTGTGCAGTAAGGCAAACCTGCACGAGGGGTATTTGCCAAGGATGGGTAGTACCTTGGTCAGAGGACTTTCTAAGGGGTTCTTACGCGTATGCACGTTACATCTGGAGAAAACAGACCGTGCACATTCGCCACGTATACATAATAATCTTTTAGCGGGCTGGATTCGAATCCGACACCCTGCCAAATGAACTAAATGATTGCGCATGTTATATACGTTGGGTATGTATATCGAAAATGTAAAGAATGTAATGTGATTTTCTGTCTATAATTTTAAAAGCCCCGTAGGGGGCTTTTATAGCCCCGAAAAGGACTCTTTGTAGCCCTGAAAAGGACTGTTTGTAGTCCTGAGAAGGACTGTTTGTAGTCCTGAGAAGGACTGTTATTCCTCTATACGTTCAACTCCGCTAAGGTTACCATCGTCATCAGTGTACAACTCAGTATCCTCAGATGAATCCAAAACGCTGAATTGGATTGTTTCAACTGTGTTTTCAGCCAGACCATCTAACTCCCACATTCTTTTTTCACGTGCTCAACGCAGTTAAACCAAGAAGCTTTTTCTATTCCTTCAGCAGTTAGCTTCATAATTTCGTCCATTTTAAATGTCCGATTCTCTGCTGAAACATGGCCTTTAACCTGGCTCCACACAAGCTCAATTGGATTTAACTCGCAATGATATGGGGGCAAACGAAGTACTGTGTGTCCATGAAATGCAGCTATTTTGTCAATTTTGTAGCTTTCGTATAATTTTTTGTGATCCTTGACAATGCTAAGCAGTTCTGCCTTTAGCATGTCATCACTCCAGAGTATGTTTTTTTGTGTGAGCCATGCTTGTATATCTACTTTCTTGGTAGCACTTGATGGAATTTGCTCTACATGAATTGAATGATATGGAGCATTATCCATAACAATTATACTTCGGGGCTGGAGTTCAGGCAGAAGTTTTTTTTCAAACCATTCTTCATAATGGGAACCATTCATTTCATTATGATAGTCTCCAGAATTTTTCTTGGCTTTAAAAATTTCTACGGATCCTTTAACAAACCCGTCTTCATTTCCAGCCCCTTTTTATAATTAATCTCGCCCCTTTACCTGACGGTGCTTTTAGTCCAGTTGACAGACCATTTAAAAAGGCATGTCTCTTGGATTTCACACTTGAGTCTTGCCACACACGTTCCTTGGTGTACCCTGCATTTACCCACGTTTCATCTGTATAGTAAATTTTTCGGCCTTCGGAACGGTAACGTAGCATTGTTCTCAAATACTGATGACGCCATTGCAGTATATCATCACGTTCTATCAGCATCGAAGAACGGCTTCTCTTTTTATATACAAATCCCAAATCTTTCATCAAGCTCCTGACGCATGTGATTCGGAGATTTGGAAGATCTTCATCTTCGTTTATAGCGGCCATTACTTTTTGGGCTGTGGGTATCTCATTTTTGAAAAAAAAAGAATGCACTTTTCTACGAATTGCAGTTTTTGTGAAATCATCATAAATTTGAAGCCTTCGTCGTGTAGCCACTTTTAAAGGCCGCTTTTTCCCGGGAGTAGATAGAGTCCCGCTCTTCCTTATTTCTGTTTTCATTCGGTAAATACTAACCGACGAAACACCAGTTAATTCAGAACAGAGTTGAACAATTTCATTTTCTGATTTTGACTGATGTTGCTCTCTGAGTTTAGTGTACACATTTAAGACAATAACCTTAGCAGAGCTCCTTAAGGGTTTTCCAGCTTTATGAGGCTGCAAAGTGAAAGAAAACGAATTTGCAGAGGAAGCCATTACGAAAATACAAGGAAAACGACGACAATAAGAAATCACTGCTCAGCTCGGAGACAGGAGAAAAGATAAGAATGTGGGATTGCGCGGGGGTGGTGGGAGCATTTTGGAGGAACGGGGGTTACCAGGTCATTGTGAAAACCAGCGGTCAAGACTGAATTTTCCGCCAAGAGTGTGAAAGTTCTAATTGGTGGAATGCGTTGAATGGGGATGTACGAGCGGTTTATTGTTAACTCCTGAAAATTGCAAATTTTTCTATACTAACTGCTCATACAAGCAGTAGCTTGTAAAATTGAGAATCATTTGAAGGATTTTAGACAAAAAAATTGAAAACTAATGTTTTAAAATCCGCAAAAATGTGCGAACTATATATTTTTGCGGATTCACACTTCATTCTACCTTTGGTAATGCTATCAGGATAAGTGCGAGCGAAGTATAGTCTCCAGGCATTAGCTCCTGCGCCAGGACTGGACGATAAGGAAATGCACCGTACGTATGTAATATGCTTCACACCGTCGATTTTGAGTAGGAACAAGCCTTGCTAATATCCTGGACACTACTTTCAGGATGAGCCAGGGCATATCCTAGAACATCCTCAGCGGGTATCCGCAAGCTTGAAGGTGTGGCACGAGACAAGGGACTACGTCTATGACAACTCCCAGTTCTAAACAAGCGTTGAACAGCACGGGCAATTGTACAATAAGATAGATGTCTTCGACTGGGAAATTTAATGGCATAAAGTCTTGCCGCATCTCTCTTATTTCTATTACACTGCCCATACAACAGTACCATTTCGCAGTATTCTTCATTTGTATACATCTCGTTCTCCTGTACTAGAATTCGTAATATTAGAATACGACTGTATGCAATTGCAAGCGACTACACAACAGATTTTTAACGTTTGCCATGATCAGTACCGCAGCAAATCAGTCTGAAGCCGCAGGCAAATAAGTCTAAGTTTTTGGAACTGCTTTTGAAAAGTTTTCTTCGTCCAAAATATTTTATTTTATCTATGTTTTACACGTACACAGAATAAATTTTGTTTCTTAAGTACTCAGTTATTGTAATATTAACGTAATGTGTGTACTTTTAAATTTAAAAACGATTTACATAAGAGTGACGTGCAAGAGCGAATGTTTCCTGGCAGAGTTCCTATTAATTTCACTTTGGAGACTGTCCCTTACTAGCTTCTTGAAATTCGCCGAGAAAATGGATGAAATGTATGATTTTCAAAGTTCCATAACTTGGTCAGTTTTTATCGTAATAAAATGAAACTTTTTGTGTTTACTTTGTTTTTGTGTACTGCATCTTTTCCTAAATATAAGTGATAGGACCTGGGGACCGTATAAAAATTTAATTTTTGTAATTTTTTTCTAAATGGGTTTTTTGGTTCGAAAAGCACGTAAAAACATTCTTTACCTTTTTTAAAACATTTTTCAAATTGGAAGTGCATATCTAAACCGAATGGTTCGGGAAATAGCTATTGGGTCACATTAAGGCTGGACACCCTGTATATTGATTTGCTTGAATAGAATTTAAAAAAAAAAGAAAAATCTTTGCAGGAAACCTAAACCATGAGTTCTTAATTTGAGGTCCGCGGGCCCCATAGCTCACTGGACACGAAATATACCGATAAACCGTTTCTTTTAGATCCTACAGGGATCAGCAGAAGAAAATAATTTATTTATTTTAATCTCGTTAAAAATGTCAACCTATGTAATCTCGAGGAGCTATTAGAATCCCACAAAGGGCTTTTTTTTTTTTTTATACATGGTGTATATTTCGAGGCAGAGTTAATGAGTGCCATGTCAATTTATGACAGCACGTGGGCATTTATGATGTCACGTTTTTTGACTTGGTTTTGAATCAATCAATTAGCTTGGTAAGTTCATTCAGTTAGTTTTTCAGCAGAGTAATATTATAACTTACAAAGACAGTAAAATATATATGTATATATTTACATAGGAACGTTATGGAGGAACGTGTGATTCTACGTTAAACTAAAAATGTTATAGGGTAGAGTCGAAATAAAAATTTAAAGCGTAAGGTTTATTTAAAAAAAAAAAAAAAAAAAAAAAAAGAGCGGTCAGTATTAATTTGCAAGTAGGTGGCCGACTATCTAGAAAGTTTTCAAGCAGAATGAATAAAATAAATGGAAGAACCGTATGCAATGTAACCGTTGTTAACAAAATAATGATGTTCAATTTATAAAGAGTTTTTATGGATAATGTATGCAATTAATCTTATATTATTAGAGTACTATAAATTTTATAAGAGAGGATAAATATAAAAATAAACGTAATAGAAAAGTAAGCAATAATAATTTATACCACATTGTTTAAATACGTCGTGAAGCTTATCGCATTCATTTTTAAAAGATGTTCATATATGAAAATGCTAAAAAATCTATATAAATATTGCAATGGATTTTTTTTTCTAATTCCGTATATCATTTTATTGTTATTTTAATTGCCTTTGTTTGAAAATATTTTTTAAATTTTAACAATAAATAAAAAGGAAGTTTCGGACGAGACGATCGAAATTTAAGGAGAAATTTTTCGATTTTCTTAAAATCGAATAAAATGATAAATCTGGACTCAAACGGAAATACATATTTTCAAGTTGACAAATAGCCTATTTTCTGTCACTTGCGAGGTGTATATTTGAAATAGGGAAACAGTTGAATAGAACAGAAGCAACATTCATATAAATACATTTTAAAAACTTTTCACAGACACTACAATTGCAAAAGCTTACAAAAGAAGGAGATTCATTCTTATACGTTATTTTTCCCCTTCCTTCTGATCCCCAGTGGCGCAATTGGTTAGCGCACGGTACTTATAAGACAGTAGTCGTGAGCAATGCCGGGGTTGTGAGTTCGAGCCTCACCTGGGGAACGTTCTTTTTTGACGTGCGTCCTACTTATTTAGTCAATTATAGCGGTAAACTTTGATGAAAGCTGAATTAAAATGACGCACTTTCTATTTTGCGAGAACGGAACAGAACGTCATTTGTAAGAGATGAAAGGTTATACGGCATTTCTAAAAATTCAGTTTCCCCCAAAACAACTGCCCTCACACCACGCATTATTGAATAAAAATGAATAACGAAACAACTCGTTTTTTTAATGGATGAGATGCTTTTTTTTCGGGGGGGGAGGGGGGTATGGACGGCTGTATTTAATTTTGACGTTTTATAAATGAAAGCAGCAAAAAAATATGTGTTTATATGAATGTTATTTATATAAATTTATTGTTATAAACAGGATTACCATTAAACTTTAAGAGAAAAGTCGAAAAAAAAATGAGTTTAGCAATCTCTAGATTATATATTATTAAAGCTTATTCACGTCCAGTCCATTTACACCAACCGAAAATACACATTCACTGTTAATAAGAAATATTGAGTAAAATGTAAATACATATATCAAACATGATTTTCTAAATGATTTGTACAAATTCTTTATTTTACAAAGAAATGTTACTCAGATTTTATTAAAATTAATCCTCACTTTTGGTTTTCAGAATTTTTTAAATCGAATAGTTATAAAGATATATAAAAATATAGCGACAAATTCCTATATAAAATGTATCTTTGTAGAAATAATTAATTGATTTTCCAGACTAATTATTCATTATACTCAACAGAATAATTGTAAAACAATCTTTAACACAAGCGGAATGTTTCCATCAGGACTTCCACACGAGTTCCCAAATGAATTTACCCTCGTGTCACTTTGGCTGGAGAATGTAAAAACTTTTTAAGTAAATATAGAGAAATACAGATCTTATCACTCAAAACGTAATAATAAAATTAAGTGTGTGAAAAAAAAAAAAAAAAAAAAAGTTTGAATAAAAAGAAAAGAGTATATGTTTGATTCATACATTTACTCCCAAGCCCCTTCCTCCCCCTTCGTACGCAGATGCCACTCGTGTAGGCTTAACATAGCATAAAATAGAAATAGGTTATGTGAAAAAGTGCTTTGTTTTCATAGCAATTAATTTTTTTTAAGTATGTCTCGCCGAGCAAAGCACCACTGCTCTTGTACAAAATGTCTGCTGGCGCCATCTAAAGATTAATTATCATTAAAATTTCTGATAAGTTTTGTTATTTCTTTTTACACTAGATGGAAGCACCAGTGAAATTGCCCCTATATTCTGGTAAAAGAATGTTTCAATCAAGGAAAATGATCGAAACATGAATCTGTTAGATTAATTAACAGCTTCAATCTTGATTAACCCTTTTTTTAAAAACAAGACTGAAAATGAAATCGTAGTTTCATTTAGACATACTTATACTAGGAAAAATATTTAAAAAAATTTCAGCATGTAGTTTTTTAGAAAAATCATTTAAAAAGTTCAAATTAGAAAAATTAGAATGTCCATCCTATATCTCTCACAAAACAAAATAAAGTAATAAAGCCTAGTTCTACTTTATTTAGTCGTTATACTACTGTTTTTAATAATTTTGTATTTATTTTCATTTATCAACAAAAATTAAAAGCAATCGAGAATTCGGGTAAAAATTTGTTCAGCAAACTGGATGCACACGCCATGAATTCATGCTTGTTTTCTTAAAAAAAATAATGTCGCCATGCATTTTTAAAAATTTAACTTTAAAAATTTAACTTAATTATTTCCATAAAGTCTTATATTTTAAATGCATATTTTAGACAAAAACTACAAAATTTTATTTTTATTACCAAAAAATGAGAGTTTAGCCAATTGGCTGCAGTATGCACTGTAAGATTACAATGTTTATGTGCCTTGGCATGAGAATTATCAAAAAGGAATGGGAATTTAGTGAGAAACAAAATTTTCCTCCCCTCTCGAAAAAAACTTCGAGAACTCATCTCTGGGGTAATCTTGGCCTGTCACCTGCTACAGAACTTTAATTGAAAACAAATACAAATAACGTTTTCAACGAATGTACAGAGGATATTGTACCACCAAATCCGGTATGTTTAATCCTCTGACTGCTCTATTTTTGGACCAAAATCGCTTCAAAAATTGTATTTTTTTTTTTCCATATTTCAAATCTATATACATTGAAGAATTCAAATGTGCATTTTTTCTTTCTAGAAAAGATTTTTAATATAGATTTTTATCATGAGAAACTAAGAACACAGAAAAACCAATTTCAGACGTTATTACATAAAAAATTATTTAAAAATAAATTTCAATTGAATTACAGTTAATTTCCGTTTATTACATAATGTAAGAAAATGCACCACCGTCTAACGCTTTGCAGGTTTATTGAATCATGGTCAGATTCATCGCCGTCTGAGGAGCGGTCCAAAATATCTAAATCACTATCACTATCAAATCTAAAATCTCTTTCAGAATCTCATAAATCATCCGTAATATACACTTTATCAATTGCTGAACGATTTCTACCAGCCATTTGTGAATAGACAAGGCGGCAAACAAGTGAAGTTAAAGCATTACATACCGAGTACTACCTTCAAATGCCTCAATTTAGTGGACGACTAACGACATGTGTTGGTCAAATCCTAAATTAAACGTCTAAAACTGCATCTTATTTATTTCACTGGTTAAATGGTGAAAAAGCGGGATGCTCTCCTCAATACAGGAAGAAAAACACCTGCCCGCGAAAATCGCGGGATGAGCAAATTTTGCTACATTTGAGTTGCCGGTGGAAATCGCGGGATGATCAGCCAGAGGGTTAAAAGTGCTAAGTTCTCAGTGTCCAATTACCTTTCCCACGCTTTTCTAGAGTGTACAGAATGTGGGTGGGCTTGGGACAAAGTTTCACACTACTCGAACTGTATAAATGAATGTAAATAACAGGGTAGATAATTGGAGGGCCATATAAGCCAATGCCTATGCTCTATAAATATCATGAGTCGGGGTTTCAGCTTTGTATTAATTAATTGACTGGACCAATGGGGATGAGCTCGTCAGGTGAAGCATAGGTGAAACTCTGCTTCATCTAACATTTGCGGAAGGTTTATTTTTCTTTTTTAATTCCATTCAAATTAAATTTTCTTTCTGATGTTCAGTAATCAACTAAATCACAATTCGTTACGCTCATTTTATACTGGATTAATTTGTATGACCACCCCCCCCCCCATCGGCTTTGATTTTTTTTTTTCGATTGATTATTATCCTATATCAATAGTAAATAAAACAATTCCAAAAAAAAGGTAGCTATAGTTTCAGTTCTAATAAATAAAAAAAGAAATTTTTTTTCTCGTTTTCCTCAACTTTCAAAAACGAACTGAAAGCGAACACCATCTTGTTCTCAAAACTGAACAACTATTACTTTACTTCCTATTGTACTGTGCAGTGTATTCTTAGGGAACTGGGTGGGACGAGTTTTGATGAATTCCATCTAATGAAAACAAGCTCTTTCATCACTGATTTTTGACAATCTGGAACATCCCTAAAAGTTGGACCCCCCATCGTAAAAGTTGGACATCCCCTCCTCCAGCCAAAAATCCTGTGTGCGCGCCTGGACGAGCGTACGTATATGCACGCAATATCGAAAAGGCGAACTCGCATTATCTAATTCACTAGATGACACTGTGCTGAACAAATTTTTATCAAAATTAGCTATTAATTATCCGGAACTTCCATACTCTGGAAAGAAAGAAAAAAAACGCATTAAATTTGGCCCATCCGTTTGGGAGTTACAATGCCGCATACATGCACACACACACACTGACAATGACGAATACAATAATTTTTAGAAAGAATGGCTAAATTAAAAAAAAAAAAAAAAAAAAACCTTTAAGAATATATTTATCTTTTTTCGGGGGAGGAGGGGCAGAAGCCTTCTAGGATCCGCCACGGCACACAAAGGCTTTAAACTTACAAAACCCTTCTTTTTGCGGCGGGAACTAAAGAGTGGTCAAGAGTGGAGAGAAGAGGGGACCAGGTCTGGACTGAACTATTGAAACGGCCCGGGAGATTCGGCCAGACCGGGCCCTATCTTACCTCATGTAGGACGACAGCGTAACGAAATAGTAGTTTTTACAACACCAATATTAATTTTGTGGGATATCGAGGAAGTTTTCTGACTAAAAGATGCGGCAAATCGAGAAAGGATAATTTTCAGAATTTTTAGTTGTCTAGGCCCTTTCCTTTATCGTTTTATATATTTGTGCGAAATTTAAAGCCCATCATTTTAATGGTATGAAATTGTATACTGGAGAAACAAACAAGCTTTGTCATTTAAATATTAGATAAAGATAGCCTGTGTGTGGGAACCATTGTTGAACATACTATGCCTTCCTTGCACGTGTTGTGTCGCGGCCTTGCCGAGACATCAGTCCTCACATACAGGCCCCAACAACCAGACCATCTACCCACTGGGATCGGGCCACCCGATGCTCCAGTCCAGCCCTGGAGGGAACCCCTTTGATATATCTTACCCCAATACCCGTGTCTAGTTTTTGGAATTTAAATACGATGACATCATCAAAAATAAAACAAAAAACATTGTTCACGCTTCGAAATTTCGAAGTACGGACGTGACTTTAAAGAGGACATTTTCTATTTCTGCTGGCTAAAATTATTTAAAGGCAGGAAAAAAAAAAAAAACGGAAATTATATTTAAAGAATCGGTTCATATGAACCACTTTTGTTCTTCTCTGTGTTACTAATATTTCCAAACACATATTACTCACGAAAATGTTTTTAAGACGATTTGAATTTACGTGATCAAAAGAAGTGTTTAACTAACTCATAAGTAATAAAAATTTTTGGGGTCATATTTAAAATTTTCTGTGCATTTAGCTTTTTCAGTGTTTTATCAGTGTAAATTGTGCTTTGCTGTGCAATGTAAATTGTGCTCATGTAAGGACGAAAAATTCTATCCTTCCGCCTTCAGACCAGACTTCCTTTACATTCATCGAAACGAATCGTATTCCTTTTCCAATACAAACCTAGTAGAAGCCTTTAAACAGAGTTCCCCTATCCCCATTTCATAAACGCCCACCTCTGTGGGTGGTAAGGGGGGGGAGAGAAATCTGAGTCATTCTTCAAAAAATGAAAAAAAAAATTGCCACAAATCAAATTTAGATTTAAAAAAAAAATACTTATGTATTTGAAAAGGTAAATTGCACTGCAATTTTCGACGGTTACCGCATTTCAAAAAAGATGTCTGTTCTGAAAAAAACGCAGTTAACTGTCAGTATTCGTGTTTTTGTAGATAGATGATTGTGTTTAATATTAAATAAAAAATACATCAAAGTAATATTTCTAAAATCTGAAATCTAGGACAAAGTGAAATCTTTTCCAAGAAAATAATAGTGAAAGAAAAATTTTAAAATATTAATTTACTGCTGAGATATTACTTGAAAATACAGAGGGTGTTTACACATTTTTAGAACGATTTCGGGGCCGTTTAATTGATGTTTAAAATGCAAAGACTACTTTTTTTAAATGTTCGATCTGATAGCCTTTTTTCTGGACTATAAGTCTGCATCATGATTTCCATGATAGAAGAGCTTTTCGTAAAATTTCCAGAGGTATTGCTTCCATTCCTCTTCCACTACTTTCCAGAGTCTATCTATCGTGGTGGGTTTGCGTTTAGAAAGAGCTCTTTTTAACAGACCAAAGGCACAATAGTTCGTAGGTGAAACGTCAGGGGACTTCGCAGGAATATGTTGAAAAGGTATATATGCAATAACTGTATCAGTCTTCATTTTTTTCAAGGAATGCAGTGGTAGTTTTCGAAGTATGACTTGTGTTGAACCACATGACTCGGCAAAAGCTGGTGAACATGATATTTTTTTAGCTTTTTTAAGTTGCAAATCTTTTGTTACCAGCGATTTCACTTCAGAAACGTTTGAAACAGTACGTACCTTTTTCGGATATTCGTTTGGAGTCTTCTTTCCATGTAGAAACAATCATTGACGGTTTTTAACTTGCCGATTAATAATGTTGCTTATTTTGCACTTAGAAATTTTAATACCGTGCATTTCACAAAGTTTTTGAATTATGGAATAAGAATATATTTCTCTTCGGAAAGCGCAAAAACATATTCTTCAATCCACAGCTTGTTTACACATGACATTTTGAAAGAAGGATAAATTTAAAAGTAGCAGACGATATTTCTCATTTCAAATAATAATCTGTTGCCAAAAAATTTTTATTCTGAAACATTTAATTTTTTTAAATTCTTTATCGAAATCGTTCTAAAAATGCGCAAACACTCTCTGTAGAGTGGAAATCTCTTCAAACTTGTTTTTAAAAATTCAATTGAAAAATTTATTTTTACAATCTTTATAGGTTTAAAATGTTTTACTATAATATATGTAGTTGACAAACCCAAATTTTTTAGAATCACAATTCACAGAGTTAGAAACTCGAAGGAGAAAAAATGCAATTACATTTTTTCTCCTTCAAGAAGGGAATAGGGGAAAAATGTAAAAGTAATTACATTTTTCTCCTATTTTAATATAATTACATTTTTACTTTTTTTTTTAAGAAAAAACCATATTACTTTTTTTAAAAATTCATATGTGTGCCAATTTAATGTGCATAATTATTCCAGACGAACTCTAAATTAAATATTTAGGTCCTGCATTCGGACTGACTGCAAGGCTGTACAATAGGGTGGATCGAAAAAAAATTTTTTTTTCGAAATCTTTATCTCCTGAGGTTCCAAAAGTTGTATATTGATATGAATAAAACGTGTGTAAAATTTGAATGTTCTACGGCAACGTCTTGGTGTTGCGCATCGAGCTTGAAATTTAGAAATTTTTGAAAAATATGACTTTTTTTAAAAATCAACCAAAAAAGTTCTTTTCCGAATTATTAGGCTCCCGAGGTTTTAGAAGTTGTATATTTTTGTGAATAAGACATATACAAAATCTGAACGGGCTGCGACAATTTCTAGGAGTTGCACATTGAGCTTGAAATCCATAAATATCTGAAAAATATGCGTTTTTTAGCATACATGTGTAGGAAGCAAAATTTATATTTTTAATGAGTCAGTCCCGTTGAAAAATAGACAGTAACGTCCACAGCTCTTCTCTAGTACAACCACAATTATAACTACATTAACCCAGGACCCACCTCATTAATTTGCCTTGATATCCGAGTCCTGCCCGTGCCAGCCGAAGCATCCGATTATTGGAGCATGCATTTTAATGAATAAAGCCCGACTTTAAATCGAACTGTGGCATTTTATGTCAAGTGTAATCATCTAGATCGTAAGAAATCATCATCTGATAGATGAATAGACAGCGAATTTCCGAGTGGCTGTTTGCTATGGTGTGAAGTTGGCAAATACAACATTGCAGAGATTTAGATTACAGAACTGCGTTTCTAGATTTTGGATGACGCCTTTATTCATTCCAGAATTCTATGATTCGCCAACATCGCCGATGCATGTGAGGGTCCCAAGATCAATGGATTTCGTGTCAAACTCTCCCAAATTTCCAGTTAAATTCTTAAAATCAAATCGTGACGTATGGCCAAAGTATGTTCCATTATCAGCGAGATATGTTCTTGGTGACAAACACTTGGGTGTAATTTACCGTCAACAAATTTTTCTATGTATTTGGTTTTGTTCTTCCTCCTATCGAAACACAATCCAAAGAAAATTTTAAAGCCTTCTTTCGTTTCTTTCGCTGCGAGTCATCTCAGCCTTCCTCTAACTTTATATGGGTCGAGGATCAGTTGAGAAGGTTTCTCTCCATCTGCATTCCTTTTGCTTTCTAGATTGTGAAATAAAGTTGATACCAGAGTTTCTACTGCCCAGTCCGTAATAACTTTGTGTCGCAGACTTGTGAAAGCACTGAGATTTTTATTCTAACTTGGCCATTTGTGAACGGATCTCCCAAAGTGGCGGTAGATAGGCATTCAGCGTTTTCTTCAGTCTTTCTTTCGTTATTTTTACTTTCCAAATCAGTGTCTGAAGTTGGAGACATACACTGGATATTGAAACTTTCACCTCTTTCTCCACCAATCTCGAAATTTCTCTTTCCAACCTTTCAACTTTTCTCTCGTTCGCCATAAACTTCTCTTCCTTAAAATTCCATCGATTGTCACATATCTAGCTCCCCTCTGGTCTGCTAATGACTCCCGTTCTGTGTGAGGTATGTGAGTCACATCTTCTCCGGCAAAAGTCAGTACATTTGCAAGTGCGATATTCAATAGGGAGAGTTTTCCCCACTTTCTTCAAACAATTCCTTATGTCCGTCTCTAACGTACGATTTATTTAGCTTCTAAACTTGTTCTAACCTTTTCTAACTATCTCTTGAATTCCTTGGATTGACACAGTAGGGATACTGGGCTTGATCCAAATTTCCTGTATTTTGATCGCCACAACTAAGGTTACTTCTCCTTCCGGTGGATCCTGCCCTTTATTCAGAAATTTTTCATCTTAAGTACAAAATAGTAATATAGAAGTACAAGTATGTCTTCTTGGGCTGGTAACTTCGTACAAGGTAATTCTTTCGATATTCCCAGCTCTTCTACGAACACCGATTTTGCTCCATGTCTTGTTGCAGACAGCTTCACTCTATTCAGAATCGCACACAGTGCAAGGCAACCACCTTTTGGATTTTTTGAAAGTAAACTGAAAGCACCATCTATCTGAAACGTTAAACTAAGTGCCTGTTTCAACGAAATATTTCGTGCTGGGTTTAACAGGACGCAAGTGCATCGCAATCTTTCGGCAGGCAAACCGGCGCTAGTTGTCTAGAGCACAGCTTGTGTACTGCGACCAAGACAAAACGACAGCATAACGTGTGATTTGTATCAAACTATTCGTGAAGCCATTTTTTGTGATTTACTGAGCTTTTATGAAAATTCATTAACAGATAAAAGGAACAAATTATTTTAAACAAATAAAATTTGCTTTCTACATAATTTTTTCAAAAAACACATAATTTTCAGATATTTATAGATTTCAAGCTCGATGTGCAAACCCTAGAAATTGTCGTAGTCACTCCAGACTTTGCATACGTGTTATTCATAACAATATACAACTCCTAAAACCTCGGGAGCCTAATAATTCAGAAAAGGATTTTTTTGGTCGATTTTTTAAAAAAGTCATATTTTTCAAAAATTTCTAAATTTCAAGCTCGATGCGCAACCTTAAGACGTTGTCGTAGAACATTAACATTTTACACACGTTTTATTCATATCAATATACAACTTTTGGGACCTCAGGAGTTAAAGATTTCGGAAAAGAAAAAAAAAATTCTATCCACCCTACTGTACAACTAATGTCTGGAATTTTAGCTGGTTTTCTCCAAATGTAACCTGAATATGCGTTGTTAAGAGTCCCTTAAAAAATACTCAGTCCACAGCAGATTTCCTTCGTGAAGGCTTGCTGTAACATGAAATATTATATCAGATATTATTTACTAGAAAATCAAGTTGTACTTAAATAACAAAAGCAAGAAAAAATTAAGTATTATTTTTTATGGTCATTTATACTGAACATTTATTCTTTTTATTAAAATATTGTCTGTTTAGATTTTCTGAAAGTATTGCATGCTTTCAAATGTATTTGGTTATCTGACAGGAGAGAAAAACAAAGTTCCTATACAATAGTTGATGAATTCTCCTGACAATTTGCCCTTATTGGCCAAGAAGTCCTTCGAAAAAAATTGGTATTGTACATTTTGTTTGGGTAAAATAAGCTTTTTTCAAAATTTCACCCCCCCCCCCAAAAAAAAAAGAACTTTTGGAATTGTTACTGCTGTTCAAAATATACTGGATAAGGATATCATGAACTGTGTTTATGCAATTATGACGAAAGGCAGCAGTCAGCAAATCAATATTTTTAGGCCCGAAATAATTAAAACTTTGAGCATAAATGGTACCTGGCTCATAAAAGAGTGGGACTGCAGTCCCCAGGGTTCCCACACTTTTTTGCAGTATGAATTCCAGGAGTTTTCCAGGAGTATACATAAATATCTTTTCTAACCAAGCATCATTGAAAACGTATTTCTCACCCGGCATCTTTAGGCTAATTGAAAAGGATTAAAATCTCAGGATGGTTTAAAATGTCACACGCGTACAGTTTATTTCCGAGCTTTGTAAACATGTACCCCGTCTACTAAAGAAGAGATAAGAGCATACAGCTCATACAACAATCATGAGATACTTTCGCAGTGCTAGCAGTTAGTGATAAAAGAGTTTGAGAACGCCAACGGGCTTAGTTCAGGAACGAAATTATTATGAGGAGAGCAGGGACGAATGTCTACAGCAAATCGCACCATCATTAGAACTTTTTGTGGTAGCTTTCAGCCCACTGAAGTGATTACAATCCTTGTCTCCAAGTCCGTGGCAGGAACGTGAATAAACATGGCGGTGGATTATTCATTACACTTGAAACACGAGTCGAAAAAAAATTTCGGCAGATCGCACTTACGAAATGTTTTTTTTTTTTTTTACTTTAAATTCTAGAAAGAACACTAAAATAAACAATATTTCCAGGAGTCAATACTAAAATTTCAGGAGTCTACAGAA
Source organism: Cheiracanthium punctorium (assembly GCA_038373885.1). NCBI lineage: Eukaryota > Metazoa > Arthropoda > Arachnida > Araneae > Cheiracanthiidae > Cheiracanthium > Cheiracanthium punctorium. The sequence goes on from JAWZYV010001774.1 coordinate 309,786, forward strand.
AAATTAGTAAAATCCAGGAGTTTTCCAGGGCTTTTAATGTTTTAAATCGAAATCCAGGAGTTTTTAAAGATTTCCAGGAGGTGTAGGAACCCTGAGTCCCAGTTATCAGCCTTTGGGGACACCTGTATATATATATATATATATATATAGATATATTAAATGACCACAATAAAGAATTATTTTTCCTGCACGGATGAAAATTGTCTTCCCACTTGAAATTAAAAAGGACAGGGTTCTCATTGCTATTAATCTACTAGATTTTTTTAACATTATTATTTTGAAGAATAATACCTGTCTTAAAATAAATAAAAGCTTTGTGTAAAAAGACACATAAAATGATACTTATAAGGCAATGCTGATCATTTCAACCTAAAATTCCCTTGGTCTTAAGACTTCTCACTAAGCAGTGGGTACTGAAGATAAATTTATATAAAAGATAAAACTAACTTTTTATCTTTTCCAGTTTCCACTGCTTAGTGAGAAGTGGTACGACTGACAAATTTTCAGCTGATGGAATTTTCGGTCAAAACTATCGTATCCTCTTATAAGTATCAATTTATGTATGTTTTATTAGATAAAGTTTTTATTTATTTTATCCTTTAACGCCAGTTTTTTGAGTGTTTTTTCTGTAGTTTTGTTTAGTTGGACTTTTTAGACAAATATAAGTCTAAGTTGTATTCAGAATTAGTAGAACTAAAAAATGCTGGCAGTTTTGTACTATAAATGTCTACTTTTGTGCATATCAACTGAATTTATTAAAAGCTAAATTTTAAAATTAAAGAATGGGACAGAAGTTAAATGTAATGATTAGCAATAGTAAAAGATATTTGCTGATCTATATAATTCTTTAATTGTAATAAGTGAATATGGAAGCACATCACTTATCAGGATGGAGACAAGAAAATCATGAAAAAAGTTCATAGATTTTCATGACTATCTTTGCCACACTTTCATAACTAAGTATATACATAGAATGATAGTCTTCTACATGTAAATTGCTCTTGCATAAAATGCTTACCCAAAATGTAAAAAAAAAAGTAAAATGTACAATATTTAAAAAATATTATTCAACTGCACAATATTTATAAAAATTAAGTTAAACATTGGTGAGTGAAAAACAGGGGTGGCTCCAATGGGGGGTCCGGGGGGGCACGTGCCCCCCCGTCGGGGAACTTGTGACCCCCCATCGGGGCTATTTGATTAATTCGCCGGGGAATTTTCATAAGAAGAAATCCAAATTTTAGCTGAGTTTTAATTTTGATTTTGCGATTAAAAAAAAATTAATTTTGTACTTTTTAAATACACATGAAAGGCAAATGAGTATTGGAGATTGAAGCGGAAATGTTTACATTTCTGGGAGATAGCTGATTGGGGGAGGGGGATATTCCTCAGAACTTCTGAATAATGGCTAAAACTACTTTCCGTTTTCATTCATCTCTTATCTCTGCGATCCTTTTCATGTCGAAAAACAACCACTTCCTGCATCTTCCAATACTGTGATGTGTTGACGAACGGCGGGGGAGACTTCAAATTCGAATAGCGTATACTTGAAATCTGTGATCCCACTCTCAGGAGGCATTTTACTGGATTTGCAGCAAGACATCAATCTTAAGGTAACAAAAGTGCCAGTCTATTCTTCTAACGACAAATTTATGAGACCACATGTGCGACCACTTTCTATTCGAGACTCTTTTAATTGCTTAAAATTGCTTAACCGATTATGCATTTTGTCGCCGACACCATAGAAAAGTACAATATGGGTGTGGGTGGTCGGGATGGGGGAGACAGTGGCCATTAATTAGACCACTCGGGTAGATAAAAAATTTCGAGGGAAGGGAAGTATGGTTTTACTTGCACAAGCAAATCGGGGATGTTCTTTTTTCCAGAAATACGGTTTTTGTATTTTTATTGGTCCTCAATGACAGAATGATGAGAAAGAAATGATTCTGCGAAATATCCCGTGTATTTTTATTTTTTTTTCGCAAACCCATAGTACATCACTTTTCCAACACTTGTTATTGTGCATTGTGCCAGTGAGTTAAACAGAGTTTAGAATAGTGGTAATTTTTTTTCTTGTTACGGCAGCATAGCATATCATTGTGAAGTTTATAAAAGTTTAATTTCACTTTTGGCTTTATGTTTCCTAAAAAGAACATCGGTGGTACCAAAAGCACAAGATATAAAGTACAGTGTGCTTTATGTCGTGATATTTATATGAGTATGTTAAAAAAAAAAAAAACATAGGATAACTAAGCATTCAGATCTTCATAAACAAAATCGACTGGCGCCTGTTGAATTACCAATGGGAATTAAGAGAAAGAATCCTTGGGATATTTCTTCTTGGTCTTCGAATGTATGTTCATCTACTAAATTAGAGAAAGAGAACCCTTCATGTTCATCAGATCCACAAGCTTCAAGTAAGTTATATGTAAATTACATTCATATATATATTTTAAATGTGTTTAAAAGCTTTAATTAATATATGTTATTATTAAAAATATGGTCAGTTTATTTCTCTAAAGCATTGAATTATATATTCTAAGCACTTGCTTTTTGTTATGTATTTGTACAAATATACTATGCCCAAGGGTGGATCTAGAAATATTTTTCAGGAAGGGTGCAAAGCTTGAATACCAATTCAGAATTGCATGAACATGCAATTTTATTTGAAGTGTATTTTTACTAGTGTAAATATTTTCCTCTCGGGGAATTCGCGCTCCCTGTGCTCTTGCCCTAAAACCACCCTTGCCCCCCCCCCCTTATAAAAAAGAATTGAAACTATTTTGAGCACAAATTTTGAATGACCACATTCTGCGTTATTTAAAAATAAAAATAATTTTAAAATAAGGCACATATTTCAAAAACTGAGTCACCTGTACTGTCTCGGAAATTTTAAAATACTACTTTAAAGTTTATTTATTAACAGCATTTTAATGATACATATATATCATTAAATATCCTTAGACATGGATGCTCGTAATGGTTTGGAGTGCACTTTTAATCATGGCTGCGGGCCCAGAGTCATAACTTTTTGAGTTGAATCTGGAGTATAAGTCGGACTTTTTGACCTGACATTCTGATTCTATGTTGTACAACATTATTGTATTTTTAATTATATTAACTGTCTGAGTACTCTATGAATTAATCTAAATTTTCTCCTAATTGATCTTTTAAACACTATGAGTACTTTTAAATGTGCTCTTGCTTTTAAACCATTGATAAGTAACATGTTGTTCACCCCATTATATGTCATTCCCGCTAAATTACAGGACAGGATATACATTTTAAATTTTAAACATTATACATTATTAATTGCAATTTCGATTTTTTTTGTATATTTATCAAATACGATTTAGTAATTGGAGTGAGGACGAAAGGTATGTCTTTATGAACTTTCAAATTGCATTAATGCAAATTTAAATTAAACACAGATTTCATGTAATTGTATGTAAATTAACAGCATTTTAATTCACGAGTCAAAAGCTTTTCTGTCATAAATGTAAAATAAAATTTCCCATTGTATAATTTAATTCATAGAGCTACAAAATTTATAAGTCTTAATTGATATTTTTTAAAGAGATTTACGACTCGGGCGATAAGAAATTTCGGATTTTGTTTACTACGGAAATTTTTTTAAATGTATATTTAATTGTGTAATAATTTGACATGACAAAATATTTATAAAATTATTTTACAGTTCATCATCTCTGGCATTCAAAATATGTATAAACCTATGAATATTTAAACGCTTTAACTAAAATTTTTCATTTTAATTAGAAATATTTTAAACTGGTCGTATTTTATTTATTTATAAGTTAATGTGTTATGCAATTTATAAAATAAGTATTCTATGTCTTTAAAATTATTTTATCACAGTAATCCTTACTTGAACTCTTTTAACTGTTGAGAAAGTAAAAAGATATTTTTATAACTAAGTGGTTAATTAGAAAATTTAACTTTTAACTTCTTCCGGATAAAATATAAAAAAATTAGTACTTTTCTGTTTCTTAGACGGCAAATTTGAATAAATTCTAAATATACTTTTTATTTATAAATAGATTTAATCGAACACAATATGCACGATTTAATCTTTAATTTTATAAAAATTTAGCAGTAAGATTTGTTTTTATTTTTATTTTTTTTTAATTTAAGAATTAGTCAAATACATACCCTACTAGCAATTTTGATCGGGGCGTCATCGGCTGGCTGCGTGGCCGGTGGTAGCCCGAGCAAAATTGCTAGTAGGGTAGTTTGTTTATTTGGTACCATACTTTATACATATACAACGAGTGAGAATTCGCACTATATGGAGAAATCTAACTGGCTTAGCCGGCCCTCTTTAGCTAAGAGTTCATAGCTGTGCACACCAAGAAGATAAACAGCTTCAAGGGAATTAGAATTTATTACATTTTGCTTGGGGTAAAAAAAAGAAAAGTTAATTTTAAAAAATTAAATAATAATAATAACCAGCCCCTCTGATAGACCAAAGCCCTCTCCAGTCTAGTATGAAGATGGCTGTGGATAGATCTAAAAACGGAATATAAGTTAAAGGAAACTTATTAATCTTGGCTGACAATTTAATTTTTATATCGTTGTGGAAAAATAACTAACTTTCGTGAATTTTAATTCAGTTATTTTACTACAAAGTAAATAAAAATTGTGGTATACAGCGTCTATATCGTCTTTCTGAAAATTTCACTTTTAGCCAGTAAAATAAGTAAATAAAATAAATACAATAAAAGTTTTATATTTGCGTGTAGATTTGCATGTTATATACAGTGGCGTATCGTAAGCCACCGGAACTTCCCTTATTTTGAATCTTTATACAAATCGCTATTGAATCCCTGGGTGGCACCAGCATTAAAGAAAGTATTAAACTAATAGTATGTGTTCTAAACTGATTTTTGAGTTACAGAATTATATGGATCAGAATTCAACTCTAACTTTTAAACAGATTAATATTATGTTTGTTATTCGCCTTATTAATTAAACTCTTTTTTGTTAATATTGAAATTTTAAAAGTGACACTTTCACTATGAATTATTAGTAAATGAGCTTGCTTTATAAAATTATTCATCACGTTTGTGGAAATCTCGTTCAAAACTATCTTGGAGTATTACAAAAATGTGAATTTTTATCAAGGTGATTTCGCTAAAAATAATTATTTTTTTGTGTGTCTTGGCAAATTATAAGCTGTTCGATTATATTTTTCTGGCGATATTTTTTATTTTATTTATTTTAGATTTTAAAAGAAAGTAGCTAATTTTCTTCATGAGTGCTTGACTTAAAAAAAAAAATTTTAATAGTGCATATATTTACGTTCTCTTTGAGATTTTTATAATTTTATTATTATTATTAACTGAAGCTTCCAGGGGTACACTTCACAACAATTCTTTTCGAAACTGAGATACGGTGCCATCTTGTAGCTTTCAATAAGTACTATTACCACATGAATTATTATTGAAGTAGAATTATTTTAAAGCCCTAGAAACAAGCGATGAAGTTTCGGTATACCACGTTACTGCGCGCCTTCAAAATCGTTTTTCTCAAAAGAAAATTTTTGTTGTAAAGTGGTTCTACCTATAAACATTTCAGTTGCATTTTTCTCACTTTACTGTGATTTAAAATATTAATATTACATAAATTAACAATTCGATTAATATTTTTACAGCAAAACATGTTGGCCAGAAAACAAGACTTTTGAGATAACGAGTTGGAATTAAAGGGAATCAGTTTGTAAATGTAAATGTAGTGGCCAATTATCTACGTTAGGGATCTAGGCCGGGAGTGGGTTTGCCTTCCATGGGGGACTTTCTAAGAGGTCCTAACCCGTATTTATGCAAAGTTTCGGAAAATTCCGAACGGTTAGGTCGGCGGACGCGGCCTAGTTTCGAACCAGGCACCTTCCGTCTCCCAGTTCATCAAAGCGCTAGCGCCATGCCACTGGTGGGGCGGGATTCAATTTGTAAGGGAAAACACATTTATTGAGATATCAAGAATTTCGATGTTCGAGATATCGAAGTTAAACTGTAATTAAATTTACATATGTCTCTTAATTTTATAAAAATAACTGCAATTTGTGTAAAAGCGTGCAAATTTAGTCTTGCTTAATTTATAAAATAAATTTTCAGTGAATTTACAGCAATATTTTTGCACAAAAAACTTGTTTCTGATATTTTTTCTGCGGAAAAAAAAATGCGTAGAAATTTCTTCGCTGAACTTTTTTCAAAGAATTTCATTCATATGAAATATTTTAAGCGTTAACCTGAAGAACTCTTAAAAGTAGCTTTCGAGATTTTACAGAAAAGTGCAAGGCCGTTACCAGGGGGGGGGGGGGATCATGTGGGTTTGGCCTTGCACGTTTTGCTTGCTGAGACCTTGGGGAAATATTTGTGTAATGTAAAAGGATTTTGAGATACGTTAATTAGGGTCAGTTCAAATAATAATCTATCAGGAAAGATTGTGCAGTGGTTTTTGAAAATATCCGAGGCCTGGGTGTCCGAATATGTATGTCGATCCGATTCCTGGAAATATTTCACAATACAAAACATAATATTGTCCTCCATCTCCTCTAAACTTATCTGGATCCTGGATATTTTAGTTTAGAAAATTATTTATTGTGAACAAATCACTTTCTAAAGTAAAATATTTTCAAGTAGTGCAAAGAGTTGCAAATTTCCATATCATACTTGGTGACAAAAATGTCATCCAAGAGGGAGGTCAAAGGCCCCTCTTAAATACGCTACTTAGCATATGTACATGTATATTTGTGCCCCCTCGTCGGGGAGTGGTGACCCCCCGTCGGGGAAAGTCTAGCGCCACCACTGGTGAAAAAGAAAAAAAAAATAATAATAATATATATAACTCGGCTGTTCAAGCCTCGTCAGAGGTAGACTAGACCCCCCTGACTTTTTAGTTTCATTATTGCCATATTAAAACGATATTAATTGACCATGTCATTTTATCTCTCATCTTTCGTGTATTTCGCCTGGTAACCATATGTTGAAATTTTTACGATTGTAACCTATTTATAGAAAAATACATGTGATGCATATTCTACAGCTTACGAAATATCGTAACAATAGATTAAAGCTGTTGTGAACTAATAGTATTTAAATATATGTAAAAAATACATGTGATGCATATTCTACAGCTTACGAAATACTATTGTAACAATAGATTAAAGCTATTGTGAACTAATAGTATTTATATATACCAGTGCTAATGCTGTCCAATGGCTATTTCCTAAACCGTTAGTCAGAGACACATAGTTCCAATTGAAAAAATGCTTTAAAAGGCATAATGTATTACACTAAAAGCAGTCAAAGTCAATAATTTAATTTTTATAAAAATTACGAAATTTAAATTTTTATATGGTCCCCCGGTCCTATCATTTATATTTAGAAAAAGTTTTTTTTTATATTTCATGCACAAAAAAAAAAAAAAAAAAAAAAAAAATCCGTCCTTCTATGACCAAAATTCATCGATTTACGAAGCAACAAATATCTTAAGTCACTTTTCCACGTTTAAAAATGTCCCGTCATGGTAATCCGTTAAGGGACCATATAAATAATGAAATTTTAAATTATAGGTTTTAATTTCATTTTCTGGCATAATGTGGTAAAAGCAGCAAAACTAATTTTAGAGTACTGATCTTCAAGCAGACAGGGCTTTATTATTGCATGGGCAAATCGGGACTTTGCCCAGGGCCCCAGGCTCGAAAGGGTCCCCAATTTCAAATGTTCTTCTGAAACATTCTTTTTTATATCAAAATTTTATTAAAAATAAAACAAAAAATTAGATCGGGGCCCACCAAATCCATCAATGCCTCTGTTGGTCATAATCGGGCCCTGCAGGCAGAGGGTTATAGTTAAGCTCTATTAAAATCTATCTGAGGTCAGACTTACTACATCATATATGTGTAGCATGCAGATGTGTAACATAAGAGTGAGCTACACAAAGTACAGGAATAGTTTTCTACACTTCCATTGGTGCATATTGTGGCAGAATAATCTGCTAGTTTCTGGGTTCGTCGCTCTAAAGTCCAGTTGGTGTAGAAAGTCCTAGTAAAAAGTCCACTTCTCAGGATGGAACACAAGCTTTATTGCTTCTATAACTTTGTCGAACAATCAGCTGCACAAAATTCACAAGCACAATCAGACAGTAATGTGCTTTTAACAGACAGCTTAGATCAGAAGCTTTCACAAATGCTGTCATTCTCACACAAAATAAAACACTTCCAGAGGTAAAACTCAGTGGAAATATACGAGGGATAACACTAACAGTCCCTCAAAACTCAGAAATGAAAGATTTGCATACAGCACTTAAAAATTAGCTTCGAAAAGCAAGCTAAAATATAATTTCTATAGCATCAATACCAAGCATAACGCAGCAAACTCGCTCAAAGAGAGCTCGAACATTGACTGGGTTTGTCTGTCATACTTGTATTTATAGATGTCGCAGAAGCTAGAAGGAGCTTCTAGAAGAGTGGTTCCCAACTAGGGGGTCGCGACCCCCAAGTGGGTCACCATGCCTTTTCTCGGGGATCGCCGCAGACCGATTTTGTAGGAAATTAATGGCAAAATATTCCCTCGTTTCTCTGCCATGAGACACGTCTTCTCCCTTTTCTCTTTAAGTAAAAATCTTTTTTCTCATCAGGGCGCTTGTATCAAATCTACAAAAACTGACGTCGTAAAGTGTATCTAGGAGTGTTAACCAATTTTGAAAATGTGTGCAGTAAGGTAGAAGTATCGGAAATAGAAATTACAGTTAATTTAAGGGGAGAAATTATTAACCATCCTGAAGCTCTTAAATCTGAAATTCAAAGATATATCCCAGAGCTCACACTGAACAAGAGGCGGCACTCGTGCGAAATCCACTTCACACAGGGGTGTAGCCAGGGGGCGGATATGGGATATATCTCCCCCTGAAATTTTTGGATTAGTGATGAAATTCCGTCTATTTATACACATATAAGTTCATATCCCCCCCCCCTCGAAAAATTTTCCTGGCTACGTGCCTGACTTAACACATCTATAGATGTCACCAATCTTACTGATGAATCGCAGGACGAATTTTTGAATTTGCAAAATGACTTCTCAGCACGTGATTTATACCAAGAAAAATTTTTAATTCAATTTTCGTGTGCTTTGCGTCACTCATATCCGATAATTTCTAATGTCTTCCGATAATTGCTTTCGTTTCAAATGTTAGTACCAATTGCATCGACTTACATGCGTGAAGTTGAATTTAAAACTCTTTTGTAGATTAAGACAAAAGCCAGTAATCAATTAGATGTCCAAGATGCAGTTGGCTTTGTCCAATATTCAGCCAAGGATAGCATAACGTGTCAGCCAAATACAACCTCGGTCATCCTAATAATAATCAGTACGGAATAAAAATATAATTTTTTTTTTTAATCCCAAGATATATTTTTTTCATTATTCATTTTTTTTTTATCTTATTGGTCAAACATGATGGATGGAAGAGGGGTTGCGAACATTTTTGAAAAATCTGAAAGGGGTCGCGATTAAAAAAAGGTTGGGAACCACTGTTCTAGAAGAATGTATCTCTCGAACATTTCACATAAAGCGGGAATTTCGATTACGTCATAGAAGAGAAATATTAGGTTTTTACGCATGTTAATGCAGAAAAACTAACTTTACAAGCACCATAGGGGAAATTGCGCCAAATGACCAAAATGTCGCCAAGCTTGATGACTTTTAGAGAAATATTGCCAAATTTGGTGCCAAAAATAAGTCCCCAAAAGAGAAGTTACCAAAGGACTAGGACCAATATTTCTAGAAACTGCAGTAGAAGTGAATGGGAAACCGAAATCTCCGTATCTCCGGTTCTAGTTGACCGATTTTGATGCAACAAAATTTGATGCAAATTCAAAAGGCAAAATTTAACACTAGAACCACGAGATGGGTCATTTTGACCCAAAAACCAGATTTGATTCTGTTTTTTTCAAAAAAGATATGAACTGAAATTTAAAAAAAAATAGTGACTTTTCCTAACTTTGTTATTAATTATCTGTAAAAAATTTAAGCTCCTAACTTTAATCTGTTTTTAATATGTATACCTGATATCGTGGAATGGGTCATTTTGACGCAAAACTTCCCAGGAGTCTGGAATCCGAAGTTCAAATTAAATAAATGTCATTATCAATCAGAAAATGAACGGTAATGACATAATAAATTCTATAATAGCATACCATTATGTCATTTTCATTGCAACGTGAATTTTACAATTCGGGTCAATTTGACCCATACTGCAGTTTTAGGTATATCTATCTCAAGCGACGCAGTTCTAATAAGAATTATAGCAACAATATTTTTGTACTTTTAATGTAATATTAAACTTGAATGTTAAGATTGAACCAATGTCATTACCGTTGAAATATAATATTATTGTTGCATTGCAACGTGAATCCTATAAGTTGGGTCAATTTGACCCAGCCCGCAGTTTTAGGTATATCTGAAACACTGGGGTTCTAGTGTTAACTATTTGACGCGTAGAATACAAATTTTAAACTATTTTAAACCCCAGAATAGGGGGTTGCCCCGAAAGTTCGTAACAATATTTAGTTGCAGTCAAAGGAAGTTATTTAACACCAGTTCATTTAAAAAAACTGTAAAAAATTCTATTTTCAGCATAAGCTATATTTTTATTTTACTTTATTGGATGCACATAGTTAAATGTTAATCTTCTGCAATCTATATTCCTTAAATAGTTAATGAAATTGCTAATAAATATTACAAAGCTCAAAACCATGTACAATAATTTTTCTCAAATTCATTTTGTGTACAACCCCTATTTTGCAGCTGGAAAAGTGTTCTAACTTTAAGCAGCTGTAACTCGGTGAATTTTAGTCAAAGAAAAACTAATTTTTTTTTTTGTGAATGAAATTGCACAAAGAAAATGTTTCTAAATATAACCGATAGGACCGGGAGACCGTCTAAAAATTTAAATTTCATAATTTTTATAGGATTTGATTTATTGACTTCGATTGTTTCACATATAATAGGAAAAGGAAATAGCCATTGGACAGCGTTAGCACTGGACACCCTGTATATAAAATTGTCGCTTTTTTGGGACACATTTTTTGGACAATTTTCAATAAAGAGGGTGAGAGATAAAATGACATAGTCATTAATAAAGGTAAAACTGCTAAGGACTATGCAGTGCACTTTTTTAGAGCAAAAGGGTTGTTATGAATGTCCATTGCTGAGATTCTGCTTCCAAGAAACAATGGCATCTACTTCAGGCTACGAGTTCTCCAATTTATGGGTATTTTTACAAAATTGCCTGATCTTTCCAGATTGATAAAGTTTCCAATTTTTGCATTATTTCGCAGGCCTGTAGCCACCCACCTTATACAAACTAAATAAAATGTGCTTGACACTCAAAATAAGACTTGTTAAAATGAAATATTTACTAACTTTTGAACTAACTTACTTTAGATACATGACACATTGCCAATTACTAGTCAGTTCAAAAGGTTAAACGACAATTTCTTATTTTCTTTTCAAGTAATGATTTAAGGGGTATCTGGAGAACAGAAAAACCTTGATTATTGCAGGCCCACTTATCCAATGTTCCAGGTTAACCAAGATACTAACTCAACCTAGTTCTCCATTTTAACCAAGCTGTTCTGCTTTAACAGAGGCGGCCACACCAGTTTAATGAATGCAAACTTGAATCAAAACTGTGATTAACATTGTATCCATATTATGCAAGATTTCAGTTATCCGTGGTATGCCTGGTCCTTATCATCAAGGATAATCGAGGTTCTACTGTACTTTGCTTTAGCACATTGAAACTACTTTCATTTAAACAGTTTCTAAAGAGGTGTGCACACCCTATCATCAATGTTATTTGTGGAAAAAATTAATGCTTCTACAATCAGTAGTTAACAAATTATTTTTTTATTAAATGGTTTTTACTGTATACGCATTTTAAAAATATAAACCTCATAACTAGGTATTAAGGACAAATTTGTAACCACTACGGTCATTCTGGAAGAAATAAAATAATTACAGTGTACTTAAGTGACTTGAATAGCAATTTATTTGCAATATAATTACATATGACTATGTTTTATATGAAAGGAAAATTCAGAAACATACAGACAAATACAAAATTTTTGAATTGCACATAAGAAATAGTTTAATGAATAGAAAACACAATGACAACTATATACAAACATCACAGTGATTCTAATGTACATGAAAAATTACCACAACTTCAAGATGATAGGCCACAGTCCTTTCTACCAATAGAATACATACCTACAAATTAAAAGAAAGTCTATAACCCAAAATAATTTTGGTCAACACGAAAAACCTATATACCAAAGCACGTTCAATACGAAAAGTGCATCCAAGATATCGCTTCCATTCTAATATCTCTAGCACATTAATAGAATATGTACAGTCTCAGTGACGATTTTTGAGATCCATATTTCTTTGATATAAAGTTAAAATAACCAGACAATATGGCCTATTAATCAGAAGTCAGGGTACACTTATCTACAACACTTCAAAAGTTCATGGAAAAATTAAACATCCATAGATTTAAAAATTACATTCCAGTAAAATGTAGATCCCACAACAGTAAATTTACTCATATTAATTAGAAATACAAGGTCATTGCTGGGGAGATCGTAGAATTTTGGCATATGTCATACCTTCTGAAGATAATTGAGGATAACGAAGTGAAGAATCATTATTTGACTGCAGAGAGAGCTCAAACATGAAAGGAGACGATGTAGTATTTTCAGATCGCAGCGGTTTTTGCATAACTTTTGATGTGCCTTCTTTGGTGTGGGGCAGTAAATGAGAAGAAAGAATATCGGGTATATCTGGGTACGACATAGATAGTGGTCCTGCAGTCATGTGACCATTGGTTTCTCTGCTTCGGGTGGGAGATCTTTCTTCTGGGCGTTCAAAATTATATAGAAAGGGCTGAGAATTTTCGCTGCTATCATGGGAATTATTGACACCTCTCAAGCGACTCAAGTAACAACCTTGAGCACTACCTGGATCAGGGAGCTGAAATGGGGAACTTGCTGGCTCCTGGAAAGCAGGAGGAGGTTTGCATTCTCCCGATGACATCCATATTCTTTTCCAATGATTAGATGAATCCACTTCTGCATTACGCCTGTTGGGAAACGAATCAGAAGAAAAATTAGAGAACGAATCAGATGGGAATATGTCATCATGTATATCACCATTTGGCATCCTTTCTTCATTTTGTACGTTATTAATAGAAAGCCTTGACATAGCATGTACTGGCAGCTCTTGAACGGGTCTGTTCATCATTATGTTACCATTCATGTTTGGATTATTTTCATTCATCCACGGCATTTGATTCATGATGTGATTAACAGGTCTCGGCATTTCTTGATTTTGTTCATTATTGAAAAGGTTTATTTCTGGCTTATTCATTGGAAACAGACGATTTTGCAAAAATGGTGATGCTGGATCAAGAGGAAAGGTTTCAGAATTATTCATAGCTTCTGGCGTGTGACTGTTGTTCAGTATTGGTCTGGGAGATGCAAATGGGGATGCAGTAATATTTCTTTGAACCATAACAGGTGGCTCAGGTATTGGGTGAGACATCAATATAGACTGGTTTTTAATTTTTTCATATGCCTCTTGGTCTTTCCTTATTGAAGTAATCAACATAATGCATGTCTTAAAAGCTATCTGACCTTCAGCTTGCATTAAATGAGAAAGAAAATTTTTAGCTTGCTCATCTCCTTCCATGAATTTGAAAACATTCATTCCATGTGGTAATATTTTTTGAAGTAAACTCAATTTCTCCTCCAAAATATTTTTAAAAATCTGGATACTTGTAATTTCAATGTGACTTAACTTTTGTAAGTGCTCATGCACAGCAATCCACTTGTCCCCAATAGGAAGTGTATTTTGTGCTGGCGGTACTATAGGATGCACATCTGGGCCATTGAATACAGGAGGTCGAATTAACTCTCTCTCATTTGGAAAACCATTCATTTCATGAAAAGGAACTCTGACACCATGATCATCACTGTGATTAACAGCAATATTTTGCATTTCTGGTTCAGGAAATGACTTTGGTGAAAAGGGTACCCAAGAATTATGATAAGGTAATTTGACTGTTCGAATCTGTGCATGTTCAGGATATGAGCCGGCGTTATTTAATTCACCGTTAACAATACCATTTTTAAAAGGATAAAATGGTTCATCTGCTTTCATTACACCGAATGGCTTATTGGATTTATCTTCCACATTATTAAACAAAATCTGACCATTCTGAAAAGGATGCTCTTCATTCTGGCCATTCACCGATGCAAAATTCTCCATACGACTAAAGAACTGCCTCTTTGCTTCATCTCTCTCCTCAGCACTTTTGAACATAACATTAAAAGGAGGCTCATTTCTTTTCATTTGTCTGTTAAACGGTAAACCATGTTGCTCAAAGTCTTTTAAATGGTCCATCATCATTGTGCCGCGATTTGTAATTTTACGTGGAAACACATTGGATGGCATGCGGGATTGGATATTAGCACCCCTCTGAGGGGGAGGGGGAGGAGCTGGCTGTACAGGAGGGGAATTATAGGGATAGGTCTGAAAAGGATTGGGTTGCCCAGCATTAATTAAGGATGGGCAAAAACCAACCATATTATAGGGATGTGGAGCAGACAGCATATGAGAAACTGGCACCACAGCCGGCTGAATGATGGGAGGTCCTTGCAAAGGAGTAAAAGGGAAAAGAACCCAAGATGGTGGAGGAGCTGCATTTTCACAAAATGATTCACCAGTTGAGACTGGAGTCGGTTGACCATGATACATTCTACCAGGAACAAATTCGGGTGCAAGTGGATTAAGTATGAAGTTCTTTTTTAGTTCCATACTATCAAGTTGAGATCGTAAAGAATCCCACGTAATTCCAAAAAGACTGTTTTCTTTGTGACATGTTAAGATGAATTTTTCCCATAGTTTCCTTAAAAGAGAAAGAAAGAAAAAAATAATTAGTTTTTAAAACAGCATTAATTTTTCATAACTACTTTCAATACAGCAGTTTAGTGCCATATCTGATAAATGTAGCCAAAATCAGTACTGATATTTTGTATTAAGATAAAATTACAACCTCTAAAAAAGATCATAATTGACTAAACCACAGTATTTAAACCACAGTGTGTGTAAATATTAATAAAAACACAAGTTACTGAATGTAATTAACCCCTTAAGTGTGACATATATTTCGGAAAAATGGACCAAAAATGGAAAATTTTTTTGACTGTTTAATTTTGTTCTTTATATTATTATAAAAGTTAGAAAATGGTTTTTTATTACAAAAATAAATTTTTAAATGCAATAACCACTATATTTATATTTTTTGCATACACATGAAACAGTAATGGATTACCTAAACTGTACTCCTCATCGGTGTCTGAATCAGGCATTGCGAAAAAAGAAAATTATTTACAAAAAAACTCACTGAAAAGCAACCGAAACTAAACGAGAAAACGAAACTCTTTATCAACCCAAGCGTGTTTTTGTTTACAGGCAGTTTTCGAAAGCCAGACCCACCACTCGCGGACGATTCTACTCCGCAGGGGGTAATTTAGTCTTTCCCGAAAAGCTCAAACTAACACTGATAAAACGTAAACATTCCCGCCCTTTTTTCTCGTCACCCCTATTTTGATGAAATCAAAGGAGACCTGACTCATGCGCAAAAGCATAAACGAAAACAGACTATATCTGAACAGCTGACAACACCCACCTACCTTTTCCCCCGACCGTCGAAATCGGTGAAAAACTAGGACCACTAATGCCATCTATTAGGAAAATAGAGAATTAAGTATCCTTTAGAAGAAACGAATCCAGTTCGGGCTTCACAAAATAGAAACGTTAATTTTTCTTCTACCCGAACTCAGTTCGGGCATCACAAATACTGCACGTAGTAGTTGCCCGAACTGGACTCGGGCGACACTGGCAAGGGGTTAAAAAGTAAATTTAAAAAATAAGCATATTTTATAAAAAAAAACAGTAAGTTCAAAGCATGTTTTATAGTAACAAATTCAGAATTACTTGAATTTATATATTATTCTGTTAATGGGGATAAACTATCCAAATGTTATAGAAAGAAGTTGTAGAAATATTCCATGTATATAAAAATGAACGAATGTGGGTGTGTATGACGTTGAAAAACTCCAAAACCGTTTCACCGATCACCATGAAATTTGGTATACCGTAGTCTTTTATCACGGAGAAGGTTTTTATGCTATCCATTTTCCTCTATCTCACCGCTAGGTGGCGCTGCAGAACATCGAATTCTATTCAACTGCTTGCTATGAAAATACCGTTTTAACTATCTTGACAAAAATTGGTACATATGGATATTTGAACACGGAGAATATTTTTACGCAATCTATTTTGATATAACTTGCCGCTAGGTGGTGCTGCAGAGCATCAAATTATTTTCCATTCGACCGCTTGCTGTGAAAGTACCATTCAAATGATTTTGATGAAAATTGGTACACATGGATATTTGAACACAGAGAATATTTTTACATTATCCAATTTCTTCTAACTTGCCGCTAGCTGACGCAGCTGAACATTGAATTCTATTCAACCGCTTGCTATGAAAATGCCGTTTAACTTACTCTGACGAAAATTGGTATGTTTAGATATTTGAATATGGAGAATATTTTTACACTACACATTTTGTTATAACTTGCCGCTAGATGGCGCTGCAGAGTGTCGAGTTCTATTCCGTTTGACCGCTTGCTATGAAAATACCATTCAATCGACTTTGATGAAAATTGGTATACACACAGATATTTGAAAATGTAGAGTATTTTTACGCTATCCATTTTGTTGTAACTTGCTGCTAGATGGGCTGCAGAATGTCGAATTCTATTTCGTTTAAGCGCTTGCTGTGAAAATACTGGCCAACCGAACTGATGACAATCGGTACACATGGATATATGAACATGGAGAATACTTTTACACTATCCGTTTGGCTATAACTTGCCACAATATGGCGTTGCAGCACATCAACTTCTATACTGTTCAACCAATCACCATAAAAAATTTTTATACTTACACATTTGAGCACGCAGATTATATTCTAACTATTCATTTAGCTGTTACTCACTACTAAATGGCACTGCAGCGCTTTATTACTTTAACTCGCCATTAGATGGCAATGCAGTGCACTAACTTCCTGACCGCACAATTGACCGCTATGAAAATTGATATACATATATACTTGAACATGGAGAACATTTTCATGTTATCCATTTTGCTATAAATAGCTATTTCATTGTGCTGTAGCACATCATTACCTTAACTGGCCAATAGATGGAGCAGCAATATATAAAGACTGTTCAACTGATGGCTATGAAAACTGGTATAGATAGATATTTGAACACTGAGAATATTCTGTCATTATCCATTTTGCTATAACTTGCCACTAGATGTCACTTCAAACCAATAACTTCAGGATCGTTCAACTGATCGCCATAGAAATTTGTAAACATAGATGTTTGAACAAAAAGAATATTTTAACGGCATCCGTTTAGCTATAACTCGCCTTCTGTACCATTCAACCGTTTGCTATGAAAATACCATTCAACTGATTTATGAAAATTGGTACACACAGATATTTGAGCACGGAGAATACTTTTACGCTATCTGTTTTGCAGTGACTTGCCTCTAGATGCCAATGCAGTGCACCAACTTCAAAGCCGTTCGACCAATCACCTTAAAAATTGGTATACATACACATTTGAGTAGAGAGAGTATATATTTTTAGTATTCATTTGGCTGTACTGACAATTTGATGGCACTACAGCCAGGTCCTGATTTCCGGGAGGGCATTCGAGGCAAGTGCCCGGGCCCACAACGAAAAGGGAGGGACCCCAAATCGTTCTTTAAGTTTAAAAATTTGTAAATTTTGAAAAAAAGTTTTTGAAAGAGGATCCCCTAATGAAGCTTTTGCCCTGGGCCCCCCAACTCGGAAAATCTGCCCCTAACTGCAGCCCTATAGTTTATTATTTTAAGTCACTACTAGATAGCACTTCAGCAATCAACTTCTTGATCGTTCAATTAACCGCTCTGAAAATTGGTAAACATACACATTTGAAAACAGATTATTTTCGCATTATCCATTTTGCTTAACTCGCCCTTTGATGGCATGGTAGTGTATTATTACTTTAATTCGCCACTAGATGGCACTGCAGCGTATCTTCACACTGCACTAGATGGCACTGCAGCGTATCTTCACACTGCACTAGAGATGGCACTACAGCGTGCAGCAGCACCATTAAACTGTTTGCTATGAAAATTCGTACACATAGATATTTGAACAGGAAAATATTTTGATGCTATCCATTTTGCAAAAACTTCGACAGTTGATGGCGCTGCGTCGGATCTTCTTCACCGCGTTCAGCTGATCACCATGAAATTCTTTATGCATAATTATCAAATGCAGATAATATTTATGCAATATGAATTTTGCTATATCTATTTATTATGATAAATAGTATTTACAACAAACTGTATTATAAAAAAAAGGAATCCATTCATTCCTGTGCAAAGAGCGGAGCATTCAGCTAGTATTAAATATATCACATCTCAAAAATAAAGGTTCCTGTAATTCTCATATTGCCATACTTTATTCTTGAAGTGTTTTAAAAAGTACGTTAATGATATTAATAGAAAAAACTAGTCAGTAAAGAGTTGTCATTAGCATGCATGAAAACTGCATATTATTAAAATATTTATAGCCAGTGTTAAGATTAACTAAAAAATATATTTGAGGGGAGTAAATAAAATTAATTTGTAGAAATCACTACTGGAGAAAAATCTATTCATGTCAATAACTAATGATTGACAATAATATAAAAACTATGTGATTAACAATTGATCAGTTATTTCTGAATTTTAGAATTAAAGATAAATCAATTGTTAACCCCTTATTGCAATTAGAGATCAGTGAATCATTAATCAAAAATTTAGTCTGAAGACCTATTCATGACCTATATTACCCTTTAACAATTAATTAAAACTAGTTAATTGCAAAATTTTCGGTAAAACAGGGATCAAGGAATTTTTTTAGGAAGCTAGTTTTAAATATTTTTCAAAAAATAGAAAAACAATCAAATACAGTTTGTCAGTCTGGCTATTTGTTCTATCTGTAGTTTGCAGACAGACAGATAAACTGAATTTATCAACACATTTAACTTTGTTGGAAGTGTTAAAAAAGAGTTCCAATTATTTTTTTAAAAAAGTCTACATGTATTCAGCAGAGAATGCAGTTTTAAACTGTTTTAATCAAATTAATTTTATGACTAACAATTAACTGCTAATTGTAAATTTGTGACTACACTATTGATTAGTAATTAGATTGATTATTAAAAATTTTAGTTAATAATTGATTAATCATCAATTGTTTTTTGCCCAATAATGGTAAAAATGAATTTTTGTTTTTGTTTTTTAAGCAACCTTAAAACAATAAGCAGCATCTTTATTAAGTAATAGTTCTATGGTTCTTAAATTAAATATAAAATAAGTTTGTTCAATATGTTGACAGGCAGCAAGTTTCTATAGTTTTAAAACTTGTCTCATTATTAAGAAGAAAAGATCTTTACCTGCATTTCCCAACAGAACACATTGACACGGGATCTCCCACAACAGCTACTAAAGACTGGGCACGAGTTATGGCAGTATTTAAAAGCCTTGCATTTGACAGGAAGCCATGATCCAAATCAATATCTGATTTTGACTTAGAATCACAAGTTTGTCTTGTTCTGACAGCACTTAAAAATATAACTCTGAACTGCTTGCCTGTAAAAAAAAAAAATAAGTATTCATATATATATATCGCATTTTGAATGCACAACTTTTTTTTTTTTCCCCCCATACAGAAAGCAATGATGAATCTGTCGTAATCCATATTTAAATAAAACAAGATTTAAAATTTGTGTGAATGTGCCTGTCTTGCATATACGAAATTTAGTACCAGGATTTCAATATTACAGGTGCTAGCACACAACAAAGCAATTTATGAAATTTTAATTTAAAAATCTAATTTTGCATTTTACATGATTATAGATCTATTTTTTAAAACAAATTTTACTGCGCAAATAGCTGCCTGACAACAGTTGTGTGCCTCCTTAAAAATCCCCCCCCCCCCAAAAAAAAAGTTGCCTGGCTTGGTGAAACATTAAAAACTTTTCAGTTTCATTAAAATTTTAATAATTACCTTGAACATTCAATACTCTTTCCACAGACACACCATGCAATTTCTTTTTTCGGAGCTCTGCTCTTATTCTCACAACCTATTGATAAAAACAGAATATTTTATTTCAATTCAGAAACATCTCATTTATACGTAATTATAAGGATTTTTTTTTAAGTTCTAAAACAAAATGGAACTTAAATTTCCTAAAATACATCTTTTTGAACATCAAATAAAACAATCAGATAATTTAATTACAACATAAAAACCTTTTTGTGATTAATGACACTTACAAGGACTGCAAGCAAAAATGTTCTATGTACAGTAAATCAGTACAGTGCATTTAAATTTGTACTGTTCTAATAAGAATTTTAAAATAATTTTACGCACCTTTCAGCAGCCATTAATCAAAATCAGTTATTGTGAAGTTTACATATATACTCCACCATTTACTAAGTATTACTGATGAGAAAGAAGAGCATTAGCTTTTATACTCAGTACATGGAGAAGGAGGGGGAAAGGAGGAGATACTTGAATGTACCTACTGTAATGAAAACTTCAATAAAGGAAAATTAAAGAAAAAGACAGAAATTAACAAGGAAGAGAAAAGATTGAAATTTATTTAAATTTCAATTTTTTTTTGTTCATGAGCTTTATTATTAAGAACATTTTCCAGTACTGGCCGCTGTCGATGGCCGCTTCGCGGCCAAAATGTGCAACCTACAGCACACTGGCTGCTTCGCTACTGGCTTGTGCAACCTACGGCACACGGTCCTCTTTGCAAACGAAATTTGCAATCTGCAGGTCATTTGCCGGCTAGTAATTATAGATTTACGACAAAAGCAAAATAAACAACAAGAAAGTAACCTAAAAAGCTATAAAATCCAACACATTGAAATCAAAATCCACCCAGTTAAACGAATTCAAAATTAAGCGCTTATGACAAAAACATATGTCCCCAAAAACAATCTAAAACACTCAATTAAACACTTCAAAATAAACAAACACTTATGGATTTATGACAAAAAAATTTTTAAATGTCCGAAAACAATCGAAATGGAAGTTGCGATCCAACAACGTTGAAATCAAAATGCATCCGTTTAAACGAATTGAAAATTAAGCAAATGCTGTCACCAAAACAATCTAAAACACTCTAACATTTTAAAAATATCCTGGCTACGCTACTGCATAGACGCGTAGTCGTAAGGCTGACTGACAATGTTAACAGAATCACGAAATCTTCTTTACTGGTTAAAATTTTTTATTTGGGAATACCTTATTCCCCCGTAAATGATATATATTTCGGTTACACATAAACACCAGAGTTGCCAACCTGGCAAGGTCTAAAATCAGGAGATTTTATTCTAAAAATCAGGAGACTTGTTTTCGATTAAAAAACTAAATTTAAAAAAAAAAACAGGGTTGTAACAGCTGAAACTACATTTTGGCAAGAGAAAAAAAGCCTCTTTGGAGGGACGTTTGTTGCCAGATATAGATATTTTTAGACCACAAAAAAATATTAATTTTGGGTCATGTCTTCTATTAGGTAGTCAGTAGCTTGTAAAAAATTTAGCAACATGAAAAATATTAAGTTGGAAAGTTAAAAATTGGGGTCAATTTTTACTTTTAAGGAGGATTAAACAAAACAATGTTAAATGAAAAATAATCATTTTAAAGAGCGATGGAAAAAGATAGAAGTTTCAATGCTTTAGAACATGAAGCTGCATTTCTTTCACTATTATACATTTTGTCAGTGAAGTCCGAACTTTATGATGTCAGACATGTGTGGACTGGAACTAGTTTGATTGCAGGAAAGGGGGAAAATGCTGAGAAGGGTTCCTTCCCACGACAAAACTTAGAAAAAGATTTCAAATTCAAAAAATCTCATTATTCATGTGATGAATAATAATAATCAGGAGAAAATGAGCAATTATCAAAAATCAGGAGAAATGTATCCTAAATCAGGTTGGCAGGAGATCAATGAAAAATCAGGAGTCTCCTGCCCAAATCAGGAGAGTTGGCAACTCTGAAACACATAACACATCATCAGTCGTTTCTGGATCTCACACTGTGTGAGATCCAGATCTCGCACTGTGTCTCAAAGTGTGAGATCCAGAAACGACTGATGATGATTATGTGTTTATGTGTAACCGAAATATATATCATTTACGGGGGAATAAGGTATTCCCAAATAAAAAATTTCAACTGATTAATCTGCCGTATTAAATAATGCATTATAAGTCTTCTTTACTGGTCGGCAATTTTTTTAAGCGAATATTCACAGGCCAGCGATGCTGGACGGGTTGTCGGCTAGTAATTATAGATTTACGACAAAAACAAAATAACGAACACCAAATTAACCTAAATAAAAGCTATATCCAACAACGTTGAAATCAAAATCCATTAAAATAAGTTTTCACAAAAACACTACATTTAAACACCAGTTTTTGAACTGAAGAGAGCCAATGGCAACTTAGGTTGCCATTTGGCATTTTTTTTACTATTAAGAAATTTTTAAAAAAGCTTCCTACAACAATGAATTCAAAATTAAACAAACACTTCTGGATTTGCGACAAAAACAAAAGAAATGTCCCAAAACAATCTAAATAAAAGTTCAGATCCAACAATGTTGAAATCGAAATCCATCCGGTTAAATGAATTCTAAAATGCTTATGACAATATCCCACAACAATCGAAATAAAAGTTATGGTACAACGTTGAAATCAAAATCCATCCGGTTAAACAAATCAAAATAAACAGTTACAACAAAAACAAAATAAAGAATCTGAAACACACAAACACTTTTAAAATATGATTTCACAATATGTCAGGCTGTCCAGTGAGAGAGAGCAATAAAAAAAAAAAAAAAAAAAGTGTGACTTCCAAAATCAATAAACGTTTACGTTGTCAATTTCTAAAAAAGAACTCCTACAAATGTATGTTTAAGTGTTGTGCCAAAGCTAAAAGCCTTGGTTGTGCAAGCAAAATTTTAAGCATTCTAAATAAATTTGCCCAAAGTCTATCAAAATTATCAGTTAAATAAAACTTAAATAAGGAGTACGGCATCGCTATGACGTCATCTAATCGATCAACGGAAGAAATTATGTTCTGTGATTTTTTTTTCAAGATCCTAGGAATGAATCATTTGCTTCCATTCTGTGTTTACTTTTTCAAGGTGTGATGTCTCGCTAGATATTTAGATTTGGAAGAAGCAGCAAGTTTCAGAAAGGTAAATTTTTTTAGAGATCTTTCGAACTGTATAAAAAAAAAAATGTAGCTTTTAGTAAGACAAAAAAATGTCGTTTTTACCAAAATTTCAACATGTTGACCGATGCACGGAGGCGATCAGTCGAACCCGGAGAGCATGATGAACTGGATTTTTATTATTTAGATTATATTGATTTTTAGAAAATAAACCTTAAATTTAAAATGGCTAATTTATTGCAGAGTAGAACAGACTGAAAATTGGCCCATTTTGCACAGCAAAAAATTACACATTCTGAATTTTTTAACAAGTTTACATATTCTGAATTTTGGCTTCTCAAACGATTTTCAGTATCCTCATGGGCCAAGAACATTTGAACAATCTGTGCAGAAAATCAGCAAGAACGTTCGAATTTTCAGTTCAGAAAAAGGTGAACAATCAGGTTTTAGGGCATGCAAAAACATGGCACATACATTTCATGCTTTTTACCCTCTGGTCAGGAAGGTTGCCTGTTTCACTATTTTTTTTCACTTTATTAAGAACAAAATACTGAAACAGGCAACCTTCAAATTAAGTGTGCCTCAATTCTTCACAGGTGAATATACAACTTATAACAGCCAGAATTTCTTATAATAGCCAGTGTCTAAAATGTACAAAACATGTGTTTGAAAGAAATTCCTACCTGGTCATAATATGGAGTGACAACTCCAATGCTAGTTTCATCTTGATCACCCCAATTAGTGGGCCAGTTCTTCTTCAATTCAATAACTCTTTCAACAATTTCATAAACCTATATTACCAAATAAAAATGTTAATATATCTCATTATAAAAGAAATAGATTCACTATTTGATATTTATTTAAGTTCACACTCCAAGACTCTCTTCAAACCTTGTTTTCATGAAACTGTGCAGAATAAATTTATTTTTCAAAATGTTATTGAAACTGGAGTTATTTATAAGAATTTATTCAGACATTAAAAAAAATAAATAAATAAATAAATAAATAAAAAAAATTATACAACTCATTTTTTAAGTTGTGCAGGCAGAGTTGTTTCCTTCCATTTAAATTTAAAGACAGTGGAAATATTCAGCAGCTTAAATTGTATTTTCAAAGCTCAACAGATTTTAGGTCCCATTTTCTGTTATTATCTATAAAAATAAAATAAGTGTTTGTGTGGAGGAGAGTAAGGGTTAAAAAGGAAAAAAAAAGGCTAAGAATCAAAATACTCTCCTACATTTATTTTTTTATTTATTTATTTTTTGTGTGTGTGTGTGCTAAAAATGACAATAAATGGGTTTTTGTGTTAACCTGAACTAGTTATGTTGATGACATTGCAGAAAAGCTATTTATGGCAACACCTGCTGGTCAGCCAATACGAGTGTGCCAGGGATGCACTGGTTGCCGACAAAACGTGAGAGCTGTCATTTCTCCTTTTATCTTACAGGTAGTATGGTGACCGTACTCAATTGCGATAGTAAGCAGGTATTGTTATCATATGTATCTATATTTTATTTAGGGTTTAATCTACAGGATTTGAATCTTTTTTGTATGGCCTTGAAGTACGCAAAAAGTTATGCAAGTGTCAGGAGTGTCATTGAGAAATTTCAGGGCAATTTTGAGGAAAATTTAACTCTGAAGTTGTTGGGTAAAAAACACACGTACAAGAAAAAAGACATAGCAGATATAATGTTTGTAATGAGTTATTAGATAGTAAATCAAGAGTTGTTTATGGATTTTTTGTGGGAGACGGGGTTAAAGCGGTGGAGCACTAGTTTTGGGGGAGGGGAAGGAGTATTAAACTAAAATTTTAAAAACCGCATATACATTAACATGTGGCATAAGTGGGAGGGGGGGAGAAAACAATTGTTTGTAATATTTAAGTAGATGGAATAAAACAATATTGCAGTTTTTTAAGTAAACCCTTTTATTACACACTGTGGAGTGACATGCGAAGCAGGCTCCTCTTGTCTCACTCCAATACCTATGCAAAACTTGCACAGGCGAATGGCTCCACAAAATGTTTGGCCTTTTTCTAAATTATTTTGGAAATCCGATTTTGCCACCACTTCGTGGTTGGAAAACACATTTGGAAACGCAATTTTGAGGCCATTTCTTTTTTTTTTTTTAAGTGAAAACTTCTTTAGGTGCATTGGGCAAAAGCAATGCATTCGCATGACCATCACTCTGAGATACATATGGAGAAAAAGTTAATTGTGATGTCACAGCTACGTCTTCTCCTGCCTGCTGAGATTTCTTCCTCCTTTCTTTGAATTTTAGTACTGTCATTTGGAATCATATGTTAAAACTTCAAGCAATTTTTAACTGCATCCTTCTAGCTTCTGCGACTGCTATTGAACCATAGACCCAAGGAATGGTAGGCAAGCATTGTAATCATCAAACGTGATTGACTCTGGATAAAATCACTAAAGTTTGAAGTGATTGTTCTTTCATTTTCCGAATGGGAACTTTCATGTATCGAAATAAATTAGACTTTGCCTGTATATTACTTGGTGTTAAAAATTTTTGCAATTTTTGTCCATGTTAAGCATTTGGGATCCTAGTATGACTGAAAAAAAAAAAAAAAAAAAAAACTGTCTGTTGCACTGTCTCAGTGATGCTTTTTTTTTATTCGCACATCATGTAAAACTGGCTGAAGTGAATGAAATAAAATTTGGTGACATGATAGGTGGTCACTCAACTTAAGCTATAAGCATCGAATTTTTAAAAAATTCATCAATTTTGAGATTTTCCAAAAAATTATCTCAAACTGCATAAATTTCTGTTCACACATCATGTAATAATGACTAAAGCGAAATAAACGAAATTTGCTGACATGATAGGCGATCACTCACCTTAAGTTTTAGGTGTCGGATTTAAAAAACTTATTAGATTTTGAGATTTTTCTGAAAATTGTTTCAAAATGCGTAAATTTTGTTTTAGTGTGCATATAAACTACATATAATGAGCAAAACAAGTGTATACTTTCAAAATATTCAAAAATATCCACTTTTTATGTACACATTGTATACAATCTATATGTTTTTGCAAAAAAAGTGCAGACTTTTTCTAGCTGGGTAGGTGCTATAATTTTTTATTATTTATTTAAAAAACTGTACTTAATTTGGATAGCTATATAGTTATTGTGCAATAAAGTTAATTTGATAATGTGGAGAGTTTTAATAATTATATCCTGTACACTATTTGAAATATAAGTGTTAATACTATGCATTTGAATTTAAATTATAAATCCATCATTCATTACAAATAAATAGGATTACTGTTCATTACAACATAAGTACATAATTATTGTTTAATTAATAAATTCACATACATAATTATTAATTGAATTGAACAAAATCCAACATGAGGGAGAAATGTGTGTCGCTGATGTATACCGTACGCATGTACCAGCTGTGTCACGTTGCGGCATATGCTCACTCTCTCTGTCACCCCATGTACCAGCACCGCATATACCAGCAGTGTCATGCTGTTGCCTGTGAGCGCACTCAATCTCTCCTTTTAAATGTTAAATGTGCACACAAATTGAGCGCGACATTCAAAATGTAAATAAATTAAAAAATCAAAAACTTCAATGACAACCCAGTGAAAATTGCGTTCAACTATGTACACAGGTACAAAAATATGCGGAATTGCGAATATATCAAAAATAAATGTTAGATGCCCTTACAGCCTTAAAAAACATTTAAAACTTTTTTAAACAAAGAATTTGAAATGTATAAAAATGCAAATAAACGTTCGTAAATGTTTATTCTTTGTTAATAAAAATTCAATAATGTGTGAAAACCTGTTTAGTTAGTGACAAGAAGTTTTCACTTCTTACATGCAGCCCTATGACTGACTGATTTTTTATTTATTTTATTTATTTATATTTTTTTTGGCTATGTCTAAAATGGCATTTTTGGCAGACACACACACAAAAAAAACGCCAAAAATAAAGATAGGATGTACATTGAAGGTGCGCCAAATATTTGTACACTTATGGGAGTAGAAACTCCACAGAAAAAAAGCCATGGCTTATGACATGCGTAATTCTCATTTAAACAATCATCCCAATTATGTATCAAATTGAGATCCAGCAAAATTCAATGCAAAGTAGTATTAAACAACTTTTATTTGTGAAACTTTCAGCTAAACATTTTCCTCATGTGTGTGCACTTTTTTTAAGGATCTTGGAAATACAATAGAAATTTCTATTCCTAAATAGGTTTTACAAAGTAGCATTTTGTCATGAGTGTGTATCAAAAATTAATTTTCTCCTGTCATTGCTACATTTTCTCCTCCTTTTTGCATATTAACTCTAACCTTTTAGTTATCATGCACTGTTATGCGACACTAATAGCAGCTGTAAATCAATAATATCATTATTGATGGCCATTGAATAATTGTTGTTTCACTATTTAGCTTTAATTTCATTTTAATAAACAAAGAACTTAACTGAAGAAGCTAAAAAATTAACCATTTCAGTTTCAAAGATAATATGAAATGCAGGAAAGAGTGACTTTCAAAAATAATAACTTATATTTTCACATTATAAATATGACAAAGAAATTGCAAACACATAAATAAGTGCCAATAAACTGAAAAATACCCCCCCGTCTCAATTGCAAGCACTTTTTACAAGTCAAAGCTGAATTCTAACACTATATATATATATATATATATATATATATATATATATATATATATACATACACATGCTGAAAAATTTTAAAACGGATGTTTTTAAAAAACAGCACAAACCTCAGCATAGTTATGAAAAGCTGTACTATTGCAATCTTGAACATCTTCACCCCTGGCAGTGAAAAAGGTAAGGGGATAATACTTCTGATGTCGCGGTTGTTGACCACTGGCTTCTAGATGATTATCATAAAAGAGTTCTGAAGTGTATTTAATGATAGCTTCATGAGATCTGTAATTTTCACAAAGTAAAATTTTACATGGGAAATCTTCAGGATATAAATCATACAGTCTTTCTAATAAAGATGTGTGCAGATTTCTCTGCTGTGCAAACTGGGAATAGACTTCTGGGCTAAGCTAAAATAAGAAAAAAATAGTTCAATGTTAATTCATGACAAATAAAAAATTCATTACGAATTAAATAGAGATCATTATCTTGGGTCATGTTTAATGTACCTGCATATGGTCCCCAGCTAAAACAATACGGGTACTCTCATTTGCCAGTGATAAAGGCATTATTGCTTCACATTCCATAGCTTGAGCAGCTTCATCAATAAGAATGTGCGTGAAATACCCTAAATAAACAGAAAGTTAAATTTTATTTCAAGGGAAAAACACATATAAACCCAACTATAAATTCAATTAAAATATTAACTTATAAATATTGTAAAATAGTATTGAAGAAATATGAAATATCCAACTATTTTAAAATTCAGCCAACATGTTGGAATGCTTATTACCCTTGTGAGAAAAAAAATTTAGTTAGAAACTGGTCTTTCTGATGTACATCATTATGAATAATTTAATATACACATACTATATACAACACATACAACTGTTTTTTTTTTTTTTTTTAAGGAAACTTGTGTTAAACTGTATGCATTTACATTCAACTCAAATCAAATGCAATTTTTAGTAGCCTTCTTTCATAGAAAAGCTTCCTTATGAAAAAGCTGATGAAGTTTCATAGATTTTGTGTTATAAATTTATTAAAATATAGTGAAGTTTAAGTCATTTGATTTCCAACAAAGGTGAAGAGAATAGATATGAGAATGCTCTAAAAAAGAAAACAGTAATTTTTATTTATTTATTTATTTATTTTTTCAGCACTAGGGTGCTATTTCACTTGGTACGAGAATTTTGTCCACACATTTTTGTCTATGCTATTGATTCAACGTGATCTTGTTGACAAGTTTTGCAGATATGAACTGTCACGGTGAAGATATTTTCAAATGCGTTTGCCAGATAACATGGAGAGGAGCGGGTGTTAATAAAATGCCGAAAGTCGCACAATGTTTGCAATTTTTACTAATGAATCGCTAAAGTTGGTGCCTAAACATGACAATTTACTATAAATATATATTGAGTATAGTTAGAAAATGCCTGGCGAATATTGTAAATTGTGTTATTAATGTGTGGGGCATCTTTTATTTATTAGTTTTTTTTAATATGGGGATCATAAAAATATTTAAGTTCATATTTACTTATAGTAGATTTCTGAAAATTTTCAATCAATATCATAAAATTACGTATTTTTGTCTTTTATTGCACTTGTCCATGATCAATATTTAAGAAATAACAGCCTATGTGAGTGTTTATGGTACACTCTGTAAATAAATACACTAGTATAAGAAATAAAAAAAATTGTGATAGTATATGCACTTCCCAATCTAATATCTCATGCTAAATGACTATTTTTAAGCTAAAAAATGTAACTAAGTGATCTTTTAATAAAGAATTCATTATTTTAATACAGTCACAGTTTAATAAATAATGAAATTACCTTTCTCTAAACCCAGCTGTACTAAATATCTTGATGTACTCAGTGTGGTTACTATGACTCTATGCTTTTTTACATCTTCTATCGTAGGCATATTGAAAGTCCTATCACTGCTAGCTGTGGAAACTAAACAATATTGCTGTACAGTAGGGTGAACTGTAGCAACCCAACGATGACGATAGTAAATACGTAGGGGAGTAGCTTCAATTCTTCCTTCAGCAACTTCAGGATGAAGATATTCTCTAATGTAAATATCAGCAGCACTGTAAAGGAGAAAAAAAAAAAAAAAACACTATAGAATGTTATACAAAGAAATTCAACTAACATCACTCTTCACTGTAAATTTATATTATCCATAAAAAAAAATTACACAAATTACAGGAGATGAAAAATGACAGTGCTACTTTAGCTCAGCAAATGAAATTTATTGGTTCAGTAAGACATAATTGAAATAACCTTTTGATTTAATTTAGGTAAATAAGTATTATAAATTTACTCTCAAACCCAGGAAAGTACCAACAATAGCTTTAGGGGGGGGGGAGTAGTTTTATACACAATATTATTTAGTGCATGAAAATCTATAACAAAAATAATATACAAAAAAAAAGCATCAATTCTGAGAAATTCTACAAATGAAAAGCATGTTGATTCTTCTGGATCAATGGTATTCAATGTGGTCACATGTTGATTTAAAAGTTGCAAATAAATTTAAATGAATTCATCATTGAAGAACTTTGATAAAAGAATATAGGCTTTTTAAATATGACATTTCATTAAATGTCAAAACGTATCAGACCAAATACTATAAAAGCACAAGCAGGTACATTTATTATGATTCCGATTTTACTAGGCATTTTGTTTATTACTTTACACCTTCTGCAAACAACTAGTTATCCTGGTACATTAAGTAGGGTTGCACCACTAAAACAGTTGAATATTCCTGCCTGGATTAAATGGAAACTGTCAAACAGGACAAGTTTAAGTATTTGTATGCAAAATTTACTCAAATCAAAATTCAGATTATTATTATTATTATTCTAGTTTAGGTGAGGATTTCTCAAACTGTGCTCCTTGCAAAGGTATCAAGTGCCTCAAGAAGAAGTACTATATTGCTTCAGCCTCCAATTCACTATTCTAATATTTACACAAGGTGCTCTGCCAAAACCCTCAAAGTACAGTGAAACCTCTCTGAGCGGCCACCCCTCTAAAAGGCCAATTTTTCATGGCACGGATTTTTTGGCTCATAAACTTAAGGTTAAAATAATCTATCAGCGGCCACCCAACCCCCTCTAAACGGCCACCGAGTGGGATGGTCCATCTAATTTTTCGGGAAATTCTACTCACTCCATGCTGTAATTTTGAGCAGAAAAACTCAAGGTCAGGTTTATGTTCGAATGTGTGTGTAAGTCCCAGGAATAACTGGAATTGAATCTGTTATCTCTTTTGTATTTCCCCCCCCCCACACACCCTTAAGATGGGAAATCCCTTGGACAATCAGGTGTTGAAGTTGTCCTGAATCCCTGACGAGGAATTCCCCGATGTTTGTAGTGGTGAGCAAGTTAAACTTTCAACACAAGCGACTTTAGGGAAAATCAATGAAATTATCGGAAATTCCAAAGTGGTTACAAATGAACCGGTTAGAGATCTGCTTTTTAAAGTAAAAAACAAATTAGAAAAAATGAATGTTTCAAAGAAAAGTAAAAACTTAAAACAGACACAAATTCTACCATTTTTTCCAAAAAATGTAAGAAAACATTAAATAAAGTACCATTTTCTCTTTAGATAAGTTTTATATTTCATTTTAAATAAGGAATATGAGCCACATTTGTTTATATTATGCATCTTAGCAATTATCTTATAATAGTAAATAAAACCCTTGAGAGCAGTCAAATCTTCTTGGTACGGTGGGGTGGCCGCTCAGACAGGTTTCACTGTATTCCACCAGAGAAAAAGTCTGATAAACACTGGTTTAGGTTGTTTTCTTTCAATATAAAAATATGGATCATTTATCAGATAAAAACTCCATATTTTTATTTCATAAATTTGAGAAAAAAGGGTTGATGATAATAAAAAAAATTGTTATTTATTCTTAAATGATTATTACATGTACAGCTGAAGGCTAGATGATTTGCTAATTTTCTTCTTTTTTAATCTGATCTTTACATATATCTTTTTATGTCAAAATTATACTTTACCATATAAGAAGACAAATCATCCTTATCAAAAACAAATTTACTTTTTTTCCTGGGGAGTCCTGGGAGTACAATTTTTTTTAAATGCAAAATAAATTTTTTGCATTCAATGATGATCATATCACAATGAAACTTATTTAACATTTATGAGATTTTTTTTTTATTTTTTTAATCAATGAATGCACGATATGTATCACTATATCCCAGTTACTTCTAGTGCATATCTTTCATTTACTATATACTATTATATAAAAATATGAAAAATGCTGTAAAAGATTTTACTTAAAGCATGTTTTACTGTGAAAACTTTGTAATATATAAACACAGTGAATCGATAAGATCTAGGAATACTTACTGATGGAAAAATAATTTGAAGGAATTACAATTCTAATTTGAATAAATCAATAAACACAAGAAAATTTAAATACATATGATATGAATCACACATAAAACTCAAGTTCAATAATGTAACAAAATGAAAAACTACATGCTCTCAAAGGCTGTGAAATGCATACTATTGTGTTAGCATCAACATCTCCTTTTCAACAGTCCAATTTTAGAGTATGCGTCTTGAAAGCAGACTTAAAATACTACAAATATGATTAAAGTCTATGAACATTCGAACAGCAAAATGTAAATTAGAGACTTTGTATACTTAGAAGGGTGCAGAATTTTTCATCTGGACATGCCTGACATAGTTTAATACTTTGAGAATTTTTATATAATAAACACCATATATAAATATATACAGTGTCCTAAAAGTTCCTGTACTCCAAATTATAGAACTCATTGTCTATGGATTTTTTTAAATATTAAATTTTAAAGTCTGCCTATCACTGCAAATGATTCTTTAGTTTTTATTGTTAATTTCTTTTTGCTCTCAAAATTTTTGCTCTCAATCTTTGCTCTTAAGATATGCTCTTCATAGTGAAATAAATTTATCACGTATTCAGAGAACTGCACTGCTTGAGGCTTATTTTGAATGCAAATTGTATTAAAGATGCAAAGATATTCAGCAAAATACATATCCAAATGATACAGTACCGAATAAAGATACACTATATCAGCTGATTTGACAGTTTGGTAATACAGGTTCAGTGGAATACAAGCACAGAAGTGGGAGACCAAAAGTTTTTACTCCAGCCTTTCTGCAAGATATTCAATGAAGAACATTGTAAACTCCTCAAAAATCCACGAGCTGTTTGTAACAAGAAATGGGCACTCTAGTGGATCGACTCATAAGGCTTTTAGAGTTTTGCACTTTTGTGCTTATCTTGTAAAAATTATACAGGAAATAAAGCCACCTGACTTTGAGAAGGAGTTTTATTAGTGCCAGTGATCCAGAGATTTATTCGCAACAATATCACTATTTTGGACAAAACATTTTTCTCCAATGATGATGGAAATGGTTTTATTTAAGCAGTTACCTGAACACACAAAACTCTCGCTTTTGTGGGCGACCAATCCTAACTCATTAATGCAAAAACCTTTACAGTCTCAAAAAACTTGGCATGGTGTGCTGTATTACGCAAAAGGATTGTTGGACTTCTGTTTTTCGAATCAACTGTTGATCATTCTGTATACAAGTAACTTATCCAGTAATTTGTTACATTGTTAGAAGTAAAAAAATGAGATTGTTGATTCCAACAAGATTGTGCAGCATGCCATACCAGTAATGAAACCAGGGGCATGCTTGAAGATTTTTTCGGTGATCGACTGATCACAAAAAATCTTTGGCCACCTTGATACCCTGATCTGAGCATCCCGGACTTTTTTCTGTGGGGATATTTATAGAACAGAGTTCATACAGTTAATCCTCAAACAATAATGATCTGAAAATTGCCATCACTCAGAGTATACAAGAAATCACTCCTATCATGTTAAAACACATTTCTAAAGACATGCGCAAACAAGTTCAGTTTTGCTTTCAAGAAAGCTGAGCAATGTTGAGTATTTTTTCTTAAATGATGTTAAAAGTGCTTTTTCCCATTAGCATAAAAATAACCTTTTTAAGATTTGTTATTTTGTGAATAATAAATACATATGTCGACAGTACAGGAACTTTTGGGACACTCTGTATATCTAAAGAGAGAGAGATAATTTTTCTTACCTGTTTGAATGAGTGCACACTAGAATTCGAGAAGCAGGATCATTTAAAATCATTTTCACAGCTTGGGCCAGAGTGAATGTCTTCCCAGTGCCAAAAGGGCCAATAATTAAAACTGGTGGTAGTTTATGCGATAATGGTAATGTGATAGCATAAACTGCTTCCTTCTGCTTTGGATTAAGTTTCATATTGAAACCCATGTCACTAAAAGAAAGAAAAAAAATTCAGCATCATTAAACATTAGAAATATTTTTTACTCTACAAACTAATATCTCATTATTAATTGGAAACAAACAATAAGATAAGGAAAATTAAAATAAGTTCATGCAGTTTGTCTTATTTGCTAAGCCAGGATAGCTAAACATTAGGTGAGGGATGCAAGGGAGAATCAATAAAATGTCATGCAATATACAATACTTCCCCCCCCCAAAAAAAAAATCGATAAAAGTAAAAGAAATTGATCATGCATGTGTAACTTGCTTATACTGAAAAGTGCTATATCAAGTAAATTATGAATATCTCATTCAAAAGAAAAAATCAGGAAGAAACTCTAGTCATTTTCTTCCAAACAATGTGAAATTCCAAATGGAGTATTAATTACAAGATTGTATTAATTACAATTTACAATTAACTTCCAAATGAAGTTTTACGGAGTTTTTATATTTTACCAACTTCTTTCTTTTAAGATACAAAAGTGTTTCTACATAAACAATTCAATCAGTTGCAATTTACATTTATACCATTTTAGCATTCATATATACAATCCCAGACAGCACATAAGCTTAAATCAAGCTTGGCATTTCTTTGAATTTGACATATTAATACAAGCTTGACAGTTCAATTCATTTTAAGCTTGCAGTAAGCTTGGAGATTACAAAAAAATTAGTCAGCAAATATTTTCCCGCCAAATTTAAGTCATTTGAACTGTCAAGCTTGAATACAACTTGATGACTGCTTGATTTGGAAAGCCACATCCACATAACAAATAAATTTATCATCAGTCATAAATGTACTTGACCATAGAAATAAAAAAAAAGATTCTATATTTCCAAATATTGAAATTCTTCAAAATAAAATACAAAAATACTACAAAATTGATTTCAAAATCAGTCGTTTGTCTTGATTTTGGCCAATATTGCCCAACATGAGTGTTGCGATATTAAAACTTTTAAAATGTGTGCTGCAGTTTATATTATGCTTATTTCCCTATTAGTCCATCCCATGGAAAAATAAAAGAAACAGATCAGCATTGGCGAATACTGATCAATATCACCAAAAAACGGCATGACAACAGTAACAGTCACTTCAAATTTTAGTCATATCACCTCAAGTGAGATTGGCATGGTGGTTAGGAAGCTGGCTACCCACACCTTAGGTCCCGAGATCGATCCCAGGTTCCGATCGACCTTAGGTCCTGAGATCGTTGCAGACGCTGGACGAAAACAGATTAAAATAACTTGAGGTTTCAGTGTAGAAGGGAAAATGTGTGGAAAAATAAAATATATGGGGCGAATTCGCCGACTGGCAACCCAATTTAGGAAAATTTTTTACGTTTGAATTAAGCTAGCTATGTCAAGCTTGATTTAAGCTTACTATGTCAAGCTTAATGCAAGTTGGGCAAGTGCAAACTTGAACACTTGATTCAATCTTGCATTAAGCTTACACGTTTGAAATTTTCAAGCTTGATTCAAGTTTATTGACTTGATAAATCAAGCTTGCTGCAAATTTGCTGTGCTGTCTGGGATATGCTTATGCAGCTTCCTCCCCTACCCCCTTTCCAAATATATATATATATATATATATATATATATATACATAGATAAAGTTTGTTTAACAACAGCAATAGAAACAAAACATGCAAAACTAGGAACTATGAATTGCTTAAATGTTTTCTTTTATTGGTGATGAATAACAGTACAGTTTATTTCTAAGTTGCTGTTGAAATAACAATAGAAAAAGTTGCAAAACTGGAAAATGCATTAGTTTTTTGTTATGTGCACTAAATTAGACACTTTGTGTAAGAAGGAAATACAGTTCCCTAAAAAATGGCTTATTTCTAAGTTGCTGTTGGCTATGTGAATAAAAAGTGGGAATTGCTTAAAAGTTTTCTGTTATTGGCATTAAACCTCAGTTGGAGAGAATTATTGCTAAGAATGGTTGATGGGGAAACACGAATGCAAAAATCAGCATTTACTAACTCCATGCAATTAATTTTACGAAACAAATATAACTTCATTACATGGCAAAGCAATTTACATTCATCATTTCAAACTAATTGTACTAGTATGCAGATATCTCTCAGGGAATAGGCTAGTTTATCTATTATTCTCAAAATAATAGAAATTATGCTACTGCAGTTAGAGATATAATTTCCCCATAGCATACATGCAAACGTAGAAAAATTCAAAACAGTAAAACTAAGCACTTATTTCAGTAAAATTCCACACCATATCAGTAAAACTGTGCATTCTATCTCAATGGGATAGAAGAAACAAGGTTTTTCAAACTAGTTCAACCCTTCTCTCTTTCCATACAGTTTCACAGACCACAGTTTCAAAATTTTACCTAGACGTTCCTTTTTCATAATCTCCTGAAAGCTTTGCAGTGTAGTGATTTTATGTTTTCTGTATAATTATGCACAAACTTCCTTTAGAACTTATATTATTTATTAAAAGCCATGCAATGCTCAAAAGGAATTTGATTACATTCAAATTCATTTAAAATTAAGGCACTTATATTTTCTCCTGCAGAATCAGCAGACAGATTTGAAATGCTTAGTAACTACTTTGAATCAGATTCTCAAATTTGTTAAAAAATGTTACAACAATCGGGCAGAGTATCTAGCCATTACTATCATTGCTTCCATCACAGGCTGCAGCAAATAATACTTGTAAGTAAAATAAAATTTTTAAAAAAAATGTTTCAAGAATTTTGAGTATTTTATGATATACGTTTATGAATTTTGAAATGTACTAGTAAAAATATATTTGTGTGCTGCAAAAGTTTTATTTGTGAATACATAATCTTACAATTTAGGTGACATTCAAACATGCAACCAAATCTTTTAAGTTGGCAGTTATCAAAATAGCGGCCTAGAGGATCTACAAAATACGATATTAATACATTTATGTCACTTTCTAAAGAATATCAGAATTTTTCTTTGTTTTAATTTAAAAATAAAAGTTTTGATCAAGATTGATACTCTGTTTAGTTTAGAAATGCTACATTGTTACTGAAGAAAATTTTGCTCTGAGGAATTACTTTACATGAATGACTTAATATCACAAAAATCATTAAAACACTTTCAAGTACTCTAAGTCTACAAGTTAGTATTATAAGTGAAAATGCATGCATAAGCAAAGTCAACATGCGCATCATAGGCATAAGTTATACACTGTCTACCAATAAGTATTTGGACACCTATGCAAATGATATCTGCAGTCCGGAGGTGCATCACGGCCTCCACCGGTATATATCATGTAGGAAACAGCATCGGCATTAGTCGCATGCAAGATGCCATGCAGTTCGGAGATTTCTGATTTTGAGAAAGGTATAATTACTGAGTATCACAAATGTGGCCGATTCTTAAGGGACATATCTAGTGATCTGAAGTACCCAAAATCGACAGTGGCCTATGTGATTAAAAAGTGGAAGGGGAGCAGTGATTGTCAGAATGTGCCCAGAGTCGGCAGACCAACGAAACTGGGAGATAGAGACCGAGTGCTGTCCAGAGAAATTCGGAAGAACTGCACCCAACCGAATGCCCTCATCCACAAGGAGTTTCAACAGGCATCCGGGAGTATAATTGTTTCAATGAATACCATCCGTAAGGAAGCACATCTTCTTGGTTTTCATGGTCGTGCTGCTGCCCATAAGCCATTGATCAAAAAGTCCAACTGCGCTGCTCGATAACAAATCAAAGCACATCAAAATAGGTGGTGCAAAGCACATCAAAATTGGACCGTAGATCAGTGGAAACAGGTTCTTTGGAGCGGCGAATCAAGGTTCACCTTTACCGTTCGGATGACAGGGTCTGGGTCTGGCGTCTGCCTGGAGAACGTCTCCAGCCAGAATGCATTGTGCCAACAGTCAAGTTCGGCAGAGGTGGAATTATGGTCTGGGGGTGTTTCTCCTAGTATGGACTGGGACCCTTGGTCCCCATTCATGGTAAGCTCAACACTTATGCCTGCTGCACTATTTTGGATAACAATGTGCTTCCTACGTTGTGGCTTTTACGGGTTGGACCCCTGTTACTTTCAGGACGACAATGCCAGTTATTATTTTTCAAGGTTAACCAAGGCTTGGTATGGTGCAATGGAGTTCATTGAATGGACTGGCCTGCCCAGAGCCCAGACCTGAACCCTATCGAGAACCTCTGGGACGAGTTGGATCGCCGAATTAAGGGGTGTACTACTCGTCCAAAATTGGTGAGGGAACTTTTATGTCTACTCCAAGCCGAGTGGAAGACAATAACACTAGCTGTAATATGAAGACTTGTGGAAAGTATGCCCCGGAGGGTTCACGCTGTAATTGCCTCTCGTACAGGCTCTACCAACTATTGATTTTGAATAGTTTTTCTTTTCTATCACAGGTGTCTGAATACTTATTGGTATACAGTGTAATAAAATGCAAAAATATATTAGCAGTAAAAAAACACACACACTCACAGCAATTAAAAGCCTGTTCTCATTGCTCATGCATATTTTTAAATAAGCAAGACAAATTCTTCACAAACACAAATAAATATGCATATTCTCATCCATACATGAGCATTAAGATTTAAAACAGGAACATGTTACCAGTATAGAAAAGCACAAGAAAGCTACTTCAACCGAGCATCTCCCTTAGTGCCACAACTTAAAAACCATGTGAAACACGTTTTTCAGACATGATACTTACGAATAATACATTCTAAAGTACCTATTATTCTTGGGAAAATCCAAGGGAAAGGTAACATCAGGAAAGACTAATGACGGTGGATATAATCTATCAACAGCAAAATGCATTTCACATAAGGGCAGTCTATTCAGTTGAAATTGAACCTTTAATAACAAACGGAAAAAACAATTGAAGCAAAATATTGCTATTAACAATATTACAAATATTACAAGTAAACAAATAAATTTCGCATACAAAAAAAATTACATCATGCTTATAATTCCTATCATTATAAATTGTGAACTGTGTGAGCCCAATCCAGAGATTGAAATTAGCAGTCATTAGTTGTATTTTACGCCCGAGAAAGTTTTGACAAGAATTACACTTAGATGTCACTTTTAGTAAATAACTGTAATGGATGAATTATTATTTTTTTTTTTTCATTTATTTATTTTTTAACTTAACAATGCATCTTGACTTGCAGCTGGGAGTGATATGGTGGCAACATGCAGTAAAAGCTCACCAGAAGGCGACATTGACAAGATCTTGCACTCATATATCAACAACATGTGCAGTAAAGTGTTGAAATACATACAAGCAAGTGCCAAGCAGCCAGCAAAACTGAAGACCACTGCATTTACAAAGTTTTCTGTGGAAGTACATTGTGCATTTAAAATTTATTACTATGGATTACACTCTAATGTGTTCTAATATAAGAAAAAACACTCATTATAAGTCAGATGAACAAGATAACATTTGATGAATTTTTCGGGCATCACAAGAAATGACAAGCTCAAGTAAATTAGATAGCTATGAAGTTGAAAAAATTTAATAGCACTTTTAAATTAGTATAACAATCAGTAGTTAAAATCTTTGCCATAATCTAAAATAAACAAATCAATCTAACTGGAAGACAATCATGTATAAACCTTGTGAGAGACTGAAGAAAATAAAGACTAAAATAGTGAATGATTATCAAGCAAAATGCAACAGTAACATGTAAAAAAAAAAAAAAAAAAAAGATATTTTCACTACCTTTGTAGATAATGACAGTGAATGTCATAAAATTGAGATTAATGCATAAAATAAAACAATACTAACTTCTGCGGTAAATTCATGATCAGGTTTTAAATTCAGATCCTCTGTGCACTTCTTCGACAATCTTATATAAATAACAGTTTTACCTTTATCTTCTATAATCGCTTCATAAACCTGGAAAATATTTAACATATTAGTATGTACAAACTTATTTATTACTACAAACATGCAAATCTGCATCTGATAATCAAATAAATGAAAAATTCCAGTACTAAAATGTTCTTACACCCTCCTCAAAAAAAAAAAAAAATCCTCAATGATGAAATAAACAAGTACTACCACTGCTTCTTAATCAATTATATTTTATAAACAGCCAACATGAAATACAATACTTTATAAATAATTTAATAATAGTTTTAAATAAACTTTTATAAAAATTATTTTTTAAAGCACTAAATTTAATGAGATCACTATTTTTCTTTTCCTTTTTTAAACAATGATTCCCCTCCCCGATTTATGAAATCTGTTGTAGTTTTAAAATTATGTAACTTAAACACAGTGCTCAAATTTGTTCTAATAATTTCTAACTCGCTTCCAAATGCACTAGTAATACTGCATAAAGTGAGAATCTTACTTCAATGGTTTAAATAAAAAATTTCCTTTTTGTATATATTTTGTATGAGCATGCAAGTTAAAATGTACATTTTGTTAAAAGTGTATATTGTTCTTAGTTTTAATATAGCAGCTTGCTAATACCCGAAGAATCTAAATCCATAAATAGTTAACCTTTTTCTTATCAGCAATAACAATTGATAAAATACAACAAATATAGTAAACCCAGTCTTGAATGCAGCTTTTTAGACTTGTCTTAAAGGGAAGTATTTCGTAGTCCTGTGAATCGCAAAGTCTATAGTTGCACACCTTTATTAAAAAATCTATTAGTGGAAAATGTTAAAAGTTTAAAATTTTATTTTCGACTGGTTTTATGATAATTGCATTATAATTGTTGCAAATAACAATTTTGAGGGTAAAATAAGAAATAGATTTTTTTAGTATGATTTTATTCCCAAAAGAAAGACCAATGTATTAGAATGAAGAAAGAGTGAAAATAAATATATACTTTTCTTTTTTCTTCCCCTTTAGTCTTCTCTGGAGCTATCAGAACAGTGCTACAGTTTGTAAGTATAAGCCGCCCTTCAGCAGAATCTTCTGATAAGACCGATGAAAGCTGCATGTTAGCAAACAATTCTCCTCCGTGAGCATATTTAGCAGTACTGGCAGAATTTGGTGTCAGAAGATAACACGTTGTTAAGTTGAGACGAGCCTTCACGTTAAATCTATGAAAAACAAAAGTACAGCATAAACAAAAAATTCAAATAAAATACTTTTAAAAGATCT
Source organism: Cheiracanthium punctorium (assembly GCA_038373885.1). Classification (NCBI taxonomy): domain Eukaryota; kingdom Metazoa; phylum Arthropoda; class Arachnida; order Araneae; family Cheiracanthiidae; genus Cheiracanthium; species Cheiracanthium punctorium. Next base: position 351,322 of record JAWZYV010001774.1, read on the forward strand.
TTAAAAAACATACTTTTTTTATAGAGCTGTTATAAGAAAATGAATCCTTTAAATGAAAAGTTCTGTAAATTCTCGTAACATTCTACCGAAATCAAATAAATTGTTAAAAAGAAGAAAATTATGTTTTGGGACAGAATTTTTTTTACAGTCTCCCCCCCCCCCAAATCTTGTTCTGTTTTCTTCCTGAATTAGATGACTTAGAGCAAGGGTTTCCAACTGGCAGCTCTTGGTGTCCTTTTTTGAACCCCCAAAGCCTCTTGAGGGGGGTGGGGGGGTTTTTGTGAAAATCCATCAGTTGTACATGCTGAAGATAATGGATTTTCGCTTTACGCATCCACTTGTTTAAACCAAGGATAAGAGCCATCTCTCATTCTTCTTTACTCTCATCTCCTGAGACTCTAAACAACAGACCTTGATGTGAACATATATACTGTGTGATTCAAAATAGATGTTAGCCAGGGCCGTAACCAAGATGACATGCTAGGTAGGGCTTTGAATCTAGTTTGGGGGGCTGACTAAATATAAGTATCAGTAGTTTGGGGGGAGGGATTTTCTTCCAATTTTTACATCTTCACCTAAGAATTTTTATTTCACAAAATGGAACTCTGACTCGGGCTTTGTTAATTGGTCTGTTCCTACATAGGGGGACATGTTTAAAATACCCTCTTTTAATTATAATTCAATATTTGTTTTTGTTTTTTATAACTTGATGGAAGGTAAAGTACGATTGATTTTTTTTATCAATCTCCTTAAGACCTAAAATTTTTTGAGTAAAGTCTTGATTATGCTGCAGCATACTACAAAATAGGTGCATTTGGTTACACTAGCCCTTAAACACTAGCATTGGAAACCCCTGGCTTAGAGGTAAGTTCCCACTCATTTTTCTGGCACAAATGTAAACCTTTTTAAGGACACCATTTGGTATAGATTAAACACATGCATTTTAAAAACTTTCTTAACTTCCAATAATAATAATTTATAAATATTATAAATAATTATTTATAAGGCTATTTCCTAATACTAAATCTCATATTTTGATTGATTTAATGAATAAAGGAGAAGTTTGGTTTCTTTTAACACAGTGAAAATTTTACATGTACTTTCTGTTTTTAAAAAAATCATTCCAACCATCAATATTTTCTCAGTGATGGATTACTTCCAGATAAGTGGCAGGACCAGTAAGAAAATGAATGCATACAAATAATAGAGCAATGTTCCGTAGAACATGCCCTAGTCTTCAATATTATAAGAAAAGGCAATAGGAACATTCCTAGATATGTCGAGAAGAGAGAAAGCAACTGGAACACTGATCACATATGTTTCTGCAGCCGATTTGTTTTCCTCCTTTGCTTCCATAGGAAATAAGCATAAACTTACTTTCTAGACAAAGTTTAAGAATTTTATTTATTTTTTTAGCCAGAATTTTCTAAAATAAAATTTAAGGCTTTTTAAGGATTTAGAAAATCTCAAAGCATGACCAAAAATTTTAGGAAGTAGATATGTATTAGCAAGAGTAGACCAAATAACACTTTTCAGTTAATTTTAAAGGAGAGGTATAACAAAAAGTTTCTAAAAAATATTATATTTTATATATTTATACAGATATTTCTATCTTACTGTATAAAATTTTTTTTTCAAGAGTGGCTTCAATGCTTCCCAGGACAAATTTAACCCCCAACCAGCATGATAAAAACATAAAAATTATGATTAACTATGGTAACTTTCTAAACTAAACTCAGTATCACTACAGACAACATCTGTGTTGCCCAACCATGCTTTCATGACCATGGGCTTAGGGAGTGAAAGCATATGATGTACCGTGGCTAGATGGTCACCTGATACAGAGGGCCTCCTCCCCTGCTCCACCCCATGATTGGTTCCCCTAGAAAGTTTGGCCCTCTTTTTATTAAACCACTCTCAGGATAAAAGGCTTTAGGGTCAGGCTATGAAACTGATCAATTCAAAAGAAGGGAAAATTAGTAGTCTATGTAAAAAAAGATTCAATTCCTTCAGTTTATAGTCATTTAAAGCAGATGGTCATTCAATGAAATTTTTAGTACACATTAAATCTAATCCATATATAAACATTAAGACAGATATTGATAATAAAAATAATCATACCTTGACAGTAAATCATATTGAGCCATTTCTTCAATACAAAGCAACTCATGTTGTCTAGAGGCATAATTTGTTTTTGTTAGCATGGGTTCCATTACTGACTGAGTAACAGTAAACTTGGTACCATTAGGTGGGGGGTAACATGTTAGTAAACACTCCTCCTGTTCTCCTAAAGCATAAGGTCTGTTTTCAAAAGAGATTACAGTGACATCACTACTACTCCAACGATCAGTAAAAGATACAGCGGTATCTCTTGCTAGTTGAAGCTTTTCCATGTCAGTCACAGACACAACATCAACACATAATTTTTTTACCAAAACAGGTTCAAAACCAAAATCAAATACTACAACTTGTCTAAATGTGCCATAAATAGCTGTAACAAAACGAACCTGCAAAAGAATGTACAGAAATTTATAAAAATATTGCAAAAATAAGTTCATAATTTGTGTTTTAAAAAAAGAGGAAAGAAACCATAAGACATAAACTCTATTTTGGCATTTCAGTGTAACTGACACTTCACATGCAGGAAAAAGTAGAAATTATTAAAATAAAATGTATTAATTTCATTTTTTATGATCAAGTTTCAGTTAATCATTGATAAATACCAAGAAACTAATAAAATTCTGTAACTTTACACATCTTTTGAAAAAACTTCAGAAAATTAAACTTACTTTACAAGTATAGCTATTTTCATTAAAATCAATGTTCTCAAAATTGCTCCACTCTTGACAGTGTGGACCAAGATTAAATTCCTTAATGTCTGATGATCGTCCTGATCTTAGCTGAGAAATTCTAAAGTGGTTTCGGTGAGTTTCATAGAGTAATGCAATGTGCCTTAACGTAGCCTACAAAAATAAACAAAAAAAAGAATGAACAATAAGAATGCTAACACATAAAATAAACAGTGCAGTAAACAGAACAAATTTACCTGAAAAAGAAACGAGAAATCCCTAAAAAAGGAAATGAGTACCACACATCCCCTCCCCTTTAAATTTAAAACTAGCTGTGTTGTAAAGATGTATTAAATGCTAATGCATAACTCATCAGGAAAACAGTTATCTGATGATGTCCACATAGTTTATTTTAGCAACTACTAATACATACAGCAAATATGAATTTTAATTGTATTATGCATTAAGGCATACCTACTTGAGGGCTATATGCATTGGAAGGGGTGCCTTGGGCAGAGGACTTTTTAAGGAGTTCTAATGCGTATTCGCATTAAATCTGGAAAAAATATCTAAAACTCCAGACTGTTAGATAAATAGCAGAGCAGAGATGGACTCAGCTTGAGCCTGGACTCAGGTTCTGTAATTAACGATTGTGTTCACACTCGAACTTGTGAGAAATTTCTCCTTTATTGAACATACTCCTTGTAAACAGATTTTAAAAGATGATTCAAGAGAGAGATAAACTAATTATTATTAATTGATAAACTGGAATATAAAGAATTAGAAAGTGCATTAAGAGTTTGCTATTATATTTGTCATTAATTTGCACAAACGGCAAAATTTATGATATCCTATCAATTAAGTAATTGACTCTTGTTTATCTATAAGCTGAAATTTTGGGCTCAGGCTCACTTAAATAATATCCCACAGGAGGGCTCGAATTAAAAGTCCTCGGGCTCAGGCTTTAAAAAATGAGCCCAAATCCTTTAACTAAAAATCTAAAAATTTGCTAAGTCTCATTATACTAAAATAAAAAATAATAATAATAATAATAAACAGGGTGTCTACCAAATTTCTGAAAGTCAATTTCCGGACTTTTTCCTGACTTTTGGGAGGTCCCGGGAAAAAAATTCCTGACCACTGCATTTTACTTTGAGAAATTGCACAATGCCCCCTCCCTTGTCTTTATATTTGCATATTTTGTACAACTTCTTGAAATCAATTTTAACTGCAGTATACAGAATTAAGCTTTCATCTATTGAGAAACAGAAGTAGTCGCACTCTCTGATAGAATTAACTAACTGTTTTTGGAAATACGGTCCTAAACCATAAGTTACAAAGTAAGCTATTTTGTCTTTTACCCTCCCGTCAAGATTGATGCGTCCCCATTTTTCCTCATACAAACACATCACTTGCTTGATGCTTTTGCGGTCCGAAAAATGCGTTGCAGTTGCTTTCGGTTTCGAGTCTGACAATTAGAGAGAAAGGGTAAAAAATTAAAAAAAGGCACACAAAAAAAAATGATTCTTTTGATGAATTTTCCGGACCCACTATCCAATTTCCCGGTTTTTTCAGGACTTTCCGGACCCATTTTCCAATTTCTCGGCTTTTTCCAGACTTTCCGGATTTTCCAGAGTGGTAGACACCCTGATAAAGTAAGTTTTGCTGTTTCAAAATTAATAAATAAACTGTAACAGAATTTCTAAATCATAAATAATAATGCAAAACAATCGTAAAATAAGTCATTTATGGAATAAGAAAAGAAATCAAGCTAGAGGCAAAACCTATTTTATATTTGAACATAACTTCACTTATAAAATAATTCTCCTTGTCCTCCACTACCTTATACGAAAAAAAACACTGCTTTGAAGAAAAATTTATAGAAAGTTTATATATACCTTTGCATTTATATGGAAAGTCCACTCTCTGCAGCAGTTTTTCTCAGAAACTGTAAGATTGAGATCAGGTTCTACTTTAATGTCTACAGTATCTAAACTTTCCGTCATGATTAAATTCGGATTAGTAGAAGTTAACCATTTTTCCAGGAGCTGTTCTGTATAATTTCTCCCTTGAAGACTACATTCTTTTGCCCGCTGCAGCTTTGTTTGTCTGTAATCAAATCTCTCTTTCCATTCAAATAATTCTTCTTCTCCATGGGCATCGCAACACTGTTGTCCTAATCTACATTTCCCTGTAGCTGCATAACTAGATGGTTGGAAATAAAATAATTAAAAATAACATTTGTAAAATCTAAAATACAAATTCAAAGGCATTATGTATTTTTTCAAATGTAGGACTATAACTAAGAATACAAAAAGCTTGTTTAAAAAGAAATATAAATAAATAAAATGTGCCAAACCAAAAAAAACTGCAATTTTTGCCAATCTATAAAATAAACAAAACTGCGGTTTTCCACGAATCTGGAGAAAAGTTACTATAAATGCTCAAGAAATTCCTATTGATAACCTTAAGAAAATTTAATTAGACACTATATTAACAATTAAATCAGTTTTTTTAAGCCAAGATCATCCATCTTACAAAATCTCTTCAATCATTGGGTAACAGAAAAAAGAAATTTTATCCAAAGAGAAAATAAGCAATTAAAATTTATAAATTTTAACAGCATACATGTCTGTTAATTGATTTCTTTAGCAGTATTAAATAGTATTCATGGATCATTTACCTACTACAGAATGAAACTTTTTTTTTTTTAAAGGCAGTGCTTTTTATTTAAATATATTTTCTTAATGGAACTAATTTACAATAATTCCTGCACCAAGCAATGTCATCAAAATCCTCACTTTCCTTACTAAAGTGCAACATGGTATAACAAAATTTTTTTTATATCAGCATTGAGGGTTAATGTTAGTATACGTTATACATAACTAAAAACTTGTTTACTTAATGTGTTTCACAAAAGAAATTTTAAATGTTGCACTTTTATGAGAAAAAAAAATTTGGGCGGCATTTTATTTTCTAAAAATGATATGAACAATGAAAAAATGCCCCCGAATCCTATCCCTAAAGTTGTGAGAACTATCACTTATAAATATCTGTTGAATCAAGTTTACTCCTAAAAAAAGTTTTTTCATTTCAGATTTCATATAATTATACTTTAAATATATTTAGTTCCTTCATATAGTTAATATATTTGATCTGTTGGTTTCTTCCAAGGTTTTTTTTTTTTTTTTTCTCTCATTACTTTCACTGTCCTGGATAAAATTAGTTTCTTCTGGAAGAAACCCAACCCTGCTATACAATTGGTAAAAAACAATAATAAGGAAAACAATGCTATATCTATATGGAAATAAAAGTAAGTCACTTTCAGGAAAAGATTCTGGTTTTTGACAAAATAAATCAATAGGAAAAAAAAACAGAAATACACCAAAATTTAATGGAAAATATTTTATTAATTAAATTTCACACATTGCAACTTAATCTTGATGCAAAAATGCTAATTGTTGGGGGGGGGGGGGATACATTCTGGTATATAAAGCCCAGGCTATACCAAAGCATAATAAATTCCAAAAACTGCAATAATAAAGAGTAAAAATACAAAAACGCTTATAAAAATATTTTGTTTCTAATATTTTTCAGAACATATTTTTAACATGTAAAGAAAATTGGTAGAAAAATAATAATGTCCTTTTTTAATGATAGGTAAATTATGGTGACAGAAACAATCATTGTTCTGCATTCTGCCGTTGCTCACACAATATAGATACTGCTTGCTTGTTAAAGTCCCCCCCCCCTACAAAGTGAGCAAATTTGTTGAATTAATTTTCCACCAGCTGAATGATACACTGTTCCTTCTGTAACTGGCTTGGAAAATAATTATCTATCAATGAAAGGAGAGCTGATTCAAAAAAGTAATAATTTCCTACATCAATTTTAATTGCAAGAGAAATGGCACAAATTTTATAAACAATTTCCCCATTTTTTTTTTTTTTTTTTTTTTTGACACAACATTAGGTAAAACATTTGATTTCATCATATGGGATTCATTTATTTTAGTGATCTTTATTATTATTATTAAAGACAGGAATTATTAAACTAATTGAAATGCTAATATGACATAATTTAAAAAATAATAAATTCAGGGCCTGATTTAGGGGAGGGCATTTGGGACAAGCGGCCAGGCCGCTAGCAAAAAGGGGCCCCCAAATTGTTCTTTTAGTTTAAAAATTTGTAAATTTAGAAAAAGTTTTCGAAAGAGGGGGCTCCCAACTTGACAAATCAGCTCCTTATAAATTAAAATATCAAGTACTGAAATTTTAAATTCCAAAGAAAAATAATGCTAATGAGCACCCAGTTAAACTGATATCTGTTGCACCTTGCATCCCTAGTTAGCTCAGAGAAATCTAAATGCTTTATATAATCTGAATACTTAAATAATCTAAGTTCTCATATAAAGCAATGCAAAATAACTCAAATGAATCTTTTTAAACAGTGTAGTGTATTATTTTATTTGTTTATTTGAACTGAAATTTTATTTTAAAATGTGACAAGCAATTATCTAGATGACTTAGGAAGGCCTTTTCAAACAATTTTTGATGTTTCAGAATGTTTTATGAAAAATTGTAGCATTTTGTTAAACACTAAAATTAATCATTTTAAAACAAAGTTGTCTTGTCAATTTATTTTTCCTAAACCTGCTTAACTTATTCATAAGTCTCGAAATAATTTACAGCAATTGCTGCTATGTTGCTGGTTTTCAATAGTAAGCTCTTATTTGCTTTTCCCTTTAAAATGAATTGAAAATACTTTTTTTTTTTTTTTTTTTTAAGAACTCATTTTTACTAAAATGGCATGCAAATTTTGTTTAGAAGGATTATAATAATTTTTGGTATGAGGATAGGTCTACAATAACAATAGTAAGAACTGCTGATAAACTTCTGTTTCCTCAATTCATATTGCAGATCAGATACATAAAATTCTGCTATTGGGAATTTTAGCTAGAAGCATTATAATTTCTATTGTTAATTTAAGATGATCATTTTAAGTGACACAGTATTTGAGGTTTTCTATAGTGAATTAAGTTTCTTGTTGATGAAAAATACTTGCATCATTTGCAATTTCTTAATAATTTAATAGTTATGTAAAGCTTAACTGATTAAATATGTATAACTGTTGTTTGTTTGTTTTTTTTACTTACGCTGGGCATAAAGCATACTGATCAGCTCCTACACCTCTTGCCGGGGCTCTGTATTTCCAATCACGGCCTTCATCACTCATTATAGTCAGCTGGTGAGATTCAGAATTGCAATGGGTTCTAAGCTCTGCTTCAGTCCCCACAATTACACTACAATATGAGCAAAAATGCTCCATTTTGTTCCCTGCAAAAATACAAAAATAAAGAACAAATATGATTACGTAAAGTTTGCTAAAGTGGATCAAATCAAACAAAAAAAAAAAAAAAAAAGAGAGAGAAAGAAAGAAATCTTGTGTAGCTAACAAATTTATAATGTATTAGCTGCACAGACTAGCATTGCATGTTTCTTTTTTTGCAAAAATAAAACTAAAATTATGATAATGGTGGAGAGATTTTCGAAAATACCCCCTCCCACACATTCTGAACATGCTAAGTACTAATTAAAGGCAAATTTATAAAATATTACAAAAATGAATAATTAATTCCTTTATGTATTGTTAAAATAATATTTAGGAGAAAACATTATTGACCTACAAGATTGAATTTAAGATAATTTTAACTGATACTTAATTTTTAATGCTGAGCTGAGGAAAAAAGAACTGTAAAAAGAAGAAATGGAAATGGTGCACAGGTGTAACTGTGGAATCTTCTTATGCTTATTAAACTAGGATATTGAAAATACTTCTATCATCCGGAAATTTAGATTAACCAAGGTATGTTTGGTTCCAATTATGTTGGATAATCTTAAGGTTTTACTCTATATGTATTATTTATATAAATCAGTATCCATATACACGTATAAATTTGATGTGTTAATTTAAAAAATCGGTGTGTGTTTGTTTATACATGCATAGGTTTGTTTTATAGGACTTTCTATAAAACAGGACCTATTTTCACAAAAGCAGGACCCTGGTTAGAAAAACTTTTTTTAATGATAATTTCAGATTTATAAAATTATAAATTTTTCACAATTTTACCAAAACGGGACTCTATCTGAAAAGTCTGGACAAACCACTGATTTGGGACTTGTGAAAAACCTGATCCTTCAAAATGCATTATAGAAAGCAACCGGTAAGAGCCCTTTTCTCTCGTGAGCTTCAAGATGCTTGAAAACAAAGACAAATGTGCTGGATGCCCCTCACTTGATCTCATCAGCAAGCGATATTGTAGATACAAAATACATTTCAAATGCTTTTCTGAAAAGGGGGGGAGGGAGGATTTTCGAAATTTGACATTAATGGTGAAGCAACACCCTTCTTCCCACGCATGGGTTTATTACTTGACAACTTTAGTGTTAAATTCTGCAAAAAAGTCCCTCAAAGCTTGTTCACCGCACTACTAACACTTGGATAATTACTTGCATAAGTAGAAGCCCTCCTTAAAACATAAAATCCCAAAAAAATCGATCAAAATATCACAATACACTCTTAAACCTTACACCAAGCATGGCGAAAGCAGAAATGAGAGTCTACACATTTTCTCGACTCAGGCCAATCTGGACTCTCATTGACTGACTGGAGGGGTTGCCATAAATAGCTTTCATGCAATGTTGACAAACCAACCTAATAGGGTTAACCCCAATAAATTATTCATCGTCAATTTTGGTGCCAAAGAAAAATGTAGGATGTATATTGAAGCTTAGCTGAAGAAGATCTAGAAGACATTGTGCCCTCATTGGTAGGCCATTATGAGCATAGAAACTTTTAAAAAAAAAATTAATTGGGCATGAAAATCAAGAAAAAATTTGCAAAACTTTCAGTTACATGTGCTATACAGATGACTGATCTTAAATTTAAAACTAAAATTATAAATGGCACGCTTCTGGAGAGAGGAAATAAGAACATAGGATTTTAATGCTAGAACACCATCAGGCAAGATCCAATCAGGAGGTGGGAGTGTCTTTTTTCTCATATCATTTTCAATCTCACCAGCTTAAGTGTTTTGATTGCCAAAGCATACCTGCCAACCTCCTTAAGCCAAAAACAAGAAGACTCGGGTTGAAAAAACAGAAGATTTCACAAAAAATCAAAAGATTAAAAATAATATTTTAAAAATATTTTAAGAACAGAAGACCGTTTCCCCCAGTGTATATCACCATTTCTATTATTTTTTATTATAGAAATTGTAGAATGTAGAGAAATAAAAACAAAATTAAATAGCAATAGAAAAGAGCTTACCTGAATTTTTTTATATAAAATGAAAAAGATAGAGTATTTTCACAAAAATAAAAAACAAATAAATGTAAATTTGACTTTATTTTTAACCAAAGTATGTTGAAAAATAAACAGATTAAGATTTTTTTTATCTCGTTCAAAGTAGCTTTTACTAATAGCTCATCAGAAAAATTATTTTCAAGCTTTAGTTTTCAATACTAACAAATTTTCTAATGATGAATCACTGAGGGAAGAACGAAATGAAGTTCTGTTAACTATCAATGAAAGATTTGCTTACAAATGCTTTCACTTCACTCATACTACAGCATTATGCTGTTAGCTGTTGAAATGATTACCTTAATAAATTATTTTGAAATAGAATTATTAATTTACAATTTTTTTGTACAGTTTGTAATACAATTTAATAAATTGACTAAAAATTTAAAAAAGACTGAAGATTTCATCTTCTGACAGAAGACCAGACGATAGCTTTAAAAAACAGAAGTCTTGTGTCAAAACCAGAAGAGTTGGCAGATAAGACAAAATGATTAAAGTAAGTATAGTGAGGTAAAAAAAATGAAAAGAGTAAAAATCATTAAAAAATATTTAATTATTTTTACACCTAGCATAGTTATAAATGATACTTATTGAATTATACTACAGGGGTTTGGATTCATAACAAGACATACTAAAATTCGGCAATTCATATTTCACTTTGAACTTCGAAAAAATTAGAAATATATATACTTCATTGTCATTAAATTAGCATCTAAAAATTACCGTATATTTCCGATTATAAGCCGAAAGGGTGTTTTTTCTTCAAAAATTTACTCAAAATTCAAAACCCGTATATATGCCATGATTAAAATAAATAAAATCCTTTGACATTTAAAATTCCTTTGAATTTTAATCCTTTGATATTTCCGCCAAGAGGGTGGAAATGTCGCCAAGCAGGTAAAATATTTTGTTTCTGTAAAGCTGGCGATGATGAGAAATGCTCACACACCCCTCTTTTAATCATAGAGGTAATACCTCCTTCCCCCCCCCCCCCTAAAAATTAGCGGTGGTCACTCGCCACGTGGCGATCAAATGTCCACATGTGACGATAAAAAGAGTTTCCACCAGTCTTCACTTGAGTCACCATTCTCCCACCGACGTATGTTTCAGCAATATTTATATTGAAATTCAGCAGTTTTAAAATAATGGGAAAGTTTAATTCAAGGGATACATCACATGACGTCATGACCAACGGGCAGATACTCTTTAGTGTAGAATGCAAATAAAACAATAAAGCACTTACAGACATTTGATCCTACATCTGCCATTAACTTCTTGTGTTCTGATACTGCCAGATGTCAACGCCCTGACTTTCACAGTTAAAACCTTTTTTATGAACTGCAGGCTTTGCTTCTAGGCTCATTACCAGTGCAGCTCTGTCACTGTCTTCAATACCATGTTTTATTTTATACCATAGAATTATATAGTATAAAATGTAATCTAAATCTATTAATAACATTTCAAAGATACCTCGATTTCTTTTAATGATTCTTTCTGACTTGACACAGATTCATAATAAAAAGTTGTTTATTTTTATAAATTAATACTTTTTAATAGAATTTAATTTTTATTGATAATAAATGTAATTCATTAAAATGATTTTTAATGATAAAATAAAATATTTAAATTTTATTCAAATAAAAACAGAACCTGGTTATGACCAACTGCCCCCCCCCCCGGGATTGATGAATTTGGGGGCCCCCCACCTATAAAATTTGTTTTATTTTTCATAAAATTTTAATATAAAAAATAATATTTCAGATCAACATTTGATATTGGAGGCCCTTTCGAGTCAGGGGCCCTGGACAAAGTCCCGATTTGCCCATGCGATAATAAGGCTCTGAATAAAAAAATTCCACTGATGTGTGGCCATTAATTCAAAAAAGTTCTCATTAAAAAAATGGAGGCTACTGGCTAATGGTTATTAACCAAATACCCTAATTTTTACCTATACCCCCCCCCCACTTCTTTGTTCTCTCTTGCATCCTTCAACCCAGGGCACCTTCAATTTCTATCCTCTCCTTAGAACTGCTAGCCTTTAGGTCCTCCCTGATTGATTACCCCTTTTGTATTTGTATGTTGTAACTTTTCATCTTTCAGAATATACAATTTCAATAGATTATCTATGGTGCCCCTTCCCGGCACCTCTACTCTCTATTTTGCTTGTTGCAGTTTATTGAATAAACATTCCATTCCTATACAGCAGATTAAGGGCCCATGTGCCTTGGGGAAAAAGGGATTTCCCGAAAGCTAGTGCCAACGGTGACAGTTTTAACTCTGGTAACCCTATCTGAAGTTAGCACACTTTTTTCATTCATTTGTATTACGATTGGTTGACGAGTACTAGCCTTCCGTATGTGCCATATTATTTTTTGTTTGAAAGATGAGCAGAAAGAGGAATTCCTACAATGGAAATTTCAAGCTTCAAGTGATCGCATTTGCCGAAAGTTCTAATAACAGCATGACTGCTCGACATTTCTCCATTAATGAGAAACAAGTTCGAGAATAGAGAAAGAAACACATGGAATTAGAACAGATGCCGAAATCGAAAAAGGCAGCACGTGGTCATCAGCCCATGTATCCAGCTCTGGAAGAGAAACTCATTAAATGGATAGAAGATTCTCGGATGTACGGGTTAATTATAACCCGTACAGCTATCAGAGTCAGGGTGCTACATTTAATCAAGCAGCCTGAATTTGCTCAAAGCAAGCCAGCGCATTTCGTAGCCTCAGTAGGATGGTGCAACTGGTTCATGAACTGGTGCAACTTGTAGGCTAAGCTTCTACCCCCTACATTTTTTTTTTGGCACCAAATTTATTTTTTCGCCCCAAGTTCAGAGATAAAGGGATTTTTTGGTAACCTTAACGAATTGCATTGGCAACATAGGGGGATGTCTATTTATGGCAACCCCAGCCGGCCGGGCAATGAGAGAGCGCCAGTGATGCAATCGCTCAAGCGGAAAAACTATAAGAATTTGAAGAATTCCACAAAAAATTTAGGGTTAAAAATGTAAAAAAGGTCGCGAAGCAACGGTTTCAGAACCAGAAAAAACTATGAGAATTAGAAGAATTCTACAAAAAATTTAGGGTTAAGAATGTAAATAACAATAAAATCAAGAAAATTTAAGATTTCATGAACATAGAATTCGCGTTTTCGAACAAGAATGTAGGGCCATAAATAAGCGTTTCTAAAAGCACAAAAACAATTAGAAATAGAAAAATTATAGAAATAATTTAGGGTTAGGAATCTAAACACGAATAAATTCAAGAAAATTTAAGAATTGATGGACACAAAAATCACGTTTTCTAACAAGAATTTAGGGTTAAAAATTTGAAAAATGTAAATTTCACAAATAATGGGATTTTTATGCGAGGGGCCTCAACCCCTCCTGTTTATTTTTGACGAAAAATGTAGTTGGAAAACTGGAAAAATAAGAAATCGAGTAGAGCATTATAAGAAAAAAGCCAAAAATTGTGAAGCCATTCGCATTTACAAGTAGTGCACAGTTACCATGATGTAAAACGCGAAACAATATTATACGTTAGCAAAAATATCTCGGAAAGGTTAAGCTCCCACTCTGAAAGGATGTCTCCCTCAAAAAATCCAAAAACTTTTCCTGGTCCACTAACAAATAGCTCATAACAAAAATTATATTAGCTACATCTTTCTTCCCGCACGTGGAATTTTTATCCAACAACTTTAAAAATTTTGTCCAAAAATACCCTGATATTTTTCAATTACATTAGCTACGGAGGTACTTAAAAAATCATAAAATCCTAACCAAAAAAAAAGTACAGTAAAATATCAAAAGATCACAGTACCTTTGCAGATGCGCTTTCGGTCAACTTACTACCTCTAGGAATGTGGAAAAAAGTTCTCACAAGCTTCCATGTGCAGGAGCGATTGCATCACTGGCGCTCTCTCATTGACCAGCCGGTTGGGGTTGTCATAAATAGCCATCCCCCAATGTCCCCAATTTAATTCGTTAGGGTTACCAAAAAATCCCTTTTATCTCCGAACTTGGGGCGAAAAGAATTTGGCACCAAAAAAAAAAAAAAAAAGTAGGGGGTATATCAAAGCTTAGCCCAAATGTACTCATCATTAATTTTTTTTTTTTTTTTTTTTTTTTGGAGGGCAGTTCCAAGTTCTCTTTGTGAGTTAAACCCTAATTTTATGTTTGTCTATGGTTTGAAGTTTGCATTTCTGTATGTGCAAATTTTCAAGTTATCAAAAACAAGCACCAAAAATTTTAATATCGCCCAATAAAACCCTAAACCCTGCGTTTTTTAATAAAATCTGCCGGGTTGGTCTTTTTACACTCATGTCCATAAATTAAGGATAATTCAGAATCACACAGAAATTGATCTCTAAAATAAAAATTTCACCTGTGGAATGATCACACACATCTTGAAGAAGAATATGCAAATTACAGGAAACCACCAGATGGCGTGGATGGTACGTCACAATGACGAGAGTGTAAGAGAGGGGTATATAAGGAATGGTAGCAAAGAAGTAAAATTGTTCACAAGCACTGTGAAAGCCTTTCAGTGCAAAAACCGCATAGTTATGGCACAAAGGAGGCATTTGGATGATGTTTTACGTGGCAGAATTATAGGACGACTGGAATGTGGACGTACCCAGCTGGAAGTATCCGAGGAACTTGGAATCGCCCAGAGTGTCATCTCCAGGCTTTGGCTCCAGGCTTTGGCCAAGATGATGGTAATGTGAGTAGGCGTTACAGCACAGGTCGCCACCGAGTTACAACGCCGAATGAGGACCGCTATTTGGCAGTTACTGCCAAAAGAAACAGACGGAGTACAGCACCAGACCTGTCTCGTCGGCTCTCTTCAGCTACCGGTACGACAGTTTCAAGGCAGACCGTCTACAGACGCTTAGGGCACATTGGTCTATATGCTCGTAGGCCTGTCAGATGTGTTCCACTTACCGCAACTCACTGTCGCCTGCGATTAACCTGGAGTAGAGAGCATGCATTGTGGACACCGCAACAGTGGTCTTGTGTGATGTTTTCCGATGAGTCCAGGTTTAGTTTGGAGTCTGATCCTCACCGGACATTCATCTGGAGAGCGCCAGGTACCCGTTACCAACAAGAGAACACCATTGAAAGACACCGTTACGGTGGTGCAGGATGGCTCGTTTGGGGAGGAATTATTCTTGGTTCCAGAACTGACCTGCATGTTCAGAGTGTAACAATGACAGGCCACATCTATCGGGATGTCATTCTGGAACAACATGTACGTTTGTTTCGGGGTGCCATGGGTGCTGAATTTGTGTTTATGGATGACAACGCCCGTCCTCACCGTGCAAACATTGTAGATGAATGCCTTCAATCAGAGGATATCACCCGTATGCATTGGCCAGCATACTCACCGGACTTGAATCCAATAGAGCATGTGTGGGATATGCTTGGCCGACGAATTGCAGCCCGTCAACCCCCTCCCACCTGTCTACCGGAACTTCGGAGTGCATTGCTTGATGAGTGGTGTAATATTCCCCAAGATCAGATTGATCATTTGATACTCAGCATGCCTAGGCGTTATCAGGCCTGTATTGCATCGGCCGGGAGACATACTCCGTATTAACCATCCTACTAACCATGTTATACTGTTTTTTGTAAATAGGTTCTGTTTTGAAATTTAGTCAAGGGAGTAAAACTTGCAATTTTTATTAACTATGTCAAACATATAGCATCTTTTTTGCTCTTTACTTTTTGTTTAATAAATAGACTTTACAAATAAGTCAAATTTGTTTTGCTTCTTTCTCTTTCTTTGCCTGAACTTCATTATCCTTAATTTATGGACATGAGTGTACAAAAAAAAAAAAAAACGGGTTTTGTTTACAAACCTGATACATGAGAAAAATCTTTGAATTATCATTAATATAATGTATTCACCATCCTAGAGTTCTGCAATGGTAAAGGGGGGGGGGGTGTTACAGTAAGCCACTGCCTATGAACATGAGTTCTAGAGATTATAGGCACTTTTTTTGCTAGAAATAAAGCCCTGATCCTGCCCACACAAAATTGACTGTCTTTTATTTATTTATTTACAATGTTTTGCATAAAAGGAAATAATTTAAAAAGCTTGATTCTGAGAAAAAATATCAAAATATATTTTTATCATAATCCAAGCAATACTGAAATGATAAACAAAATAAAGGAAAAATACAAATAATTTTAAAGTTAAAAGAAAAAATAGTTTCCATTGTAAATTTTAAAAATTAATGTTTCATACAAAATGTGCATTATTTTAGATGTAAATATATATTCAATTTTAAATAAATCATTACAATATTTCATTAGTTTAAAAACTTAAATATACTGTACAAAACGGGGCGAGTAGCTTATGGGCTAATAGTACTGTCGGTCAGAATGGCCACTCCAGTTTCTTTTGATGTACTTTGTATGCCCTGATTAGAAAGTTCTTTTCTAGTCTTAGTTATTTAACACCACTCTTTTGAGTGCTCTCATATTTATACAATATAAGTCACCTTGAGAAATTCCTTGTCGCATGCAAGGCATAAATTTCAAGCTCTTTACATTGCATTATCTTTTTTTTTCAAATGCTATTGGTTAACAAGAAAAAATATGCTGTAAATATGGTTTTTCCTTATTTTTCGGCGAATAGTTTTTTTTTTTTTTTTTTGTAAAAAAAAAAAAAATCATAAAACAGTAGCCATGATTTATATATGCGTCACACGTGGGATAATTATTCTATTCTGTCCCACACTCCATTTATATTAATCCTTCCAGCTACAAACAGAAGAACCTTGAAAATTTGAACGATGCATTAAAAGTACGAAAAATTACTGCATAAACCAGCATAATGGTTTTAATTTAAAAAGTAATTTATAAAATTTTAATAAAAAATAAATAATAATAAGGTACATTTCTGTTTAAGAAGTGAATCTGAATGTTCATCCTAATCATTCTGATTTTTTTATTATTTCATTTGAATATGATAAAGGAATTTAAAATTATGTTAGAACATAAAATAACCCAAACTAAAATTGCAGAAAATCTTAAGTAAATTTCACGTCACCTTAAAATACCAATACATTAAAAAAAAAAAAAAAATTGTTAATGATCCTTTTAATTGCATGTTGTAATGTGCTGAGAAAAAACATATACGATACTAAAATATTAAAAAAGAAATTGTAAAAAGGAGAGACTATGAATGCATGGACATAAAACGTAATAATCTTAAAATCAAACAGAAAAATAAAGACTAGCACAAAGAAACAAAATGTTTGATTGCCTTTTGAACGTAAACAATGAGACGCTTCTATGAATTCATATAAAAAATAAAACTTAAATAGCATCAAAAACTAATAATGCTTACCTTTTTCAGCGCCTACTTGAATAAAAAGTAAAACTAATAACGAAGTAAAGCCAAAAAAATCGACTTTAAATCATTTTTTTTATTAGTACACGGACTACTCAAAACTAAATGAGAAAATCGGACTGACAGACTCACACCTAAAACATAACATGAACTCGACTAGCTCTCAGACGAAGGACTGAGGCGATGCAGCAATAACTGGCTAACTCTGTTGCCACAAATAATCTCTTAAATCGAATTAGTAAAGTGTGTTGAGCGCTATCTACCGGCAAAAACTACCCACTCAGAGCTGAGATTTCCCGGAATCATGGAGTCGAGTAGGGGCCCGGTCGAGTACAGTCTAAAGCCAGAATGGACTATCCCTGTGACGTCATTTTTCAACCCACACGTGACCCTCAACCAATCAACTGCAGTAGTAGAGTGTGTTGACACTGAATTCTTCAATCTGATTGGTCCAAATTTATATTTTCCCACCAAAACTTGACTGAAATAGCCTCGTATCGATATGGTCCACTCTCCAAATCAACCTTTCTTAGCGCCGTCTTTTAACGAAATTTGAGTTAGGCTTTTAGACCACCTTCAGATTATCGTTGTTTCTAGTGGTCCGTGGACTATCCATAGCAATGCGGTGTTGCCATATAAACGGACAAGCATCCTGAAAAAGGGTGTTCGATTTATATATCTGTGGTTCGATTACTAACCAGTAACTGGCTATGACCAAGAAGAGACGCTCCATACGTCATCAGAATTACAACCAACTCCGCAGATTCCAGAAAAGAGATTTAGCTTGAAAACAGAAATCAAAAGAGGAGTCCTTAGTTTCTCACTACGTCGCTACGTTGTTGACAAATTGTTTATACATTAGAGATGGGCAAAACAACTCCTTTCGCAGAATCGTTCCGACCAACTTCGGTCCTTAGAGTGAACGAATCCACCAGATTTGGTCCTTTGGGATTGAATTTGCTCTTGGACCGATAACAGAACGAATCCAGACTCGGTCTGATTTCGGATCGAGTCCGGACTCGAATGAAAGAACCGATTTCGGAACGAACCCGGACTGGAATGTGAGTTTTGTATATTTTAAACTAAACATCAGGGACCAGAAGATTTGGGAAGCCCCAGACGCCCTACAACCATCTGGTGGGGGGGGGGGCTCTAAGTTATATCATTAACTTAACTTTAAGTTATATCCTTAAAAGTATTATGTGTCAATATAATGTGACTGTATAGAGCATTTCGATGGGCAGCACCTCTCTGCGATCGGTCGCCGTCTTGCGTGACAGCTTTGGGTTCTGGTAATGTATTTCAATGGGAAAAACCTGATATTCAACATTCAAAAATAGTATTAAATTTACTTTGTTGGATGATTGTAATGGATGAAATTTGTTAATCAGACCTTCGACTTTTGAGTCCCAGGTGGCGTTTACTATTTTATAAAGCTTAACATATAATATTTTAACGATATTTTAAGAGACAATTTCGCGCTGCTACTGCGTTTGAAAAGACAACATTATATACGGGAATGAGCACATCGTTTCTTTTAAGATTTGGCAAGTTATTCGGATTATTGTTTGTTTACAAATACTGTGCGTGCGAAATTTTCTTGCGCTGTTGTAAGATTTATGTCAAGAATAAAATTTTATTTTTGAATTATAAATCATCTGATATTCTGTAAGTCCTAGAAAACATCAAATAGCATTAATATTTATATTAAAAGAAGTGTTTCTTTAAATTCCAATTGCGATGTATTCAGATTGTTTTTTTTCCTTTTATGGAAAATAAAATGTACTGCTTGTTATTATTTATCATAGTGTTCTTTTAAATATGCAAACGCCTGTAAATTAACCCTACAATGCATACAGTATGCCTACAATGCATACAGTACAGTCAGTAGCGCAGCCAGAATTTTTTTTTAGGGGGGTCCAGAACTCGGGAGGTCAGACTCGGACTCGGGAGATCAGACCCCCCTCCCCTTAAATGATCATGTTGCTGTTCACAGGGCCCCCGTAAATGACACCCATATAAGTTTTTCCATAGATCTATGAGTTTTTCTAGGGTAAGGGGGGGGACTGGTCGTCTCAGACAGGCACTCAGCAGTCATCCCTTCCCCGGAAGAAAGGTTTCACGAATTTTACCTTTACAGAAAACATTTGAAATTTTACTCTCAGGCCCCCAGAAAGCGCAGAATCAGTGGGAATACCTATATTCTCCCCCCCCCCAGTGGCGGACTTTGCTCTTGAGAGGCCCGAGGCGCAACTCAATTTTGAGGCCTCCCTCCTCAAAAAAAAAAAAAAAAAAAAAAAAAATCACTAACTCTAACTCCTTTACATTATTACTAATTATTTTAAAATGCTTTAATTCCTTTTATATGTGGTTTATGTCTACAAACCAGGGCCTGACTTTCACTATAACACTTTTGTGCCCAGGGCACTTTTCAGATTTTGTGTCCTTTAGCTGGCTCAAATTTTGTGCCCCTGTATATCGTGTTAAACTCAATTTTTTGGCTTATTTCTCCATGTGTGCCCAGGGCACGAGCACCAAGTGTCCGTCCGATAGTCAGGGCTTGCTACAAAAGGAGTATTAAAATTTTAAAATAATTTTTATGTTTATAGATTTGTTCATCTTAAAAAACATTTTTTATCTCAATAATATTTGTACTACGTTTCACTTTTCATGATTAACACTAAATAAACACCAGCATACATCTAAGTATAACCCAGCAACTGCAGTTTTATATTGATTATTTTTCACTGTTAATTAATTACGTCAAATTACTTTTTGTGGACCACTGGCAAATGTCTTGTTTCAGTCATGAAAATTTTAACTACATAACAGGTACTTTTGAAGGTCAGAACAAGGGAAACTTGATCAGAAACATGACTTTGACATCACAAAGTTCAGAAGAATTCTTTACTTGGATAAAATGTACCAAAAATTTAACATTCCTTCAAGAACACATATTTATAAATATTTAAATATATTCATAAATTTCCCGTTTGGAACTGCAAAACTAAGCAGTTTAAAAGTAAACTTTCTGTTTAGTCTAATTTTTGTCTTTATTCAAAAACTGTCAATAAGTTTAGGACTATTAATAATGAGTAATTAGGTATGAATAATATACACACATTATTCTATATTTTAAATAGAATTAAAAAACTACAAGAGAAATTTAAAAAAAAACAATACTTTAAGTAGTTAAAGTACAAAAAATAAATTCCACTTTATAATGGGTAAATGGGTATGCTCTAAGCTTCGGTCCTAGGCTTATTATTAATGTTTAGCATTTTCAACTGCGACTATAAAATACATGCCGTATTTATAATATAGTTATCATAAATATTTTCTAGTTGAAAACAAAAAATTAAATTAATCATCATTTGTTTTTTAAGTTTTTAATTAACTGTGTATGACATTCCAGTTCAAAATTTGTCTATCGATTTTAACCCATTATCATCCGATGGAGCCGAAACTTTGCACGCATGTGAAATTTCGGTGACTCTAAATATTGCTTTCTTTAATTTTTCAATATTTTTTTTTAACTATCAAATATCTTCCCCCAATCCCCCCCCCCCAAAAAAAGTGTTATCGCACATGTATGAGCTCATATCTTTTTAATTATTGGTCAGCAATTTTTTAGCATTGCATACTCGGAAAGTTTCGATTCCAAAAAAAGATAAAATCGGTTATCCCTAGCTTAAATTTCTAATTTTTAGTGATTTTTCGAAAGAAGATAAATTATTGTTTCCTATTTCTTTTACATCGTGACAACCAACAACAATTATATATTCTAGGAAATTTCACTGAATACAGAGTGTCCTTTCCTAAATCATTTAAATGAAGAACGGCTGAAAAATATAAAATATTTAATTTTTGACAAATTTTTCAATCTCAAGCTGTAGAATAAAGCGGTTCAATCTTTTCTCTTTTAAAATGAGAAATATTCTTATCAGACTGAACACTTTTTGATTTGGGGGTGGGGGGCGGCAATCTATAAAGCAGGTGTATTTGAATGTCCTACTGCAATACCAGCTACTGAGCCGCAATCTGATTCAGTGCGGCCCAACCAGTGGCTGAGCGCATAGCACTCTAAACTGGGAGACGGAAGGTGCCTGGTTCAAAACCAGGTCGCGTCCGCCAACCTAACCGTTAGGAATTTTCCGTGGTTTCTTCCAAAACTTAGCGTAAATGGGGGTTAGAATCCCTTAGAAAGACCCCCCAAGGGGAGCACCCACACCCATCGGCATAGATCCCACTTGTAGATAATTGGCCGTAATCCCCCAACCCAACCCAACTAATTGATTCCGGATAGGAAAAAGGCATAGGGACTCTCTGCACCTGTATTTTTTTGGATAAAATATAGTGAGCAAATTAAAACAATGCAAAAAAATCTAGGAATTTTTCTTGGGAATAATGGACAGTTGAGGGCCCTAAAATTCCAAGGAATGTTGCATGAAAATACCAGGAACTTTATTGAACAGCCCAGGAAAGATCCACTGAATTGCATATTGTTCAGTAAAGTTCTTGGTATTTTCGTGCAACTTTCCTTGGAATTTAGGGCACCTCAGCTGCCTATTATTTTCAAGGAACACTACTGGAATTTTTTTTAATTTTTTTTTTTTTTTTTTTTTACAATTCTAGTCATTTTTAAGTGAACTGCCTGTTTTTTAAGGTCGTGAGACCACTATTCGGTTAATTGACGGGTTGAACGAAACAGTAAAGTTTTCAAAGGGAAATGTATACTTTCTGTATAGTATTTGTAAGTCTAACTTATCCTAATTTCCAAGGAACGTTTCTGGATATTTTTACAGTGAAATACGGAATTAAAGCATCAATTACTTATAAACTAAAAGTATTCGTATTATAGTTTAGATTATGGTCCAATGCTGTGAAGAGGAAAGGGAGTCCCCAAAGAAAAGATTGTTCAAAAACGCTTTCTAATCTAGAAGCAATCCTGAAACTATGAACAATGTCTCTTGAACAGATATTTACATATAGTTTTTTTCTTTCTGAAAACCGAATTTGGAGGCCCCTTAAAAATATGAGGCCCGAGGCGCGCGCCTCATGCGCCTATTGGGAAATCCGCCACTGTCTCCCCCTTTTGGCAAGCCAGCGTATAGCCAGGGGGATATAGGGATTCCCCCCCCCGACACTTTGGCATAAATTTAACGTTAGCTGTTAGACTTTTGTCTTGCAGAAATTTCAATTGTTCGGTATAATGCAAATCAATCAAATAACGTTTGCCATTATAAAAATGTATTATTGTAATAAAATTGCTAGTTATAAATCTTTTATACATTCTTATAAGAAAAACGAAAGAACTAACGGAAAACTGTAAGCCTCTAATCGTTAACGACCGCTTTTCGAGATGGTGGAGTTCTTTGTTTCTTAACACTAAATAAAATACATTCAGGTGTTCTAATTCTAGTCCTATGTTCATATTTATTCTATTCATTAAAAAGTATCTCTCCTCTTTTAAAAACCTTTTTAATAAAACATAGCTCTAATAAATACACACAAACTCCGCATATCGTGTACTCTTATACAAAAGATATCCAAAGAAAAATACTGAAAAGAAAAATTAATAAATCCCGTTCAAATTTTAACTAAATAGAAATTGTAAAATATTATTTATATACAATTATCATACAAACATGAAACATGCCAATTGAAGAAATTCATTATTGAAGAAATCAATTCACAAAATTATACATCAGCTCACATACATAGATTGTAGGTCTATTCAGGGACGTAGAAAGTAGGGGAGCTGGGGGAGCTGTGGCTGAAATATTTCCCTGAAATATTTTAAACGGGCTCAGTACACCCGTGAGAAATTCTCCCATGTTTATGGTACATTGTTTACCTCAAACCTGATTTCAAAAATATAGTCTACTTTTTCTAGGAAATTCACACAATATACCGCAAAGAGTCAAAAGCCAAGAGCCAAAAGAGCAGCTCTCCATATGTATTCGATACTTGGCTAAATATTTGTTTTTCGCATAGTTGGTAAAAAATAAGAAAAATTACCCAGCCTGGACACTCCGACTTGCCTAACTATACAGTCATATTTTGAAAGATTTATTACACCGAACATTTAAATTCATGTACTAAATAAAGCTCTTTTTTTGCGGGGGGGGGAGAGATAAAGGAGATAAAAGTGATTTAAAACGGGGACTGTTTAAGAGAACTCTTCCCGAGTGGTCTTTAAAAAGGAAGATAATAAACAACTACTCTTATGTTTTTCAAGTAGTTTATTCTAGCTATCGCACTTTAAAATAGAATTAATAAAAGAATAACTGTAAATTTAAAAATTACTCTCCATGACAACAATTAAAGACATTATTTAAATAATGGTATCTCTTGTAAAAGTAATATTTTATCACATTATTCACGCAATTTTAATTTTCCTATTAAAATTCTTTAAAACTTTAATGTTTAAAAATTTTTTACTCAGAAAAAACTGAAATTAATTAAATAAAAACTTTTACTTTTTAATATATCTGCTGCAAGTACAAAACATGCGTTCACTATTTCAAGTTTTGTAAAAAAATAAATGCAATAGTTGATTCTTCAATTGACAGGAAAAAAAATTTCAATAGGCTAATTATGAACTTATTGATTCATCATGTATGATTTATTTAAAAAACAATGAAAGAAAAGGAAATTAAAAAAAATGTGTGAATCTCGTCTTGTGAGTCGATTGTGTAAAGCCTCAAAATCCTTATTTGTTATATTACCTCGATCCTTCATTACCTAAGAAATTAATAAAATAAATAAACAGCTCTTCATATATTTTAGCATAATATGTGTTTAAAAAGTAATAATATTTGACACAAACTGGAATTCAAAAAAAGGTAATTTAATGTATTTGTTATCATTGACTACATTGTAGTTGCCAGTAATAATAAACTTATGATATAGTTTTAAATAATCTTTATAAGTTGGATCATTACATCTTGTATACATGCAAGTACGATTGTCTATGTTTAGAAAATTCTTGGCTAATTTTAAATAAAAACCACTTCAACCATCTGCTAGATTATACTTGAAAGATCTTTTTATATTAAGATTTTTACTGATAATAAATTATGAACCACGTCTGTGTGATTCCACCTCCTCTGTTGTGTAAAGTTATTTTGAAATAAGTAAAGTTTACCTCTTTGTTAATTTAGAGCCCCATATCAAGAGGATGAGCTTGAGATTCAGCACCCTCAAAGGTTTCTTTCGGTGCAACAGATTTTTCACCGGGTCCGGGCCCGTCCATACTATCAGCAGTCTTTGATGCTGCACGATCACCATCATCGGCTTTAATTTTTCTTCTCGAAGAAAGATAAAAACGTTTCACTTTGGGTTTTCTTTCTTTTTAAACTGGACGAATTCATGATCGTAAGAAACAAAGAACAAGAACCCAAAACTTAAACTTCTGCTTACAAATTAAAGGCATCCAACTTAAGTGAATTCACTGAACCATTCGAAATTCAGTTATACCACATCTAAGCTCCCAGCAGACCCTCTTTTTTATTGTTTGTTGTGTGTGTGTGCGGTGTATATTCACTATTTGAATACTGTGGCTTGTTTATCTCAAGAAAAGAAGAGTGGTGTGCTTGAAGACTACAATATAGGCAGTATATTTTCCGCTTTCCTTCATGACAATTTTGTTATCAGCTAATTGTAGCATGAATAGATTCTTTCTGAGGATATTCCGTTCCTTTGAGCTACAAGGGTGCGAATTACTCCCCTTTACATTGTCCGATTCGTCCATCCTAGCCCCACAAATTCCCTATCAGAGACACGACTGAGATTTATTGCCTAAGGAGTCTCTATGACGGTGCTTGCTGGAAGCCTTTGATGATTTTATCTTGCGTCCTCCTTTTCAAGCCAACTATGGATACAAAGTTTAAAAAGATTTTTTTTTAAAGAAAAGACACTTTTTAGAGAATAAATTTGGAAAAAAAAGAAGCAAAAGAGAAAAAATGGGCCCTTTTTACAGAAAAAAATGGGCCCCTTAAATTGGTGGCCCATGGGCCCCACTCGCCCTGTAGATAAACGGACCCTGCTCATAGCGGCCCCTTAGCTCATAGGGGGGGTCCGGACCCCCTGGACCCCCCCCGTCGCTGCGCCACTGAGTACAGTACAATCCATAGTTTTTGTCTAAAATATGCATTTAAAATGAATATCGGACATTATGGAAATAAATTTTAGTGTTTAAAAATGTATGGCAATATTATGTTTTGACATAACAAGCATGAATTCATGCACCCAGTTTGCTAAAGAAATTTTTGCCGAATTTTTGACTGCTTTTAATTTTTATTGCAAATGAAAATAAATACAGTACCATTAAGAAATAGTAGTTATAGGATTCATTAAAGTAGAATTAGGCTATATTACTTTCTTTTGCTTTATGAGAGTTATGGGGTGAACATTCTAATTTTTCGAATTTGAACTTTTTTCATGATTTTTCTGGGAAACTACACGCAGAATTTTTTTAAAATATTTTTCCTGGCATAAGTAAATCTACATGGAGTTACAATCTTATTTTCAGCCCATTGTAAAAAAAAAATCATGCATTGTAGGGTTAAGACCAGCTATCCAATTTCATAAAAAAAAAGTGTAACATATGCATCGCATAACAGATTTGTACCTACATGTAATCAATCTAATACGTATGACTATGGGATTCAAAAATAATCCAATAAATCAACTAAAAGAAAGACGTAGACCAATTGATGTAATCTGTACTTAGCAGCATAATTACTCAAATTGACAGTAAACATGAGTGCAAAATGTAAATTTATGATAATTCCATTATGTTACCTAAAGCTTCTGCAATTTTTCTGTTTAACAATGTTAACGCTGTGTTTTGTTTAACTTCTGTTTAACAAAAATGTAATTGTAGAATTATTTAGTACAGTTTTATCTGTACTAAATAATTCTGCAATCATATTTTTGAATTTTGCTTCAATCTAGAATCAGAACAGAAATCAAAAGCTGAAACAATACTTAATATCTAAACCAAAACTGAAAATTGAATTTAAAACTTACTTTGCTTCACTTATATTTTAGAACAGAGCTTATTCTACATATACAATAAGTTTTGCTTCAATAATCTAAATCTAAATCTAAAACTGAAATAATAACTTTAAATCGAAACCCTTATTTCTATTTGATGTTACCTTTGCTGAAAAACCAGTGTTTTATATATTATGTGAAACTCTTCATATTTTCTACCGTCCCATGTATTATTATAATAGTTTGAAAAGTTCAGAATTTTATTAATTTGAACATAACTTTTATAAAATCAGAAACCTTCAGTGCCAATAAATATCAACTTAGACAGTCCTCATTTGAAATTAACCTGAGTGTTTGTTAATTTCACTTAAGTACACTTGCCGATTTCAGGTGGTGGTTGGTCCCTCATCTGGAATCGGTTCAAAATTAGGGACCAACAATTAGAAGTCCAACCCCCTCGGGGGCACTGGCACCCCTCTTTCCATAGTCTATCCATGGACACGATAACAACAACAACAACCTGGCGCTTAAATAAAATTGTCTGTTCTGAACTAGAGCTGCTGATTTTTATATGCGGTGAACAATACTTAAACCCAAAGAGAGCGTGCACCTGTTGCTACGTTCCAAACTGGAAGAGAAATTACAAAATAAGATATTTCGTAGAATTAATACTATTGATTTGATTATTAGTTAATTATTCATTTAAAATTTTGACATAAACTTATAAACGCATACTACATACAAAATGATTTTATTTACATAATAGGCTTTCCGAAAAATTATCGGCATTGCATTCTTACGATAGAGCAATTCAGGTCTTAATTTGCATAGGAGCTCATTGGAGATCCACCCCTGTACTTCTTTCAGGCATGAAAGCACGAAATAGCTAAAAAGACTGCTGCAGATCATACAGAACAAATAAATTATTATGCATTTAACACATTACCTGTTATTCTTTTATATCTATTTATTAAATTAACTAATATTCATTATATCACTGTATTCAGTATAACTAAATTCATTAAACCAATTTAAATATTAAATCTCAAATGCATGAATGATGTTGAAAAAGACTGAATTCAGTCAAAAGACCGAAAACTTTCATGCTTGCTCTTTTTTCTCGATAAATTTTTAGATATAAGGCAAAACCGAGAAAAGCTCAGGAATACAGTGCTCCGAAGCCCAACACTAGTACATTAATACCAAAATTTTCCCCTTTTCAAGCACAAACTGATTTTAGCAGACAGACAAATCAGACTTGCTTCACCTCGAACAGTTTAAGAGTCCTGAGACCACCAGATTTTGGGTGTTTCCGTTATAATGTTTATATTTCTTTCTGCTAATTTCCGACTATTTAATTTCATATCACTGTTCTGTGAAATAATAAAATTATGTGTAATAATTATTATATGGGAAAATCTTTAAATTATCGGTACTTTAATTAAATGTGCCACCAACCCCCATATTGCAGGGGTTTACAGTTCGCTACTGAGTATGAACATAAGAATATTAAGGCTCCAGCACCTTTTTTTTGCTAGAAATTACGCCCTGGAGCAATTAAATGTTTTCTCATTAAAAAATTTCTTTCGTTAATTTCCAAAAAGTTACAGTTTTTGTATATAACCCACGTACAAAAATATCCCCAATCAGTAAAATGTGCTTCCTTTGCTAATGAGGTAATGTATAAAATTTGAGAATGACATCCTGAAAAATGTCAAATATATGACTATAAATAGGTACTGACTCAAACCACTTTTCAATAGCTCTTGAAGGGAAAAAATAATGTCGAGCAATCACCTTTTAAGGGTCATACCGATATTATGAAAGAATATTCCCCTATAACAGTAAACATTTACATTCAGATTCAAGTATAGACCCCAATCATGTTTGTTTATAGATATCTCATAAGACATTATATGATGAAAGGCTGAAACTTTACACATCGCCTCATTTGTGCATGGGGTACATTTTAATTACTGGGAATTTTTTTGTATGGTAGTTGTATGCAAATTTAAAAAGTGTAACTCGTTGAAAATTAATAATAAGGAATTTTTTCTTAACGTAGCCCTCTTTTAAACCTTATTTCAAGCATTTTTTTGGGGGGACACTGTGCGTGCGTGCGTGCGTGCGTGGTGTGTGTGTGTGTGTGTGTGTGTGTGTGTGTGTGTGTGTGTGTGTGTGTGTGTGCATATACAATTTACAAACACTAACATTTTTACCTTCTTGTATCTCTCTATTCTAAAAAAAAGTAACGGCCGCTGTCAATAGCTTGTTTGGCTATCTTCTCCTAAACCGTGGGGATTTGAATTTCGAGAAACATGTCCACGGATTTGGAAAATTCCGATGAACCTGATAAGCTGAAACTAATTGTAACTGATTTTAAAAGCGCAATCTTGGCATTAGGTACGATCTGACAAAAAAGGTATTTTTCCAAGCAGGGTGAATCTAAACCGCGAATTCAAAAATATTAGAACCTAATTTCTAGAAAATTAAAATGCAGATTATTTTAAAGCCGGTTTGGTCCAGCTGGAGTATTTGCTACCAGTAGAAATATTTGGTGGCGTTAACTGTGCCATTATAGCAGTTATAGTACACTTTGGATATGAGTCTCACCTCGTGGGTTTGTTCATCTCAAGATCGGCCGTTTGAAAAACCCAGTCAAGCACGTGGATCCTGCTCGAAGAAAGCGCTGTCATCTCTACGTTCATCGACATGGCATTTCTCCTTGCCGTCCCCAATCTTTTTCTTTTTTTTTCGGTTAGAACGGGATTTAGAGCCGCCTCCGCAGCATTGTTCTACTGAGCCCTTTGTGAGCGTGCAAAGGCCCAAAGGAACGTTGCGGGCACATAGCCAACAAGTCAGCGCCTCGCCGCCCGCCTTTTCTGTTTTTACATACATTCTTTCCTTTTCTGCTATCCACACATTCGTTCGAGTCAGACTTCACTACGCCGTCACGTGCAAGGATTACTTTGCCACGTGCAACCAGCCTCTCCTGCACCTGTAAGAACATTATTTAAAATGTGTTTCACCTCGTGCTAGGCCTATTTTAGCCCTATTTGCCACGTGCCTGGACCTTTAAGGACATTGTTTACAACGTGATTCGCCACGTGCAAGGATTATTTTTGCCACGTACTAGGACTATTTTGTCACGGGCTACCAGCTTCACTTACACTTGTAAGGACTATTTTGCAACGTTTGAATTTCAAGAAACATGTCCACGGATTTGGAAAATTCCGAGGAACCTGATAAGATGACTTAAATTTCGAAAATCGAATTCTTTTAGAAGATATTAATAAAAAACAGAAAAAATAAAACATAACGGTTGCCAGA
This sequence comes from Cheiracanthium punctorium, assembly GCA_038373885.1. Classification (NCBI taxonomy): domain Eukaryota; kingdom Metazoa; phylum Arthropoda; class Arachnida; order Araneae; family Cheiracanthiidae; genus Cheiracanthium; species Cheiracanthium punctorium. The sequence goes on from JAWZYV010001774.1 coordinate 381,167, forward strand.
TTTGGCATAAAACCATTCATTCCTTTGCAACAAAGCAATTCCAAGTATGTAGAATTGCGTGAAATTGACAGATATGAAATAGAATTACACCCTTTTTACGCCAAATTAAAAAGTATTTGAAATAAATAACTCAAAGTGTGTTACACAAAGTTGGCATTTTTCAAATATTAAGTTCGCTCTCTCCTGCACCTGTAAGGACATTATTTACAACGTGTTTCACCACGTGCTAGGCCTATTTTAGCCCTATTTGCCACGTGCCTGGACCTTTAAGGACATTGTTTACAACGTGATTTGCCACGTGCAAGGATTATTTTTGCCACGTACTAGGACTATTTTGCAACGTTTGAATTTCAAGAAACATGTCCACGGATTTGGAAAATTCCGAGGAACCTGATAAGATGACTTAAATTTCGAAAATCGAATTCTTTTAGAAGATATTAATAAAAAACAGAAAATATAAAACATAACGGTTGCCAGATTTAGCATAAAACCATTCATTCCTTTGCAACAAAGCAATTCCAAGTATGTAGAATTGCGTGAAATTGACAGATATGAAATAGAATTACACCCTTTTTACGCTAAATCAAAAAGTATTTGAAATAAATAACTCAAAGTGTGTTACACAAAGTTGGCATTTTTCAAATATTAAGTTCGCTTATACAACAGGGGTTTAGAATTAGCGATTATTCGTTTTTCCAAAACAGAAGAACTAATTGTAACTGATTTTAAAAGCGCAATCTTGGCATTAGGTACGATCTGACAAAAATGGTATCTTTCCCAGCACAGTGAATATAAACGGCGAATTCAAAAATATTAGAACCTAATTTCTTGAAAATGAAAAATAATTAAAATGCAGATTATTTTAAAGCCGGTTCGGTACAGCTGGAGTATTTGCTACCAGTAGAAATATTTGGTGGCGTTAACTGTGCCATTATGGCAGTTATAGTACACTTTGGATATGAGTCTCCCCTAGTGGGTTCGTTCATCTCCAAATCGGCCGTTTTGAAGTTCCCAGTCAAGCTCTTGGATCCTGCTCGAAGAAAGCGCTGTCATCTCTACGTTCATCGACACGGTATTTCTCCTTGCCGTCCCCAATCTTTTTCTTTTCGGTTAGAACGGGATTTAGAGCCGCCTCCGCAGCATTGTTCTACTGAGCCCTTTGTGAGCGTGCAAAGGCCCAAAGGAACGTTGCGGGCACATAGCCAACAAGTCAGCGCCTCGCCGCCCCCCTTTTCTGTTTTTACATACACTCTTTCCTTTTCTGCTATCCACACATTCGTTCGAGTCAGACTTCACTACGCCGCGACATGCAAGATTACTTTGCCACGTGCTAGGTTTATTTTTGTCACGTGCAAACAGCCTCTCCTGCACCTGTAAGGACATTATTTACAACGTGTTTCACCACGTGCTAGGCCTATTTTAGCCCTATTTGCCACGTGCCTGGACCTTTAAGGACATTGTTTACAACGTGATTTGCCACGTGCAAGGATTATTTTTGCCACGTACTAGGACTATTTTGTCACGGGCTACCAGCTTCACTTACACTTGTAAGGACTATTTTGCAACGTTTGAATTTCAAGAAACATGTCCACGGATTTGGAAAATTCCGAGGAACCTGATAAGATGACTTAAATTTCGAAATCGAATTCTTGAAATTTCAACGTGTTTCACACGTGCTAGGCCTATTTTAGCCCTATTTGCCACGTGCCTGGACCTTTAAGGACATTGTTTACAACGTGATTTGCCACGTGCAAGGATTATTTTTGCCACGTACTAGGACTATTTTGTCACGGGCTACCAGCTTCACTTACACTTGTAAGGACTATTTTGCAACGTTTGAATTTCAAGAAACATGTCCACGGATTTGGAAAATTCCGAGGAACCTGATAAGATGACTTAAATTTCGAAAATCGAATTCTTTTAGAAGATATTAATAAAAAACAGAAAAAATAAAACATAACGGTTGCCAGATTTGGCATAAAACCATTCATTCCTTTGCAACAAAGCAATTCCAAGTATGTAGAATTGCGTGAAATTGACAGATATGAAATAGAATTACACCCTTTTTACGCCAAATTAAAAAGTATTTGAAATAAATAACTCAAAGTGTGTTACACAAAGTTGGCATTTTTCAAATATTAAGTTCGCTTATACAACAGGGGTTTAGAATTAGCGATTATTCGTTTTTCCAAAACAGAAGAACTAATTGTAACTGATTTTAAAAGCGCAATCTTGGCATTAGGTACGATCTGACAAAAATGGTATGTTTCCCAGCACAGTGAATATAAACGGCGAATTCAAAAATATTAGAACCTAATTTCTTGAAAATGAAAAATAATTAAAATGCAGATTATTTTAAAGCCGGTTCGGTACAGCTGGAGTATATGCTACCAGTAGAAATATTTGGTGGCGTTAACTGTGCCATTATGGCAGTTATAGTACACTTTGGATATGAGTCTCCCCTAGTGGGTTCGTTCATCTCCAAATCGGCCGTTTTGAAGATCCCAGTCAAGCTCGTGGATCCTGCTCGAAGAAAGCGCTGTCAGCTCTACGTTCATCGACACGGTATTTCTTCTTGCTGTCCCCAATCTTTTTCTTTTCGGTTAGAACGGGATTTAGAGCCGCCTCCGCAGCATTGTTCTACTGAGCCCTTTGTGAGCGTGCAAAGGCCCAAAGGAACGTTGCGGGCACATAGCCAACAAGTCAGCGCCTCGCCGCCCCCCTTTTCTGCTCTCCACACATTCGTTCGAGTCAGACTTCACTACGCCGCGACATGCAAGATTACTTTGCCACGTGCTAGGTTTATTTTTGTCACGTGCAAACAGCCTCTCCTGCACCTGTAAGGATATTATTTACAACGTGTTTCACCACGTGCTAGGCCTATTTTAGCTCTTTGCCAAGCGCCTGGACCTTTAAGGATATTGTTTACAACGTGATTCACCACGTGCAATGATTATTTTTGCCACGTACTAGGACTATTTTGTCACGTGCTACCAGCCTCACTTACACTTGTAAGGATTATTTAAGCACAAGTCGGCGCCTCGTCCCCCCTTTTCTGCTTTTTACATACACTCTTTCCTTTTCTGCTATCCACACATTCGTTCGAGTCAGACTTCACTACACCGCCTCGTACAAGGATTACTTTGATACGTGCAGGGCCGTCGCGCATGTGTCGGACACCGATTTAGCGCCCCTACATAAAAAAAATTCAGTTTTCGAACAAAAGTATCATTTTAATATTCCATGTACTTATTCAGCTCGCAAATATCATAATTAAACCGAGACTCGGGAGGTGGCGCCTCTATAAATATTCAGTTTTTTAAACAAAATTATGATTTTAACATACCATATTTGTATTCAGTAGAGAATATACGGCACTGCTATGGACCGTAGGGTTGCCCGATGGGTACCCGGCACTGCTGAAAACTCACCCAGTGCATGCGGTAAGCGTGCTTGTAAAGGCAGTGGAACCAAAAACACTCTGGTAGGTTAGCTAACAGTTACCATGCCCAGACAGCACATGAAACTTGCAGCAAGGTTGATTTATCAAATCAATAAACTTGAATTAAGCTTGAAAATTTCAAGCGTGTAAGCTTAATGCAAGCTTGAATCAAGTGTTCAAGTTTACACTTGCCCAACTTGCATTAAGCTTGACATAGCAAGCTTAAGCTTAAAAAATTTTCCTTAAAAAAAAAATCCTAAATACACGGGGCGCCCGTCGGCGAACTCGCCCCACATATTTTGTTTTTCCACGCATTTTCCCCTCTATGCTGAAATTTCAAGTTATTTTGATCTGTTTTCTTCAAGCGTCCGCAGCTGGGATCGAATTCGGGACCTAAGGTTTGGGAGGCCAGCGTCCTAACTATTCAGCCGGGCTGGGCTCGAGCTGGCAAGACTAAAGTTTGAAGTGACTGTTATGGTTGTCACGCCGTTTTCTGCCGAGATTGATCAGTGGCTGTTTCTTGTATTTTTCCATGGGTTGAATCAAAATTAAAATAATGTTATCTGTGATTTATAGACTCTACTAATATGGAAATAAGCATAATATAAACTTAAAAGCAGCAAACGTTTAAAAACTTTCAATATCGCGACACTCATGTTGGCTAATATTGGCCAAAATCGAGACAAACGACTGATTTTGAAATCAATTTCGTAGTATAATTGTACTTTATTTTGAAGAATTTCCATATTTGGAAATATACAATCTTTTTTTTTAATTCTATTGTCAAGTACATTTATGACTGATGATAAATTATTTGTTATGTGGATGTGGCTTTCCAAAGTCTTTTGCAGAGTTCTAGTGATATGGAAGTCATTAAGTTCAAGCGCGGACTTGGTATGTATCCTTCAAGGGGTTGCCTTATTCTTTACATACAAAAAGAAAAAGAAAGAAGTGGGAGGGGAGAATAAAGTGTATTTTTTTCAAAAATAATTATAGAACAATGCCATAATGTTTAACGAGTGAATACGCTTACAACTAGTAGAAAGCTCACTTTGGTATAACGTTTCCGATGTACACCAGGGCATTGATTCAAAAGTAATGAGAAATCCTAAAATCTATTAATTTTATATGTGCACAGTTTGTTTATAAATAGAGCAATATAATACAAGGAAAACTACAACGACAAGTTTTTGCAATGCTTGTTTATTAATAAAACAATATAATACAAGAAAAACTATAAACGACAAGTTATTAACTATGTTAAAGGTTGTCGTTTGTAGTTTTCCTTGTATTATATTGCTTTATTTATAAACAAACAGTGCACATTAAAAACTATATTATTATTAACTAATTAATTAATAATAACTGAAGTAATTATTATTAACTTGAAATTATTAACTAATTTCAAAAATTTTCCATATTATTTGAAAGCATCGATTATTGAAGCTTCTTTTGTTTAACCAGATTCACATAAGATAATTGCTAATAAGATAGGTTTGAAATTCAAGTGACCGATTTCAGCGTAGAGGATCCTCGCAGATGGTTATTAATTTAATTTCAAGAACAGTAGACTTTTTAATAAAAAGTCAAACATTTCAAAGGGCTGATTAATTTAACTTTCACATTGACAACTCAAATGGAAAGTGTGGTTCTCACTTATCCCTACAATATGGGAAAATCGAACAAAAAAAGTAAAAAGACCATGGCTTATGTATTTTATTAAATTAAATTCTAAGTTTTGTTTACAATGTAAAATATTTGGAAAAAGAACCAAAAAACTTTCCTACTAAGGAATTTAAAAATTTGCGCGCTGTTCGAAATGTTTTCAAAGGCATGGCAATGCATTAATAAAATGTTTAAAAGCATGGTACGGAATAAAAATACGTATGATTAAAAATTCTGGCTTTATCAATAAAAACGAAATGCAATTCGTTTAATGTTGAGCAAAAAAAGATTGTAGGTCAATTGTTGAATTAAATATTTCTAAAATTATAAAAAAGTTTGCACAAAGAAAATCACAAAAGTCACATTATAATGTCTAAAATTCTTTTTAAAAATTAATAGCCTTCAAAGAGTACTAAAAGCTTGCCTGCATATCTAAACTGTTTTAAGATTTCTTTTTCACCCCAATCAGACAACATGTTTATTTGTGATATATATTTAAACATATCATGATACTCCTGTAAAATTTCGAATAAAATTCGTTTGTTTTAAGTGACAGAAACTGTCAGTTTAAGCCTTTCTTTGCCATAGTTCGCACAAGAGAAGGCGTAATTAGTATTGAATACATAGGTTTGGTTTCAAAAAAGTGTTATTAAATTGAATTATTCAAATTTGAATAAAATTAATTATTATTTTATCTTATAATTGTGTCCACCTAAGCTAATCCTTTTACTTCTTTATAAAAAGTGTAGTTGTAAAAAGGACGAAAATAATTTACTACTCTATATACGACTGGAGAAAAGTAAATTAAAGTTAATAGTAATTACATTCATTTTCAGGACAGTAGCGAAAAAAAAAAAAATTAAAAAAAATGTGGAAGGGGCTAATTTTAACGAAAAAGCTTATTTGACGTAAACAAGTTGTACATTAAAACAAAATTTCACGCTAAAGCAATGTAATTAGTTTTAGTTTGAGCTAATTTTTAAAAAAGCTTATTTTACCTATGCAAAATGCATAATAAAACAAAATGTTACTCTTTAGGAATTTTTTATTTTTTATTTTTTGGGGTCGGGGGAGCAGCACATTTTAAATGTGTAATGTAAAATACTACCTGAATCAAAAGTTATTTAAATATGGCTCAACTTGTTAAATTGCTAATCAGTAAGTGGATTCAAAAATGGTTGAAGGAGGGGAGAGAAAAGTATCATTTACATACCAGGCCACTTCGATTTGAAACTAATATAAAATGTATTTTTCTTTGCACCCCTTTTGGGTCCACGTCTATTCCCAGATTTGTATTTGTCATCATGGACTCCCGGATCGCTCCCCCAATCCGTTGGTATAGTCATAGTGAATAGTGTACTGAACTTTTTTGTATTATTTTAATAGTAAAATGAGGGAAAGCCCAGGATGAGCCCTTCCTCCTTCCACCAACAAATGCAACAGTACTCTTCTCTGCAACATCTCAGGACCTCAGGCAGACGCCCAAGAATGGGAAGGAAACTGAAAACGAAAAACGGCCATCCATATCACCAATAGTATGGTATCCCATATCAATAAATTTGACCTTGTGGATAGTACTGAAAGACAAGTTTGGAGAAACTTGGAGCAGGTCTTTGCCTAAGGAACGGGAAAGAAGGGATGCTACCAAAGCAGTACTGCATACTATACAAGAACTTGTAAGATGAAACCTAACGATAAAGCCCTAAATTTGTAAAAACATTGTAGCATAGCCTTTTAGCAGGAAAAGTCCTTTCCTAGGTGTCTGCAATATAAACGTAAACAAAAAATGTTTATATTTTTCGATTTCTTTCTTCTTTTCTTTTTTTTTTAGTAAAACTTCTTTAGGCGCAACTAGGGAGTAAGTGTCAGATTTTTTTTCTGACGGAAGTAACGCTCAGTAAAGGAAGTGACGTAAATGTCATATACTCCACGCTGACCCTGAAAAAGAAGAACCAAGGAAAAACCTACCTTTTCGACCGCTCTGCTGCTTTCGCCGACTTCACCCTATAAAAGTACGCAAAACCTGTTAGGGAAAGAAACGGCGATAAAAACAGTCAAGTGTCGTATCTTTGAGACATCAATCTTTATTTTATATATCAATAAGCGTTGTGAAGGTACATCCAACACAATATTTTACATGTAATCCCAACCTCACAGGAGGTTCTCGATAATCCTTATTTTTAGATGAATAATTATAATATACATGGTTTTGGAAAAGCACAAAGAAACGGACCCTGGCTGCAATCAATCCCAAACAATAGACCGAACCTGCAGTTTAAAAAAACGGATGCAGAATAATAATTCGTAACCTACCAGCAGACGAAATCAACGCTTAAGAACACTGTGATAGAAAAACACACACACACACACAAAAAAAATTACACTACCTGCATTCGAACCCAACAAACAGAGGAAAACATCAGTTAAAGAACACACTTAAAGTATAATACTAGACTATGGACATTCCCCCCATTCAAACCCAACCAAGGGCGGCCCTAAGGCCGGACAAACTGGACCCCTGTCCGGGGCAGCATTTTGGCTCGAATTTGAAAAATATATTTCGTATTAGAAAAGAATTGTTAAAAAATATTCCAAAGAATATCATTCTATATAACTTTACTAGCTTTCGTTTGCATTGTAGTAGTACAAAAAATGGAATTAACATACTAGCAGAAATATAGAAAGCAAAGCTATAACTCTTGTGTATTGTTCAAAGATTACAGGTTAGAGAGTAACAAATTACTGAGACAAACTGTCAATAGAGAGAATATTTTACATTCAAAATTAACGTTTTCTTTCAGTGGATGAGCTTCCTACATCAAGAAGTCATTTGAAGTTGCAAAAGAAGATACCAGTAATGAATATTAAACTGAAAAGAGAATATCTGGAAAATTCTTTGTAATAGCAAGTAGCCGGTATTTAACACTGCAATGTCTGATTGAATTATATAACAATGATTTTACTTGATGCGCGAAAAACTTTATGAGGTATGAAGTTTATGTCATACCTCAAAAATAATTCAAATTTGTAGAAAATTAAAACCCTGAAATTTTAATTTACTAACTGCCTACTCTTTAACAAAATTTCATTTCATTCCCTTTTGTCTGACAACTGACTCCTTAAAGTAACGCCCTCCCCATCTCTCCCCGCCCTCCTAAAAAAGAAAAGAAAAAATACAATACAGCTTTTGCAAACCCTTTCATTTTAGTCAAATCTTTTAAAAATTTCGATGATGCTTTGTTACCCATCATATGGCCTGATTTCATTCTGTTCTCTTAATACGTTTTTGATGGATGCCAGAACAAACTTTTAAAGCGATTTTTACAAAATCTCAAAGTTTATGAATTATTAAAACAATTTCGGTATCTATTGTTTAAAACAATTTTGATATCTATTGTTTCAATTAACTTACCATTCAACATAATTCCAAATTTCAGTCTATTCCATAGAGCCATTTTTTAACAATGGGCGAACATACATTTACACACAGTTTTTAAACAACAGTTTTAAATCTCAAAACTTTTAAACAAATTAGAAATATTTTAGCTACTGCATTTAAATTAAGTTGCCACTTTTGGTGTTGCTGTAAATTTCATTTCATTCGCTTCAGTTGCATGGATGTAGCCAGCGGCGGACATGGGGGCAACTGCCCCCTATAATGAGCTAGTCATAGGGTCTGATTATGACAACCCGGGGGAGGAGCAGTTGGACTCTATGGTCTCCTTGTCTTGCCCCCCCCCTAATTAAAATCCAGGCTACACCCTTGTTCAGTTGTTTATATGTGATGTGAAAACAAATGTTTACACATTTTGCATAGATTTTTCACAAGATTTCCAGTTGGATTCAAATTACAGTTTGTTAATGAAATTTAACAAGCCAAATATTATCCCATATTTCTAGATTGCATTCCTGATGCAAAAAAAAAAAAAAAAAAAAAAAAAAAAAAAAATGGAAACAGATCGCACTCTTGGAAAGGTATAAAGGTATTGACAAATCTAATTCCATTGAGGCTAGGATTATTTAACTCTCTCAAACAGTTCATCTTCCTGTGTTCTATTATTATTTGGTACAAAATCTTCAATTGCGTGAATCCATTAAGAAAGCTAATGCAGTCAAAAGACAACGATTTACCACCTGCTCTAGAACTCTTAAGAAACTGTAAAGATTTTTTGAAAGGATCTTCGATTGGTTGTGATTTTAAATGTTATGCAAGAGAACTGACCGACGAGATAGTATTCTGGCTAACACTGAGTTTAAGCAACCACGTAACATATTAATTTTGATTGCGAATCACGAGATGATCTGGTGAAAGATCCTAAATTAAAATTTAAGATAATTTTTTTTTACAGTAAACAAAGCGATTAATGAGTGCAAATTTAATTTAATAAGTACCCAATGTAATTATTTTAAATTTTTGAAAGGCATAAATGAGTTAAAAGACACTCCAAAAGTGCTAATTAAACATTGTAACACAGTGTAACAGTGTTAACACTGTTTATATTGTAAACAATTGGAGTTAATACTGACCGATGGGGAATCGGGGAATATAAACGCTCTTGATCTAGTAAATGAAATAGTGTCAGTTACGGCCTTATTAGGCAAAAAGGAAAGCCCAATTGAAATTTTAAAGCTAATTTCAACTATAAATTTTACACCACATCTTGCTATTGCTACGAGAATTTCACTTTCTTTGCCGATAATTGTGGCAAGTGCAGAGAAGAGTTTCTCAAAATTAAAGTTAACTAAACATTTCTCATGTTCCACATAGGTTAAATAATTTAACTACATTGGCTATCGAACATGAATTAGTTGAAAAATTGATTTGAGAAAGTCAGGAATTTTGCGGAATTAAAAGTCAAAAAAAATACTCTTTATTTTTAAACTCTTATGGTTTTTAGCTTAATGTGCGGTTTTTAATAAATATGGTTTTTCTTATGCTGTGTTATGTTTAAAGAGCTATTCCAGTTTTATAGGCATGAAAACAGTATCTGTGAACAATTTATTTCTTTTAATAGTAATTTTACTGTGGGGGGCGGCATTTTATATTTTTGTCCGGGGCGGCAAAACTGTTAGGGCCGGCCCTGAACCCAACCTCCAGACGGAACAATGGTATAAGAAAACAGTTAAAGAATAATACTACAACCTGGGCACTTCCTGGATTCTAAGTAATTATCATAAATTACCGATGATGCTTACTGGAGATTTTAATGTTAATTTGCGCTCATTAGAATTTCAGCCGTTAGTTGATTTTTTAAAAGAAAAATTTGAGCTAACTATGAATACTTCTTGACTTCAATCAACAACGCGTTTCGGTACAACGATATATGCTGTATTTTCAAGAAAATTAGAAAATTTAGAGAGTAAAATTTATGTTTCACATTATAGTTACCATAAACCTAAAATTTCCTTAAAAAAAGTTATGATGACATTCAAGCAACTATTTCCAATGAATAATAGGAATATAACATTTATATAATCTTTGTAAAGTACATGAATAATAAATATAGTTAAATTATAGTATGATATTTATTATAAGTTAAAGTTTAATGATTTCAGTGATATGTGTCGTAAACGTCAAATAAGTTTTACTTCAATCGCGCGTACAGATTACACGCACAGACTTTTTTTTTTTTTTTAATGTTAATTTTTCTTTAAACTCTTCTTCAGTCGTTTCGTCGCCCCCTTTACCTTGGCGCCCTTGTGCGGTGCACAACCTGCACACCCACTAGCGACGGGCCTGGTCACGTGCTAGGTTTATTTTTGTCATGTGCAACCAGCCTCTTCTGCACCTTTAAGGACGTTATTTAAAAAGTGTTTCATCACGTGCTCAGATTACTTTTGCCACGTGCTAGGCCTATTTTAGCCCTATTTGCCACGTGCCTGGACCTTTATGGACATTGTTTACAACGTGATTCACCACGTGCAAGGGTTGTTTTTGCCACGTACTAGGACTATTTTGTCACGTGCTACCAGCCTCACTTACACTTGTCAGTGGCATAGCGCAAATCGGGTGCAAGGGGACGCTGGATCAGTTGAATCATTATTAAAGAATTTATTGCAGTATGGATAACATATATCAATAGATTAAATAATGCATTATATATTTCCTTAAAAAAGAATTTATAGTTTTAAAGATAAATGTGTTATAAAAATTAATATAAAGATATCTCTCTATTCTAAAAAAAAAGTAAAGGACGCTGTCGCCACCGCTGTCAAAGCTTGTCAGCGTATCTCCTCCTAAACCGTGGGGATTTGAGTTTCGAATAAGGTGCCCACAGATTCGAAAATTTCCGAGGAACCTGCTAAGCTGATTTAAATTTCGAAAATCGAATTATTTTAGAAGATATTAATAAAAAACTGAAAAAATAAACCGAATGGTTGCCAGATTTGGCATAAAATCATTCATTCCTTTGCAACAAAGCGTTTCCAAGTATCTAGAATCGCGTGAAATTTACAAACATGAGTTAGAATTACGCCCATTTTACGCCAAAATAAAAGCTATATGAAATAAGTAACTCAAAATGTGTTACACAAAGTTGACAATTTTCAAATAGTAAGTTCGCTTAGACAACGGGAGTTTAGAATTAGCGATTATTTGTTTTTCCAAAACAGAATAACTAATATCTTGAAAATGAAAAATAATTAAAATGCAGATTATTTTAAAGCCGGTTCTCGTCCAGCTGGATTATTTGCTACCAGTAGAAATATTTGGCGGCGTTAACTATGCCATTATAGGAGTTACAGTACACTTTGGATATTTGCTAGCGCGACAAGATGGTATAATTCGTGGTGCTAAGTACGCCAATCTGCAAACGATTATGTAAATGAAAATATGGATAACGGTTTTCCGGTAACCTTACATGAACAGTAATTATAGGTTGTGAGCATGTGTAAATCGCCAAATAATGAAAAGTTGCCATTGGTGGCAAGCTATCCTATCTGTTCCGTAGCTTTTATTAACTTTACATGTACGCAAGTCGCCAAATAATGAAAAATCGCAATGGGTGGCAAATTCGAAGGGTGTCCAATAGGTTTTACATTATTAAAAATACAGCTGAAACAGATGTTCTGATTTTATTATGCTTTAGCTCCTAATTAATATAACTTTTGAATGGCAACATTAAATATCATTGTGTTTCTGAGGAGTGCAAATAATTTTTCCAGCGATTATAAGCGGAATCCGCAATCCAGGTGAAGTATAGCTCAGGACCCGTACAACACGGATTCCCATAACAAAATATCTTCCGTGTTATGAGGGGTAGGGGGTCTACTGTAAATTTTTATGTACCAATGAAGATGCAAGAACCAAGCAATGTGTAGCTTAGCTCAGTAACATTCTATCTGATCCAATCTTCGGGTTTTCTCTGTTGAAATTATGTCTTTTTTACGAATAAGCCTGATTAGGGGCCGAATCCCTCATACGAAAAGCGAGCGTAGCGAGTCTGGGGGTCTTGGCCCCTAGTAATATTTAAAAATAATTTAATAAATTATACGGTAGTTTCAGTTGAACACAAGAGACTACCTAAACGATTTTTCTTAATTGCAAAGTAAAATATAAATAATATGCCTTCTATAATAGTTATTTGATCGTGTGAGTATCATACAAGACATACAATGGGGTCATAAATTTTACTCTGTGTACAATGTTTGTACTTGACACTGATTTAAAAATATGACATTCGAAATTGTTAAACACGCAAAATAATTAAATTACTCACTTACAGAAAAAAAAAGTTATAAGATATGATGAAATTTCCAAGCAAATAATTCTAAATTATTTTACTCCGAAATATCTCTTTTGTAAAAGAACTGCTCATACGGGAGTCGTCTTGACCTCCATGATTCTTTTACTTTTGCCATGAGATTTCCGTGAAAAAAGGTCCCGCTTTCTCATCTCAGACTACCCGACTGATGAAAGAGTCCGAAAAGCTAATTTCTGTCTCTGTTCTAAAGACCATTTCGAGTTCTTGTAGATAATGTTAAACGAAATTCACATAAAGAATTGAAAAGGACACATAAAAAAATGAATTGCAAATATATTACGTTAAGCATCTTTATAAACTATACATAATTTTTATGGTACATTTTCTTAATTTTAATACAAATTTAGATTCAAAAAAACTTTGGCTTTATAAGCACCTATAATGATAGAAAATTTACAGTTTTTCTTTAAATGACTTTATAAACCAGTTCAATTCTTCGATTTTTTTTTTTAACCGCAAATTCGTCTATACATCTTTCAAGAAACACTGGATTACTGGAAAGTTCTCTTAGTAAATCTTTTTCTATCGCTAATGAGCTGAGGTTACTAAGACGGTTGAAATTCTAAGAAATGTCTTTACACGTTTTAAGGCGCTCATATTCCTTTCACTACTCGCTGTTGTCGCTGGTAAAGTGAGAACTAAGCCAAGTAGTTTTGTCCCCTCTTCATATATGTTATCTAAACCATTTGTTACTAAATACTTTAACAAATTTTTGGGTTCCAGAGCTTTCTTTTCGTCTGCGTAGGTATTTTTTAGTTCATTCTGCAGCTTATCTTTAAAAAAATATCGAAAATTTTAAGCAAATTATTTAGAATAACCACAGGAAATTTTTTCTTATAATCTTTGAAATTTCTGTCGTTCACAAGTTCAGTGAATTCTAAACTTGAAAAATCTCTAAATCTATCTTTCATTTGAACAATTTGCGAATGAATTATCTCGTATACACTTGCTTCAAAGCAATTTTTTCGTTATCGGCAAACTGCAAATTTCCGTTTAACTCTTTGCATTTATCAATACAACCACGAATAAAATCCTCACCATTTCTAATATTTTCAAGCTGCTGAATGATGTGGCGAATCTCATTGTGCACGTGACAATGTTGATGGAGGCTGATTGTAGTAGCTTCAGTAAAGGTTCGATAAAAACAAAACATTCATCATAGACACACAGAAGGAAAACGAACATAGAGCTATCCAAATTCCTTTTCAAACCAATGGCGCAGTTAATGGAATCAGAGTCTCAAGATGAGTTTTCGTCTTCGATGATGTTTGAAAAAGCTTTATTAAGTTCTTGAAAATGAAATTTAACTGTTTGAACTGCTCTTGAGTGAAAATTCCATCGAGTGGTATTCGCTTGAGGTAGCTTAAAGCCCTGTTCAGTCAAAAGTACAGTTCTTTTAGACGATTTACTGAAGAAACTGTGAAACGCAGACAATGCACATACAAAAAGCTTTACTTGTTTTATGTTTTTTGAACCATGTAAAAGTACAAGATTCAACTGATGCGCGTAACAGTGTATAAAAAGTGCCTTTGCCCAGACAGCACAGCAAACTTGCAGCAAGCTTGATTTATCAAGTCAATAAGCTTGAAAATTTCAAGCGTGTAAGCTTAATGCAAGCTTGAATCAAGTGTTCTAGTTTACACTTGCCCAGCTTGCATTAAGCTTGACATTTCAAGCTTCTCAAGCGAACTCGCCCACATATTTTATTTTGCCACGCATTTTCCCCATCTACGCTGAAATTTCAATTTAATTTAATCTGTTTACATCAAGTGTTCGTGGCTGGAATAGAACCCGGGACCTTTCGGTTGGGAGTCGAGCACGTTATCCGTTCAGCTACTAAGCTTCACGCAGATATGACTAAAGTTTGAAGTGACTTATCACGCCGTTTTCTCGCCAGATTGATAAGTGGGCGATGTATTAATTGTTTCTTTTATTTTTCCATGGGATGCATCAAAATTAAAATAATGTTATGTGTGATTTAGAGACTCTACTATACTACTTTATAGGGAAATAAACATAATATAAACTTAAGAGCAGCACACGTTTTAAAACTTTCAGTACCGCAACACTCATGAGCAATACTGCTGGCCAAAATCGAGACAAACGACTGATTTTTAAATCAATTTCGTAGTATAATTGTATTTTATTTTGAAGAATTTCCATATTTGGAAAAATAGAAGGGGTTTACTTACTTAACACAAATTTTGTGTTAAGTAATCTGAAATCAAAGAAACAGATAGTTAAACGTTACTTCGAAATGCTATATCACAGTTGCTAACATGTATGGAATGCAAACACTTTAGTCATTTTTGTAAATATTTCTTAAAATAACAAATAATTAAAAAAATTTTGCTATTTTTTAACGCTAAAAAATTTCTTTACAAATGTGGTTAGTTATTTTCCTACATATTGGTATGCTAAATCGATATAAAGCATTTCGAAGAATTAAAAATAAGTTTAAATTAATTTATACAAATGTAAATTTGAATTATTTTCATTGTTCATACTTTATAATTAAAAAGTTATTTAACTTCTAAATTTTTTTTATCCTTTGTAATTTTATTTTAAAACTACAAAAGTGTAAGATGTACTATTTTTGGGATTTAAAATCTGTAGGCCCTGGGCAGTTGCCCCGTGTGCCCTGCCGGTAATATGGCACTGGTAATAAAATAAAACACATCTTTTAAGAACTTTCAGTAAATTTGAGGACGCTAGACAATTAATGTCCATTCTCTTTCACAGATGGCGCCATCACTGCGCACTTTGAAAGCTAAAGTCAAGCTTTCATTAATACTTCAAATTCAAGGAAATGTCAAGCTTGATTTAAGCTTATGTGCTGTCTGGGTGGGCAAGAATTTCTCACTAGCCTCTGTAACCCCCCCCCCCCCCCCATTTCGACCAGCCATCACAGATGCTCCATGATAAGTTTGGCTAATTATCTTTTCAGTGACGTTCCAGCCTTTTAAAACATCGTTAACTTTTGATAAGCCTTCAGCTGATTTATCTTTCGAAACATTGAAAAATCCGACAAATCTTTCCTCAATTCTGCCTTCAACGCAGTACCTTACGCTCATCTGACTCTTGCAAGATACATCAAGAGTTTCATCGGCTTGTATTGAAACAAAGGGAGCTTCCTTCAGTTCGCATTTTATTGTTTCATTTAGCATCGCTGGGATTACTTCAATTAAATCATTCTGTATATCAGGTGATGTTCCTTTGAATGAAGAAGATGAATGTAAATGATCTCGAATAACTGAATCATTCAAAGCTAGCAACTCTAAGAGCTCTCGATAATTTCCTTTATTAACAGAATCTGGACTCTCGTTATGTCCTCGAAAGGCCAGGTCTTGCTTTGAAATGAATATTATTTTTTTAATAAAGTTGCTCAAATCGGAAATTCCAGTCATGCACCATTCATTGTCTTTTTCACCAAATAATAAGCATACGAAGCAAAACATTTTTTGCTTTTTATCGCACACCGCAATCCAAGTATATCTGTTCTACGTGGCTGCCATGTGCGAGTAATACCTTTGTTTGTCGTCTACTTAATGTTCAGACATGGCGTAGGTCTTCTGTTTTTAAAGCTGCATCTTTCCTCTAACGTTATGTTCGATGCAGGAATTTTCTGCAGGTAATCAATAATATTTCATCGGACACAGTGTCCACTTGAGCCCTTTATTTTCCCAGAAAAAAAGCACTGCCGAAAAATAATGCAAAACAGTAGTGAAATAAAGCTAAAAGTTCCCACGATCGCTGACCAAAATCACCCGGAAACTGAAAGCTCTGAGCCTCTCCTCTTTCAATTGTACCCCGATATGCCAGCGTTCCTTACCGCTTAACTCCCCCGTACTCCAACTGATAAGACAGACTGACCGGCATACGCAGTGTCTTAAAATCCGTAAATCGCGCTTTCCTTTCTCAGGAAACTGGACGCAGGATTATCCGAGCGTCCCGCAGCTTGCCCTAAGCACAGGAGAGGAGAAAAATCCATGGGCGCAGCAGAACTGAAGACACGATTTCGCACATTTTACGTAATAGTTGTGAACATGAAACGGATGCAAGGCAAGACTTTAAATGCTATGTTTGGCAAAATTAAAAATTAAAAATGGGTACTTAACTGCGAATCAAATTCGTGCACATTCCAATTAATAAAACTGTGTGATTATTAAATGTTCTGGGAACGGTCAGTGTACAAGCGTTCCCTCACGCTACGCCACTAACACTTGTAAGGACTATTTTGCAACGTGTTTTCTTCTCATTCTGACTGAGTGCGTACTTTTGTCACCCATCAAAATGCCAGGGAACAAACACCACCCATCAATGAAATATGTGCATACTTTTAATCAACGCGACAACAGGGATAACAATCCACACTACGAATTGTACTTTGATTTTCTCCGCTTTTACGACGGTCTAAATAACCAGTACAGTGCGGAAATAGCTGACTCAATTCTAGACATAATTGCGCAACCCTCCATTGAACTGTTGATCCACAGCCCGGGGTTTTCTCGCTACTACGCCGTAAGGCAACCTATCAACTTGTTGCAAAAATACGGAATTGATTACACCATCACCCCGCATGTTCGCATACGCGGTAATCCCAAGCGCAAGCTTACTGATGATGAGGACACAGACTTATTGAAAAAACACCCGCACAACGATGGGAAAATAACTGAGGAAACTCAACCACCAAACAGTCCTTGTATGGACGTAACTGAAAATACAGAAAATGAGAATCAGACAGAACAATTCGACACAACTACCATGGAGGCCCTCCCGAGGTCCCCAGTCACGAACCATCTATCACGACCACCGCAAATGCGGTCACTGTCAACCAATCTGAACAAAAACAAGAAAACAACGTCACCACAAATGACAACACCGGCTTTAAGCTCGCCACCAACACTACTAAAAGCACCAAGCACCGTGTCTTCTGCGAGCTCAAGAACACAGACTACGGCAAGCACCTAGAGAATTTATCTAAAATTCTAGGATACAGAGTGGAATCCAAACTAACAGGAGACCTCTTCCTCCTGCAGCTGAAAGACGACTCCAAGCTACGTGAAGTACAATCATACTTTAAAGACAACCAAATCGGCTTCCAGACTACTGACCCGAAGAAAGAGCGTCCCCTCAAAGTTGTTGTTAAAGGGATACCTTGCTCCACCCCCACTCAAGAAATTGTAGAATTCCTACAAGACAACAAATTCAAGCCCATCAACATCAGCTTCATGAGAAGTAATAAGACCAAGGAATTGCTTCCCAACTGCATTATCGACCTCGAACGAACACCCAACGTAGAGGACATATACAACATAACGGACTACGGATACCTCAAGATCCGGGTCGAATCATTCAGAGGGAGGGCCGTCAAACAGTGCTATAAATGCCAAAGCTACGGCCACTCCTCATTAACATGCTATCTCACTCCCAAGTGCCTGAAATGCGCGGGCGACCATTTGTTTCGCAACTGCCCTACTAAGGGGAAAGATTCCGTGAAGTGTGTAAATTGCGGTGGCGGCGACGTGGCCAACTATCGTGGGTGTCCCAAAAACCCCGAAAATAGAAACAAACACTCCAAAGCAATTACTGACACGAGACAACCCAGGGCTGGGGAGTAGCGCGCTACTTGTAGCGAAACTAGAGTAGCCGCTACTTTTTTTTGTAGTTTGTAGTGTAGCGCGCTACTTTTTTTAAAAAGTAGTGTAGCGTGTAGCGCGCTACAAAAAAACAGTAGTTTGTAGCGAATTTTGGAAGCTACTTTTGCCGTGTCATCATTTCCGGCGATTGATCCCGTGGTGCAATTTCTCTCTCTTCTGACTCCAAGCATAACTGAAACTGATGCTTGAAAGACACCCAATCACTCCCCGCCCCCCCCCTCCCAGGGGACACACGCACACGAGGGGGGGTGAGGGGGTTTGCTTTGCCTGAAGCGGAAGCCTGACATTGTGCATCTTTTTTCTTTTTTTCGTTCTCAGTATTATTTGTAGAATCACCAATCTGCCATAAAGAGGAAAAAAAAGGAAGGTAAGAGAGGTCCAAAGTTGAACAGAGGTTATTTTGATGGGGCCTCGAGAGTCTCATTATCACACGGGCGTGTGGGCCCGTGAGCCCCTGAAAAATAAAGGCCTCGCAAATCTCTCCATTTATTGTATATTAAATTTATATATGCTGCAATAATAATTTTTATTAAGCTAAATTTCCTTTATCTATATCATAATTGTGTAACAATAAAAAGGCTTCGAGACTTATTTTCTGTTCTTCTTTCTAACACAATGATAATGGTTTCTAAGACTAGATCAATAAAATAGAAATTAAAGGCGTTATTGAAAATTTATGGCCATATGTACTTATCACAAAATATCCATTAGTTAGCATTTTTTTAAATATTATGATGAAGAAAAGAAAATTTTCTGGCAGGTGGAACTCAGCGCACACATACGCTAATAATACAAATGGATTAAAAAAATATTAAAATCAATTTTAAATGCACATTCTTGTTCTAAATGAGTATAAATACATGGGTAATTTTTAATTTAATTTTAGTATTATTTTGAAATGTTTTATTTTTATGCTGGGAAAATAGAAAACAATCACAAATAAGTTAAAATGTCTGTAATAGTATAGGGGCCCAAAACAACCTTTTTTTTTGCCCCGGGGCCCCTTCTATGTCTGATCAGGGTCTGCATATTTTTGACTGCTATTGCGTGTTTGCAACATAAATCAACATAAAAATGAGTATTTTTTGCTTTCGAAAAGGAATTTTACATATCTGTAAATTGTATGCTTTTGTAACATCATTAATTTTCTTTGATCTTTTTTTTTTTATTGCACCCATAAATACAGTGTAGTGTCCACTTGCCAGGATGATTGCCAATCATTCAGAATCCAGTATTCCGTGAACTTCCTTTTAGGCGATATCCTTTCAAATCTGACATGATATATAGTCAGTCCTCGCAATTAGCGATCCCCCCCCCCCCCCCATCCTCTCACTCACCATCTACGGAAAACTACGAAGCGTGAGAAAAACTTACGGTTTTCTCACAGGAATTTTCTTGAAAGCATCGAGACCGCTTCTGGAAGAGTCACCGACATTTTTAATTTTCTCTTTGCCTCCTCCTTATGATCGATGCATTGAACAACAATTTTATTTATGCTTAGTTTTACTAAGTTTATTTATATTAAGGTTTGGTCATTTTTCGACGTTACAGTGCACTTTTTTGAGTTTGGGCACTCTTTATTAACCTTGTGTCCTGGTGGTGTGTTCAACTTCCACAAGAGTAATGACAGTTCTGCAGTATTGTAGATTTTCAAACATTAATTAATCACGTGATTATGTTCTACAACTCGGAATGTTTTTTGTCTCAAAGAAGTGTAAAAACGGATTAGTACATTTTTCGTGGAACCTGAAACTGAAAAAAAGAAAGTAAATATGTAGAAATTGTACACATTTTTTTTTTTTTTTTTTTTTTTTACGAGTTGATAACCTTATCTTTTTTGAGTTTGTTGAAAAGGGATAAAAGGTATAAGCATATGCATCCAAGATATTATTTCAGGGGCTAAAAATATTGCTGACCTCGGTTACAGTGTTCTTCGTTTGTAGTGACAGTTTTCAGATTCGGTCCTAAGGTAGAGCGAACGGTGCGACCGCACCGGGCGCCATCTCTACCAAGGCTGTTCAGAATAATATAGCACTGTGGATGTCGGAAATGGTTTCATTTACCTGTTAATAATTGTTTAATAATAAATCTTTTAGTCAATGTACAGTAGTAATCAATCATGTTAATAGTGAATTTTAGTGAACTTTCTGTGAAAAAATAAATTATTAACAGGTACTCGAGGACGACTTATCAAACCCTACATTGTTACGTGATTCATAACCGTCTTATTTACCTTTGCCACTCTTTAACTTTTTGCCAATGAGTTTCAGAGCACCATGCATATTTGACAGTCCGTATATTATTGAAGTTGAAAGCCTCATTTTAACCCCTGAAAGCTTTTATAGCTAAATGTGTGGCGTAGCTAGGTGCAAGAGCTGATCTAGGGTACGTGGAGCCTCCCTGCAAACGTAAAGAAGCCCCGTGTTATGCTCCAGATTAAGTTTTCCTTAGTTTTTTAGTTCGAATATGGCGCTCCGATGCCTTGCTTACCGTGTCGGGCCGTCCCTGGCTACGGGGGAGCAAGGAAGGTCAACTGTACCCGGGCGCAGCATCGGCCAAGGGGCGCTAAATGGTATATGAAAGCTACCTAGTTGCATTTTTAAAAAATAGGAGGGGGCGCAAAATCTTCAGTTGTCAGGTGGAAACGAGATTTAGTCATTTGCTGTGGGACAGAGAAACTGTTCTCTCAGCTTGTTTCCATCCCAGATTCAAACTATTCTGGATTGAGGAGGAGAGGAAGACCGAAGCCAAAAAAATGGATGGAGGAATACCTCCAGAATATGTTTCCGACAACTTCAGATATCAGTATCGAGGATCAGCCCATGGATGATGACTTTTCTGGTTTTTTTTAATTTCTCTTTCGCATGCACTCGAAATAGTTACGAGGAAGAACTTACAAGGTTCTTGTCAGAGCCAATTAAACCCCTATCTTCGCTTTCGGCGTACACGTATATGAAAGAAGCCTTCAAAAAAACTAACACTGGCGTGCCGTGCCGTCCAGTGCATCTGTACAAAGATTGTTTTCGATTGCATTGGACGCATTTTCTCCTCGACGATCATGTTTGGCGGATAACAATTTTGAGATCCAGCTCTTGTTAAAATTTAATAAACATGTTTTTGAATAAATTTATGTGGTTTTTATTTTATACTAGAGGCATGGCAGTCTTCCATGAATATGTTGAAATTCTGCTTTCTTTCGTTAAAATTTTAAAGTGTCTATTATATTTAAATTATTAGGTTTTTTGTGTAATAATTTTCAGAATTTAATACGAAAATATGAGAATTTCTATTAATAATTAATAGTTTGTAAAATCCTTAGAGACTTATCTCTCTCTTAGCCTTAAAATAACAATATAATTCTATAAAATTCTTTTATACCTAACACAAAGTTGTGTTGATGATAATAACTTTTAAAATTTCTTTAACATAGAGGATTTTTTTAATGCAATGTTTTAAATAGATATATCATGAATTTAATTAGTAATTGTTTTCATTATTTTATAATATGCATATCATATGTGATGTTTTCAATTAAAACAATTATACAATATTACATGGTTCACACGGGTCATTCGTCATAAATCACTAATTTGGTAAGTCATGAAAAAAGGCCTTTATACTCATTAATTTTGATTTGTGCTCAAGAAACTAGAATGTTTGTACAACATGAAAGGGGTCTCAAAACGGACCTTTTTTTCCCGTTCAGACATCCATTTTATTATTATATTTTTAAAAACTTTTTTAGTTCTCATGATTTTTCTCATGCTTTCAGAGCTCACTTTCCCAATTTACTTTTATCATAGAGGTATTAAAACTTAATTAGTTTCAGCAATACTTCAATAATTAGCAGTAGTTGCCAGTAGCGTATATATAGGCTTCCATTTCGGGGGGAGGGGGACGATTCGGTATTTTAAACTTTATTGTTCTAAAGTTAAAAGAAATGTTTCAAAATAGCTCCTTTTTAATAATTGCTTTACATTTTCGGAGGGGGCCCGCCTCCCCCTGCTCAAATACTCGCCTGGTAGTTGTTTATTAGAGCAATAGTTTTTTCTAATTAAAGGCGAAAAGGTGCCCGGGGTCTTTCGTGCGTCCACCAAATCTGCGGCGCTCAACGCTACAAGGAAACCACCTTTTAATAAACGCGTTCTTTGGACGCCAGAGACACCCGCTGAGGTCATTAATCACGCTGTACGCGAGTAGAAAACCAAGGCTTTAGATATCGATAGTTTTCTCTAATTAGGATATAAATATCCTTAAATATGAATGTAATGCAAATTGAATCTGTTAGCAAAATTTGTCTCCTAAAAGTAGCGAAAAAGTAGCGAAGTAGCGACTACAAACAAATTAATCATGAGTTCGTACTTGAATTAGTAACACAATTACTACTTAAAACTACATTAAATAACGTTTGAAAGCACTGGGAAGCTTGAGAAATGCCTGATGTATACCTGAAGACTCGAGCATCCGTAGGCCTCTTTGGATGGCTCATCAAAATACACGCGCAGGCCCGTTACTAATTGCGAAGGCCCCGCACCAGCACTTCTCGGAAGACTGGAAGACCTCCATAGTGTGCCCAATTCCAAAGCCGGGCCAGTACCTTACTGTAGCTAGTTTCTACAGACCCATCAGTCTCCTCAGCAGTATTGGGAAGATTACTGAAAGGGTCATACTCAACAGACTGATCAGACACATCATCAACGGTCAAATCATGATCCCCGAACAGTACAGGTTCTGCGCAAAACATAGTACCGTCCACCAATTGCACAGAGTAATTGAAAATATTTCAGACGCGTACATCAACAAGGAACACACAGCCATCGTAGTACTGGACTTTGCTAAAGCCTTCGACAAGGTTTGGCATGATGGACTGATTTTTAAACTTAACGAACTACAGTTCCCCGATAGCCTGATTAAGCTCATTCATAATTACTTACAAAACCGCAGATTCGTTGTCCGTGTTGACAATGCGCTGTCTGCCGAACAGCCCATCTCAAGCAGAGTCTTCCAAGGATCCATACTTGGTCCCACATTATTCAGTATTTATGCCAACGATATTCCCCAAAGCGAACATACCACTTTAGCATTATTCGCGGACGACGCGGCTATTATCGGCCGATAGACCTACAAGACCACATTACAAAAAACAATAAAACACCACCTTAATCTCATCCTGCAATGGACTGCCAAATGGCACATCACACTCAATGCTGACAAATGCCAGGCAATCTACCTTTCAAACAGGCTACCACCTTCTAGAATTATGATTGACGATAATCCCATCGACTGGACTAGGTGTTACGTTAGATAAGAATCTAACTTAGAAAGCGCGTATCACTGATGCCAGAAACAAAATGACGGCCACCTTCCGCCGTCTTCATCCACTCATCTTCAATAGCAAAATCTCCAGACATAATAAAGTGCTATTCTACAAATCCATCATTAGACCCACCGCTACTTACGCTGCCCCGGTCTGGCAAACACATTTAAATCCAGCCTCAGCATTCTTGAACGACGTCAAAGCACCATATCAAGATCCATCAGACACGGACACCATTTCCTGTCTAAACAGACTATTCGACGGGATCTCAAGATCGCAACCTTCAAAAAAACTGTGCACAAACTATCACAACGGTTCTATTCAAGTAACAGAAACTTACCGAATGAAATTATGGCTGAGTTACCGGATTACGATACGGTAACTCAGCCGTATCGTAATCCGATAAGCACCTCGAGTACAGGTACTCCATTGTATACCCCTCAGCCAGTCAGTCAGTCAGTCATCACACTTTGGATATTTGCCAGCGCGGCGAGATGATATTGTAGGAGAAAGTAGATCGCTAAAGCTATTTACTATTAGTCTAAGAGCCAGCGACCGCCAGACCTTCGTCATAGTATAAAAGCTAAAACTTTCTCTGTGCATACCCCCCCAACAGAGGTAGGAACAATCGGCCACTATAACGTTTGGATGATCGTGGCTTTGGCAGGTAACAGGTGGCAAAGGTGTATAAAATTGCAGAATATTTTCGTCATTTCATAAAGCTTAATTTTTTTATATGTTCTTCGTCGCAGTACTAGAAACCACTTTATCCCTTGCCAGAAAGAAAAACATGATTCCAGCTAAGTGAATTCTTGAAAAAATAATAGAAAGTCTTTGATGACTCTAAAAATTTGCCTTTGTGTTCATGTGAGGCCAGTGGTCAGAGTTTGCAGGAGGAGAGAGAAGGAGAGAGGGTGCATCCCCATAGAATATCTATGGAATATTATATTATTTCTATGGAAGATGTCCCCCTCCTCGCCGAACAGCTAGCCAGTATCTCGGATTTCGTATTCGTAAACGGGGAACAGTCAGGAAATCTCATTCAATCCATTTTCTTTTGCTCGAATTGCTAAGTTCATAATTTTATAAATTTAAATTCATTTCATTCTTTTTCTTAATTTCTTAATCTGAGAATGAGTAAAAGGAATCAGTAGCCGCTTTTAAGTTTTTTTAAATCTGGTGAAAAAAAATTCCACACATCAATTTGAAGCAGAAAAGTGAACATTAATGGCAATTCAAGCAACAGTAATAAATTTTTGAATGCTGTAATTTTACATCTTAAAGAAAAGTTGAGAAAGCACAAAGAAATTTTGAGATAAATAAATATTTTAGTTTCACTGAAAATAACCTCATACCTACAGATGAAAACAAATTAGATTAACTGCTATAGAAGCTTTACAAGTATGCAACGCGCACGATGATATTTTCCCGAATATCCATAAACTTTTAAAAACTTTAGTCACTTTGCTTGTAACAGTATGTACTACTGAAAGTTCGTTTTCAACTATGAAATGTTTAAAAAATTACTTAAGAAACAGTAAATTTGAAATGTGTTTAAATCGTCTCTGTCATACATGTATAAAAAATAATTTTCTGCAAGTGTTATTCACTTACAGAAAATTAGGGAACTAAAATCCAGGAAACCTAAAAGAGATAAAAGTGAATTGTAGAAAGATAAAATGTAGATAAAAAAAGAGTCACCTGAATGGGGCTCCCATCTACATGAAAATAAAACACTTCCACAGGCAAAATTTCAGTGGAAATATACGAGGGATAACTTGGATTCTGTAATCCCAGGGAAGCAATTCTCTTTATCTTTCGCTCCTCGCGAGGCTGTCGATCTAACGGTCTGGAGTTTTGGTAGGTTTTCTCCAGATGCAACATGAATAAGCGTTAGAACCCTTTAGAAAGTCCTCATCCTAGGCAGATACCCCCGCGTGCAGGTTTGCCTTAAAACACAAACACAAACTTTCTTTCACTCCGATAACCCGAAGTGTAACTGGGAGCATAAAATACACAGGCCATCACCGATTAAAAAATAAAAATGCAACTTCTGCCATAGCAATACTATGCTTAATAAGAGCCAAAATTTGCAACAGCGCTATCTGTTAACCAGGGACGTACCCAGAAAAAAATTTCGGAGGGGTCCAAACGGTGAAAAAGGCAGAATTTGTCACAAAAAGACTTCTTCATTCTTATTTTGTTAACAAAAACTGAAATTTCGGGGGGGGGGGGTGGACCCCCTGGACTACCCCCCTGGGTACGTCCGCAGAATTAATCCTTTTGCTGATGCAAGTCCTTCCCAATCTAAGTCCATGGATTTAGGTTAGCTAGCTGATGCTGCCATCTACATGTTTGTTATTTTATTACAATACATGAAAGCGTCCAGCCAGAGTTTGTTTATTGGCAGGGCAACCAGGGCACTTGCCCTGGGCCCAAGAATTTCAATTGCCCAAAAATGTATATTTCAACAAATTTTTATGTATTAAAAAATTAAATTATTAAAACTGCGTGTAAAAATTTAATTGCCATTTTCTCGAAATTACTCTAGTTGGCTGTTCATTCTCGGAGTCGGCATTTTACTCCACCGAGGATATTTATTAATTGTGAAAATAAGTACAGGTATACGAAAGTCCTTCCGTACGTATTCCTTAGTGCATGCACTTACATTTAGTATTTAAACTTTATACATATTTTTGTAGATATATGTGCCCAAAACAACTTAGATGCTAATATGCAATTTCTCGTAAGTGCAAAGCCCCAAAATTTTTATTTGTCCAGGGCTCAATATCGTGATGATCGGGTCCTGCGTCCAACATAATTCCAAGTTTCATTCGATTCCATTGCCATTTTTCAGGAATGGAACAAAATGTGGTTGGAACAAAGGACGGAAGAAAGTACCCGTCGTTGACGTGTTACTACGTAATGCAAATTTCCAAAAAAGCCTCAATTTTTGACAGCATTACAAGTAGAAAGAACGGAATTAGTATATTGGGAATCGTATAGAAAGCAAAATTATAACTTCTGTCTATTTTTAAAAGATTCCTGCTAAATTTCATTGCACTCTCTTGATTCTAAATTTCATTGCACTCTTTTGACTCTAAATTTTATTTTATTCGCTTGAGTGGTTTATACGTAATCGATAATTTTTTTTCACATTTTGAATAATTTTTTGGAAAATCTCTAATCAAAATTTTTAAAAAATAGGACACCTATAGTTTAAGTTAAATGACCACCTACCATGTCACCAAGTTTCATTTCATACGTTTTAGTCGCTAATACGTGATGCGCATCAATTATTTATACATTTTGAAACGATTTCGCAATATCTCAATCTAATTATTACTATTTTTTTTATAGCAACAGGTACAATTAAACTGAGTGACTATCGGCCATGCTCTTAATTTGATTTCATATGTATTTGTCATTATTATGTAATTCACAAACGATTTTGAAATAATTTTCGCAAAATCTCAAAATCTAATCAAAATCTTTTAAAAATTTGAACCCTATAGTTTGAGTTGAGTGACCATCCCAGACAGCACATAAGCTTAAATCAAGCTTGAGATTTGGCTTGGCAATGCAAGGTTGGCTTAAGCTGGATTTTCACTTGCAAAGTGCGGTGATGGCGCCATCTGTGAAAGAGAATGGACATTAATTGTCTAGCGACCTCAAATTTGTTGAAAGTTCGTAAAAGATGTGTTTTAACGGGGATGGGATTTTTTTATTACCAGTGCCATATTACCGGCAGGGCAAACGGGGCAACTGCCCAGGGCCTACAGATTTTAGGGCCTAAAAATCTTACATCTTACACTTTTGTAATTTAAAAATAAAATTACAAAGGATAAAAAAAAATTCAGAAGTTAAATAATTTTTTTAATTATAAAGTATGAACAATGAAAATAATTCAAATTTACATTTGTATAAATTAATTTAAACTTATTTTTAATTCTTCGAAATGCTCTATATCAATATAGCATACCAATATGTAGGAATTTGTAAAGAGAAATTTTAGCGTTAAAAAATAGCAAAAATTTTCAATTATTTGTTATTTTAAGAAATATTTACAAAAATGACTAAAGTGTTTGTATTCCATACATGTAATGTTAGCAACTGTGATATAGCATTTCGAAGTAACGTTTAACTATCTGTTTCTTTGATTTCAGATTACTTAACACAAAATTTGTGTTAAGTAAGTAAACCCCTTCTATTTTTCCAAATATGGAAATTCTTCAAAATAAAATACAATTATACTACGAAATTGATTTAAAAATCAGTCGTTTGTCTCAATTTTGGCCAGCAGTATTGCTCATGAGTGTTGCGGTACTGAAAGTTTTAAAACGTGTGCTGCTCTTAAGTTTATATTATGTTTATTTCCCTATTAGTAGAGTCTCTAAATCGCACATAAAATTATTTTAATTTTGATGCATCCCATGAAAAGATAAAAAACACAAATAACATATCGCCCACTTATCAATCTGGCCAGAAAACCGCTTAATAATTCACTTCAAACTTTAGTCATAACAGCACAAGGCTCCGTTGGCTGAATGGATAACGCGCTCGGCTACGAATCGAAAGGTCCCGGGTTCTATTCTAGCCACGGACACTCGATGGAAACAGATTAAAATAACTTAAAATTACAGCATAGAGGGGGAAAATGCGCGGAAAAATAAAGTATGTGGGGCGCGGGCGCCCCGTGTGTTTAGAAATTTTTTTTTTTTGGAAAATTTTTTAAGCTTGAAATTAAGCTTGAAATGTCAAGCTTGATTCAAGCTTGACTTGATTCAAGGTCAAGATTGCTGGTCAAGCTTGATTCAAGCTTGACCAGCAAGCTATTTATTAATGCAAGCTGGGCAAGTGTAAACTAGAACACTTGATTCAAGCTTGCATCAAGCTTACACGACTGGAATTTTCAAGCTTAATTCAAGCTTATTGACTTGATAAATCAAGCTTGCTGCAAGTTTGATGCAAGTTTGCTGTGCTGTCTGGGATCTATCATGCCACCCTGTATCATTTCATTCGCTTCAGTTGTTATTACGTAATGCGAGAATAAAGATTTACGCAGCTTGAAATGGTTTTTGCAAAATATCAAAATTTTCAAAAAATCCAAAGTTTGTAGTTTAAGTTGAGTGACCGCCTATCATGCCACCCAATATCATTTCATTCGCTTTAGTCGTTATTACGCGATGCGCTAACAAAGATTTACGGAGCTTGAAACAATTTTTGCAAAATCTCTAAATCTTACCAATTTTTTTTTTTTTTTTAAATCGTATGCATTTTAAGTTGAGTGACCACCTATCATTTTGCCAATTTTCGTTTCATTCGCTTCTGTCACGTTTACGTGATGGTCGGACGAAAAAAGCTACACCGACAGAATGACAGAACGACAGACAAACTTTTTTTTTAGTGTCGTACTGGATTCCCAGGTGCGTGAAACGGACAGAAATCGCAAAATTTTTGAATTCCAAGTAATGTACAGAAAAAGTCTAATTCTATTTATATAGATATATGCTTTTCCTACAAATGTTAATTCGAAATTTATTAAATTAAGTGTACTTTGAAACTAACATTTATGCTTTAGAATTCACATACACCCTCTCAAAAAACATTCGAGTAAAAGTCAAACTCCCTACGTCAGTTTCGTATATTAAAATTTAGCATAAAATATGAATATGAATGGTTATGCATAATTACAGTTTTTCATATTTCCGTGGAGAATCGTGTGGTTTTTTAAAAACTAATTAAACATTCGCAAATCCTTCTTTGCATGAAAGTATTGTATAGATTGCTTCGAAATATAAATTAATTGTTTATTTTTCAAGGAATAAAGTTCATAATCAAGGTTAGTTATTATCTGCATATTCGCCAGATATGTTTGTCACACGTAAAATGTCATTTTGATAATTTACAAATATGGTATACATGGAATAACATGCCCAGGGACGGACACACAAAAAAATTGCGGTTGGGGTACTTTTTTTTGTGTTCTTTTACTTATAAACGCATTTGATTTTTCAAAACAACTTAATACCTTATAATATGACCGAAATTCGTCGGGGGAGGGGGGAGGGGAAGGTGCTCGTCTCAATGTCTAGGTTCCAGGACCGGCCAACGAATATGCACGTTTTGGTAAACTTGATACGTGTAAATGAACCCCCCAGTTATTGGGATCAAAACGACCATGTCCCGATGTGGTCCGATTAACTGGAATCCACTGTATATATCATACATTTTCTATGTATTTATACATATGATCATATATGTTTTCTATAATATATATTTTCTATGTATTTATACATAAATTTATTAAAATAAATCGGATTAAGTGTAAAATAAACAGTGTCACTCACCGGATTAAAATCTATAATTATACACGATCAAATAAGAAAAATAAATTATTTGTTTTGGGTCCATTTTCTTTCACTTTTATGATTATTGCAAGCGGTAATTAGAAATTTAAGTCTCTAAGGGTATATATGGCTATGTTAGTTTTATGGTAAGAACTACTAGAACCAGAGAAAATATATTATCATTTAAGTATTCGGTTTTGAATGAGCAATACGACTTTAAATTTAAAACTAAAATTGAAAACGGAGCGCTTCTGGACCCCGCAGATACTATCATCGGTCAATCCTTAATATTCAATATTTTAGTAATACACAAAATTCGTCCAAGAAGTAACTAAAAATATATTGCTAAAATATAAAATTTTATATATTTTTATGCACATTTAAGCTTGTTTCATCTGAAACTCTGATGCATTTTCATGTACACAAATGAAAGGAGTCAAAAATTGGTATTGAAAGTTGACCAAAAATTTATAAAGCGGATTTTAATGCAGGAGTCAACGGAACCGTCCAAATCTTTTTATTTCTCTTAAGGTCTCCGGAAGTATGATGATTGTCCTCCATGCTTTATTTTTATGTGTACAAGTACAGTAAGCCTGGATAAATATACAAGCACTTGGAAAAAATCCCATCTTTATTTTAATAATGATGTAGCAGGTACACCTTGGATTTATATTGATAAAAATTTAGTCAAATGATTTTACTATACACTTTTTTTTGGTACTTATATATTATCCCGGCGGCCTGCCAAGATGTGCGATGTTTCGCCAAGGTAACTGATGGACACACAAAATTATTGATGGTTCGGAATACGATTGGCAACAATTTGCCAGCACATTTGACGAAAAAATAGTTTGGCGGGAATGACCGCCGGGATAATACGGAAGTACACATTTTTTTTTTTTTTTTTTTTTTTAAATTTTCAAAGTAAGTCAGTAATGTATATATGATATGAAGGTATTTTTTCAAGGGCTTTATATGTATGCAGGCGACTGTAAGAAAGACGCATTTTTAAACATTAAACATGTAGCATAAAAAAAATAGCAATATGTTATTCCTCGGTTATCTAATGCCCGTTATTGAAAAAGGTGTATATAAAAAGAAAGCGCGCGCAATCTTAAAAGGAGGCATCCACTTAATAATAATAATAATAATAATAATTCATATATATGAAGTTATTAAAATCGTCTTCGTCGAAAATACTGTAGGTAGAATTTATACAGGGTTAAACAAAAGAATTTCATATAAGGGTTCCAAGAGACGTGGTTTTGTAAATAAAGTAACTGAATGGCTTTCACTTGTTTACTTCCATTGTTGTAGACGGGACGGCATTAATTCTCTTCAGTGGCCAATGCTGCTCTCTATCGCGTGTTTGAAACAATGGGTGGCTAACAGACTAACCTGCTGTTTCAGCATAGATTATTATCAGCGCCAGCGCAAGGTTATCCGGCGTCAACCTGCAAAAAAGTTAAAATCGCCCCCCCCCCCCCTCCTTTTTTTTTTTTACAGGAGAAATAAGTTTCCAAGAAAGCATTTGTTGAAAAAAAAAATAATAAATTTATTTATCGGGAAAAATTAATTTTTCTGCATTTCATATTTACAAACTTTTCTATAATTTCTTTTGTATCTATCTTTTGACAGATTTCATTTTCAATAGCAATTAAAGCTAGATTTATAAGAGTCTTTCCTGAGATATACTTGACCGTAAATACGTCTTGATCAATTTTAATTTTAAGAATAATCTTTCTCTACCAGCAATACTAACAGGAATGCTGAGTAGTATTCTCAATATGATATTCACGTTCGGGAAGCACAATTTATTTGACACAATTAAGTTCAGAATATCGAATGGGTCATTCATACCGGCTGTAAAAATGTCTTCGGAAGCTACTATTTCGTCAAAAAGTTCTCCTGCGTTAATATCTTTACTATCACCATATTGTAACAATTTTTCTAAATTACTGCATTTTATTTTCAAATCAACATTATCGATTTCCGATAAATTTCACAAGAAACTAAAACTATCGCAGTGATTTTTCATTGCGTCAAATCTTTCATTTAATGATGCCCAAGCTGTATCCAAAACTCTAAAAAGACATTTCTCCCAAATTTCTCTTCTGTAGATTGAGGAGATTCGTCAGCATGTTCGTAATCGAAGTGACATTTCTTTTTCCGTCGTCGGATTTCTTCAACAGTTTTAAAATGGGGCTCGCCATCCGCTTCTTCACTAAGTTCTTTGGCTTTCTCAAGAATATTTTTGTAATTGAAGTTACTTCTATGTTCTTGAATGAATGATTTTAAGTTACTTATTGCCCGTAAGGCTAGTGTGACATTCAAAACCTTTTCTTGCAATTGTTTGCTGACAGGATTAATTCTGTTAAGCAAATCGCGCCAAAGTATCAAGGAACAAATAAATTTATAATCCTTGATTTTGGCGCACAGACTTCGTGCTTCGTGGTGCACTTCTTTTGAAAAGCATATACCTTCGGATATTTCAAAACGAACGTCATAGATTTCTCCTAGTTGATATCTTAAAGGTCGAATGGCTTCAATTTTGCTTTCCCATCGAGTGTTTGAGAGGGGTTTCAATGTTAAACAGGAAATGTTTTTCAAAAAAAACTGCCCATCGTTTAGAAGAAGACGCAAATAAATTGTATAATTCTTGAACTGTCGAAAAAAAAAAAAAAAAAAAAAAACGAACAGTATCTGCATTCATCTTTGTTGCATTGTTAATCATTAAATTTAAGCTATGAGCGGCACAGGAAACATAAAAAGCTCGAGGATTTAATTTTAGGATATTATTTTGAAGACCATTTTCCTTCCCTTTCATATTTGCCACGTTATCATATCCCTGGCCTCTCATATCATCTAGAGGAATGTTCCACATTTTCAACATTTCCATTACTGTCTCACATAGGCCGATACCTGTAGAATTATCAACTTCAATAAAGCCTAAAAAATGCTCCTTGTTTTCAGCCCCTCCATCACTGCAGACGACAAAACGTATGACGACACTCATCTGTTCAGTTTTGCTAACATCAGGTGTGCAGTTCAAAATTATAGAATAGTACTTGGCCTTTCGAAGATATAGTAAGATTTTCTTTCTTATACTACTGCCAATAATTTGCAACATTTCATTTTGACTATCTTTGCTTAGATAATGAACTTTACTGTTGCTACCTTTAGGTCGTAATGCTCTTTCTACGTGAAATTTCATAACTGGGTCGAACTTTGTAAACAATTCCACTAACTTTAAGAAGTTTCCGTTGTCTTTTTGGTACAGCCCATCAGATGAGCCTCGAAAGGCTAAATTCAGCCAAGCAATTTTGTGATCTCAATCAGTCTTCCTAATACATTTGACAAATGCTTTTTTTTCATTTTCATAGATCTCTTGTATTTCGGAATCAATTGTTTTATTTTTCAAATTTTCCTCAAGATCTTTCCATTTTAAGAAATTTTTCATATGTGCTCTACTAGTCTCATGCCTATGCAAGGTTTTAGATACATTTATCCAATCATAAAGCCTTTTACGAGGCTACTACTGTCAACTGATGCAAATATCTTACAACATAGAAGCAAAAAACAGAATTTGTACTCATGGAATATAATAGCCATGTACGGGGAACTAATTCTCCGTTTTCCATTTTTCTGTTGTAGTATGTATCACTAAATTTACGGCCATTATCACTTTTCGGATATATTAAGCCTTTCTTTTGAATAGGCCTTCTTTTGAATATTATATATATATACCCTATATGTATCCCAGACAGCACATAAGCTTAAATCAAGCTTGACATTTCTTTGAATTTGACGCATTAATGCAAGCTTGACAGTTCAACTCATTCTAAGCTGACACCAAGCTTGCAGGAGTCAAGTTGAATTGTCAAGCTTAAATACAGCTTGATTTAAGCTTGGCAATTGCTACTCGCTTGATTTTTCCTTTTTAAAGGAGCGTAGATGGCGCCATCTGTGAAAGAGAATGGACATTAATTGTCTAGCGTCCTCAAATTTGCTGAAAGTTCGTAAAAGATGTGTTTATTTTATTACCAGTGCCATATTACCGGTAAGGCAAACGGGGCAACTGCCCAGGGCCTACAGATTTTAGGGCCCAAAAATCTTACATCTTACACTTTTGTAATTTAAAAATAAAATTACAAAGGATAAAAAAAAATTCAGAAGTTAAATAATTTTTTTAATTATTAAGTATGAACAATGAAAATAATTCAAATTTACATTGTATAAATTAATTTAAACTTATTTTTAATTCTTCGAAATGCTCTATATCGATATAGCATACCAATATGTAGGAAAATAAGTAACCACATTTGTAAAGAGAATTTTTAGCGTTAAAAAATAGCAAAATTTTTCAATTATTTGTTATTATAAGAAATATTTACAAAAATGATTAAAGTGTTTGTATTCCATACATGTTATGTTAGCAATTGTGATATAGCATTTCGAAGTAACGTTTAACTATCTGTTTCTTTGATTTCAGATTACTTAACACAAAATTTGTGTTAAGTAAGTAAACCCATTCTATATTTCCAAATATGGAAATTCTTCAAAATAAAAAACAATTATACTACGAAATTGATTTCAAAATCAGTGGTTTGTCTCGATTTCGGCCAGCGGCAGTATTGCTCATGAGTGTTGCGAAAGTTTTAAAACATGTGTTGCTCTTAAGTTTATATTATGTTTATTTCCTTATTAGTAGAGTTTCTAAATCACACATAAAATTATTTATTTTGATGCATCGCATGGAAAAATAAAAAAAAAACAAATAACATATCGCCCACTTATCAATCTGGCCAGAAAATCGCTTAATAATTCACTTCAAACTTTAGTCACAGCTGCACAAGGCTCCGGCGGCTGAATGGATAACGCGCTCGGCTACGAACCGAAAGGTCCCGGGTTCTATTCTAGCCACGGACACTCGATGGAAACAGATTAAAATAACTTAAAATTACAGCATAGAGGGGGAAAATGCGCAGAAAAATAAAGTATGTGGGGCGCGTTCGCCAGCGGGCGCCCTGTGTATTTAGAAAAAAATTTTAAGCTTGAAATTAAGCTTAAAATGTCAAGCTTAATGCAAGCTGGGCAAGTGTAAACTAGAACGCTTGCATCAAGCTTACACGCCTGGAATTTTCAAGCTTATTGACTTGATAAATCAAGCTTGATGCAAGTTTGCTGTGCTGTCTGGGATGTGTGTGTGGGAGAGAGAGAGTATTTATACATAAGATGATGATATTATATTCAATCAAACAGACCTCCCCACTCTCCTAAAAAATGTCAGACCCCCTTCCAAAATTATTTTCTGGGTACGGCCCTGGTAATATATGCTCCTGACCCCCCCCCTCACCCCCTCTTTAGCCTTGCAACACATTTTATCAGACAAATAAACAAATTATATATACACTGCAATCACTATTAATACAAAACATATCTTCCTAAAATCTGTCCATTAAAAAAATTTTTTTTGCTTTGGGGATAATTTGGCGCCCCCCTGTGTTTGGAGCCCGCCTGCTAAGAAGGCCTTGCAGGCCCGCTTCCGTGGGCCCTGATTATTATCACATTTTCCAATTTTTGCATATTCCTGAATTAATAAATAAATTTCCGACATCAATTATACGAAGAATTGATACTGTTTTCTCTATGTATAAAATTAAAAATTTATGCATGTGTAACTATCTATCATTCAAACATCTTGCAGAAATAAAATTCATTATTCGAACAGGGAGGCAGGGAAATTAAATAACACCCATGAATTTTTTCGACCACGTTTAGATCTTAGTGTCTTATATGTAAGGCACTGGGTGGAAATGCGTTAACTAAGTGCTAAGCGGTAGTGCTAGTGCAAGCACAAATAAAATCGTGTTGGAAATTCTTTCATAGTGGATGATTTGAGGATGACACATCTTTCTTTCCTTCGTCTTCTTTTTTTTTTTTCCTACAAGGTTGGCATAAAAATGTTGAATAACTCATTCAATAAAAACAATTTTAAGAGCATTTTTAAAGTACGTATAACAGGTAATAAATTTGTACGCAAACTCCCCCCTTTAATTTGCATTAAATAGAAAGAAAACTACTCTCACATTGTTTACTGATCTACCCTTTTTGAATACAAACACCTTCATATGTAGATGGTACTTATTATGTGACTCGTTAAATTACAAATATTAAATAATTGGATTAACTTAAAACCGAAAACGTGCTTATTACCATTATTTCAAAATCGCCCGCTCTAAGCTGAAAACATTATTGTGAACTCGTAGATATTGCCTTAATTCTTCGATGGCGTGCATATTATTGTCGCACCGTGATGTTATATAGCTTATAGCCCTTCTCATTAACCCTTTAACGTGCAGTGTTTCCGCTCTGGGAACACCAAAGTCTGACGTTTTGACTGTTGCCAGTCACGAAGAATAGATTTGATAGCTATAAAAATGTTGCGGGTGACATAGCTATACGAGAATCCTTCACTTTTTAGAACGTCATTTACCGTCAAAAAATTGTCACAATTATTTTTAACAGCACTGACATCTGCTGAAAAATGGAAGATCGCGAGAACAGCCGGATAGAGTGCCCAATGCTGAAAAAAGGGCAGCCGTTGCCATCGCTGTGCGCGGGCACCACCAGCTGTCGTCAAAAACGGGTCTCTAGATCTGTGGCACGCTATGAACGTTTCGTTCGTCCGCCATCTTGCTGGTAGTTAAGTTGAGCGATGGCAACGGCTGCCCTTTTTTCA
Source organism: Cheiracanthium punctorium (assembly GCA_038373885.1). Taxonomy (NCBI): domain Eukaryota; kingdom Metazoa; phylum Arthropoda; class Arachnida; order Araneae; family Cheiracanthiidae; genus Cheiracanthium; species Cheiracanthium punctorium. Next base: position 418,106 of record JAWZYV010001774.1, read on the forward strand.
GCATTGGGAAAGGGTTGCGCCTCAAAGGGTTAAACGGGCTGTCTTATGCAAAAAGAATTTTTGAAGTCGAACTGGTAGTTCCTGAGATTAACCGAATTCGAACAAACACTGTGTCTTAATAAATATTACATTAATCACATTAATACTGATATAGACATAGGTTTGTTTATCAATCGTGAGTATGTATTATACACCATATCTTATTATTATTTTAAAATCTGTTCAAGATTCGCGTGATGTGTTGCTTGAAAGAAGAAAGAAAAGAAAAAGGGGGGGGGGGAGAACCAGCCATGTCTATCACACAGGAAATGATCATTTAAATACTCCGAAGGAGTCGCATGAATGCATTAAGTTTGTAAACAAAAAGTTAATTCGTAGTAACGAGAACATTCAAATAAAAATATTATTTTAAAAGCTAAAATTAATTCAAAACTTTGTAAAATAATGCACACAAAAAGATACTTAGCAAAACAATTGTTTCTAATGATACAAAAGGTCCAACCATCATCCATATGAAAAAAAAAAAAAAAAAAAAAAAAAATCCAGCATCCAGACAGGCAGAAATTACATTCTTTGAATTTTGTAGAAACTGGATGTATTCCATTATACAGGGTGTCCAATGGCTATATATGGCTATATAATAAAAGACCGTATAAAAATTTAAATTTCGTAATTTTTATAGGAATTGATTTATTGTTTTGATTGTTTCTGGTATAATAGATTATATAATTTATACAATTCAAAGCACTTTTGCAATTGGAACTGTGTGGACACCCTGTATTGTAAATAAACCGCATTATTGTGATCAATGAGATTATTAAGTTTGGACATAATTATTAAAAATTATGTCCCAAAAAGCTGGTAAGATGCCTTGAATCAGGGGTGACCAAAGCGTACCGCATGCGTCAAACTTGGTGCATTCATGTTTTGCGCAAAATTGACATGAGGCATAACTTCGTTCACGGAAATATTGTTATTTCTTACTAACTGCGTGCCCGTTCTTCGCACGGTAGGAAAGGAATACTTTCCTAAAATATTAAAAAAATAAAAATTAAAAAATCTAAAAATAAATAAATAAAGTTCAGGTAGTACTTTCTGTTGAAACTATCGCGAGACATATTAACCCAACGTAGGATTATAATTTAGTTAGTTGTAACACGACCGTTGAAAACTGATGAATAGAACACTTTCACTAAATATTTATTAACGTGGTATACTGTGCTTTAATCCATATTAACCTTACAAATATACTAAAACTACCTATTACTTATATTAATATTATCTATCTTCGTTTCTCTCTCTTTAATGCTCAATTTAAAGAAACAGCTTAGATATTTGAAACCAATGGTTGCTTTTGTACACTTTGGTGATTCTTTGCAATTTATGCATTAGCGTAAACGATAAACGTTTTTTATAATGGTTGCTATTAAAACATCTCTCCATATATTTTTAAGCACAGTCACATTTGCGTAGATGAAATATTTTGCTTATCCCTGCAAAATATTTCATCTCGCCGTGGTGGAAAATATCCAAGCTGTTTCCAATCTAAATATTTAAATCCTCCATGGTTCAGTCTCGTGAAAAAAAATGAAACTGTGTTATCTCGAGGAGCTACTTAGAATCGCTCAAATTGAGAATAGGATGGATTAAACTGTGTTGCTGAGTTTAATAATTTCGCGCAATTTTTAGTTGAGTCTGGTTATTCCTTCACCACCCCTTCTAACCGACCCACAACTCGCCAAGCTTCTGATTCAGTTAAAATCCTTCGTTAAGACATTACGCTCATTAAAACACAGCAATAGGCATTTTCATAAATTTCTACGGAGCTATCTTGGCACCCCCCCAGCTTTGCTTATATCTTTACTTAAATTAAAAAATAAATATTTCATTAATTCTTAATATTTCACTTATTATTTAAACCACCCATCAGTATATTTAGTTTTTGATACCAATGTAAATTATAGTCAGAATTGAATCAATGCTCCCAATTTGAAACACAGTGAAAATTGTTTAAATTTTTCCCCTTTTAAATGAGAAGACAAAATATGAAAAAAAAAACGAATTTAAAATATGGCTGGATCTCAATGCGGTTTGTAAAAGGTTAATACTGAAAATAAATAAGTAAATTGAAACAGAAACCGTCTGCATTTCACTATACAGTTCTGTTAAAAATCTTTTTTAGCATAGATATTTGAAACCGGTAAATTACACTTACACTAAAAACAACCCGCGAGTTCATTTGTTAGAACATCGTTTTGTAAACCTATGATAATTTTTAAATAAAATATTTAACAGATAAATTTATTTTTTAGCTCAAAGAAAAAAAATAACAGATTTTTAAAAAATAATAAACTCTGATGAATACGTGACTGGATCATGCATCTAACCTATAGACCAAAAAATGGCCATAATGTAAGTATTTTCTTATATCTTATCTTGTCAGAAATTTACATTTCTAATTTGGCATATCGTGGTTGTCAAACCAATATCTGCTATGCGCAAAAAATTTATTTATTATTAGCAGTTATTATTTGACAATATTCTGACTGATTCCCATGGCATATTTTTAAGCGATCACAGTTAGGGACCGATTTGCAGAGATAGAGGACCAGGGCAAAACCTTCACTGGGCCCCCCCCCGCCGCCTCTTACGAAAACTTTCTTATACAATACAAAGTAACTTTCATATCGCACTATACAAAGAATTATGTTATAACACCATAAAAATGATTATTTAATCAAGATGCAAAAAGAAATGCCATAGTTCGATAATAATATTATGTAGGATAATAATATTACAGTTCTTTTATTTAATTTTCAATCATTACTTTCATTCCATACTTTTTTCAAGTAACATGCTTCACGATATTGTTGTATTTATTTCCCCATATCAGAGGATTTATTTACACTGGGGTAGATCTTTACTTTACTCCGCTAAAGAAACTATTCCTTTTTATCCCTTTCGATTGAAATTAAACTCTTATGGTATCAGCATACAACACTACCTAGGCCATAAATAAGTTTGCGCTGAATAACTGCATGTCTCCGTTTAACTAAAAGGGCATGGATATAATGCCAGAGCTATGGAATAGTAAACGAAATTATTATTACTATTATTGTTCATAAAATTAGTTTTTCTGTCTCTTGTTTTAAATTAAAATCAAAATTTGCAACTTCTCAAATTTAAAGGATAATTTGGGGTCCCCTTATTGTTGGGGGCCCGGGCACTTACCCCGAAAGTCCTACCGGAAATCAGTCCCTGATCACAGTTCACCGTTTAATGCTTAGACAATCATAGAAGTCTTTTCATGAGCATATTTAGTTGATAAACTAGTCATAATAGTTAAAATGTCGAAATCTCCAGAAAGTACAAATAGCAGATATTCATTTGATAACGATGATATGGTCCCTATGCACAGTATTCAATTTTCAACTAATTTATTCAATTTTAAAAATACCGTTGTGTGGTTTTTTCCTTAGGATCTTCTTGGAATGAAAATAAAAACTTTTTAATTGAGGAAATTAATAAATGGGATGGGGAGGGAGTCGTATACAAATTTAAAAAGTGTAACTTTTTAAAAATTAGCGAGAGGCTTTTTTTGTAACATAGTCTTTTTGCCTACCTTATTTTGAGCACTTTTTAATTTATATTTCCGATTTATTTTAAATAGACGGAAAATTAAAGAATGTTACTTTATTTCTTTGACACGATTGTACAGCGGTGGGATAAGGCCTAAATTAGAAGTGGGCAAGGTGAATTTTGCTCCTCAACGTCTTTTATTTGTGAGTAACATTTTTTAAATAAACTAGGGGCCAAGGCCCACAGACTCGCTAAGCTCGCTTTTCGTATGAGGCATTCGGCCCCTAATCAGGCTTATTCGTAAAAAAGACATAATTTCAACAGACAAAACCCGAAGATTGGATACGATAGAATGTTACTGAGCTACGCATTGCTTGGTTCTTGCATGTTCATTGGTACATAAAAATTTAAACTTCACACTACAGTAGACCCCCTCCCCCTCATAACACGGAAGATATTTTTTGTTATGGGAATCCGTGTTGTACGGGTCCTGAGCTATACTACACCTGGAGTGCGGACTCTTATGACACCTGGAGTGCGGCTTATACTCGCTGGAAAAATTATTTGCATTCTTCAGAAACACAATGATTTTCAATGTTGCCATTCAAAAGTTATATTAATTAGGAGCTAAAGCATAATAAAATCAGAACATCTGTTTCAGCTGTATTTTTAATAATGTAAAACCTATTGGACACCCTTCGAATTTGCCACCCATTGCGATTTTTCATTATTTGGCGACTTGCGTACATGTAAAGTTAATAAAAGCTACGGAACAGATAGGATAGCTTGCCACCAATGGCAACTTTTCATTATTTGGCGATTTACACATGCTCACAACCTATAATTACTGTTCATGTAAGGTTACCGGAAAACCGTTATCCATATTTTCATTTACATAATCGTTTGCAGATTGGCGTACTTAGCACCACGAATTATACCATCTTGTCGCGCTAGCAAATATCCAAAGTGTACTGTAACTGCTATAATGGCATAGTTAACGCCGCCAAATATTTCTACTGGTAGCAAATAATCCAGCTGGACGAGAACCGGCTTTAAAATAATCTGCATTTTAATTATTTTTCATTTTCAACATATTAGTTATTCTGTTTTGGAAAAACAAATAATCGCTAATTCTAAACTCCTGTTGTCTAAGCGAACTTACTATTTGAAAATTGTCAACTTTGTGTAACACATTTTGAGTTACTTATTTCATATAGTTTTTATTTTGGCGTAAAATGGGCGTAATTCTAACTCATGTTTGTAAATTTCACGCGATTGTATATACTTGGAAACGCTTTGTTGCAAAGGAATGAATGATTTTATGCCAAATCTGGCAACCATTCGGTTTATTTTTTCAGTTCTTTATTAATATCTTCTAAAATAGTTCGATTTTCGAAATGTAAATCAGCTTAGCAGGTTCCTCGGAATTTTTCGAATCTGTGGGCACTTTAGTCGAAACTCAAATCCCCACGGTTTAGGAGGATATACGCTGACAAGCCTTTGACAGCGGCGGCGACAGCAGCCTTTACTTTTTTTAGGAATAGAGAGAAAAAAAAAACTGTTTTTGTTTGGTAGGCTGTTTTGCCCTTTCTTATCATATACCAACGTGTGTTGTGTCGATAATTTATTTTGTGTTCGGATTATATGCACTTAAAAATAACAAAATATTTTTCAGGAGCTATTTATCACCATTAAAATACACAGTGCGTTCCATAAACAGTTCAAAGTGTGTTGCTTATGAATGAGAGTAAATATACAGGGTGTCCCAGAAAGGTGGTAACTGGCTTTAATTCTTTATCTATTAAAGAGAAGTGGACAGTGTAAATTGAAAAAAAAAAAATGTTCAAAATAAGGTCGGAAATGAATAACGGAATACTCCGTTTACTAACGAAAGGCTCCGCTATTAAACGGAGGAAACGAGAGAAAAAAAATTCTCTCGTTAATTTTTTTAAAATGTTACACTTTTTAAATTTTTGTACGACTCCCGTGAGAAACAATTCGCAATTAGTAAAATGTCCCCCCCATACTCTAAAGAGGACACATAAAATTTGAGAACTATACCTCAAAAAGTGTCAGAGATATGACGATAAAAGTAACGGTGACTTAAACCACTTTCCAATGGCTCTCGAAGGGAAAAAAAATCACGTCGAATGATCGTATTTCAGGGGTCGTAAATTACGAAAGAAAATCTTTTTTTCCACTCTAGGAATAAACGTTTCCATACAAAATCATGTATAGTCCCCGATTATCTTCCGTTAAAGATATCGGCTGCGATTTCGTACGATAAAAGGCTCAAATTTATCGCTTCTTTAGTGTATGGGGTGCATTTTACTAAATGGGAATGTTTTTCAGATAGTATTAAAATTCGTATTATTAAAGAAAGTGGTCAAGTGGGCAAGTGGTCGTATAAAAATTTTAAAAATGTAACTTTTTGAAAATTAACGAGAGAATTTTTTTCTTAACGGAGTATTGTTTCCGGCCTTATTTTGAACATTTTTTCAATTGATACTGCCCACTTATCTTTAATAGATAAAGAATTAAAGCCCGTTACCACCTTTTTGGGACACCCTGTACATAAATACATATATTACAGAGACAATTATTCAGTGATCCTTCCGAACAATTCAATTTTTAAAAATTGAAATCAAAGTTGAACCTGAAGCTATTTAATATATAAATTTGATTGTAAGTTGCCATGAACATGAAGAAAAGCAACTCTTGTTGATAAGCTGCAGCAGGACTTTACAGAGCAATGCCGTAGGCCTTCCCGCCTGGCTGTATAGTAGCACACTGTACAATACCACATGGAAGTATCATAATGAAATGCAAATTTTACATAAACAGTTGATGTATTTAAAAATCGCGAGTAGGATTATTATTGGAAAAGGCTTTTAAAATCACGAGAACTATAACCGTGACTGGCACGTAGCTCATCATCACTGTCACGGAACTGAGCCAAGATACGGGGGAGGGCGGAGGGCGGAGGGGGGGGCTTAAGATAAGATGATCTCAAAAAGATTTCAGCTCTCTATTACAAAAATAAGAGATGGAGCTGAGACGAAAAATAGGTATCCCTCATCTAGCAAAACAACGGCAAAGCTTTGTCTCGTCTTGCAAAATCCCAACTCAGTGATGATAAAAATGTCTCTCTCGTTTCGTATAATACCTGTAAACCACTGTCTCGTCATTCCTGGCATCTATCCTAGAACTTTCTAGAGGGACGGGGAGAAGGTTCTAACCCCTCCTTTAACTATCCAGAAAGTCTTCTCAGTTATACCAATGAGTTCACAGCTATCACCTGTGTGCAAACAAGTAATTAAAAAAAATAAAATAAGTAGTCAATTTCTACTTAGGTCAACAAAGAAAATTTTTATTTTAGTTACTTTTTCTTAAATTAAATTAAATTAAATTAAAGAATTAATATTTGAAAAAAAAAAACGTATTAACATCAAGTGTCATCACTTGAGTGGATGAATAAAAAGTATTTTATTAACGATTGAAAGTTTGGAACAAGATATTTAAATATATATAGGGCTAGTGTGAACTAAGAGTAGGAATTGGAATAGAAGTGTGATTTCAATTAAGGCTGGGACTAGCATCTCAAGGATGCGATTACTTAGCCGCAGAATATTGTGCCATTTATTTTAATTCGGGACAAAATAACTTTTATGGTGAATGAATAACCAATTGTAACATATACATATTGCATGAATCTAGATAAGTAACTGGTAGGAGACTACACGTGAGATCATGAATATTGCATCCACTTTCGCTTGTTCGAAAAAAAAAAAAAATGTTCATCGCTTGTTCACTGATATTTTAATAGAGAATCAACCATCTGTGCAATAATGAGCGATTAACAGTTAAATTTAAAATATGGCGGGGGGGGGTCTCAAATCCCCCCCTCCCCATCCACGGTCTTCTTTCCCATGATTGCAGTTTAACTTCCCCTTCCTCTTTTTCATCATTTTCTCATAGTGCCTGTTCCCCCCCCCCCCCCCCCCCGAAATGAAATTCGTTACGTGAGGAGTGTATAAGGGGGTTCCGTGACAGGAAGTGCCGACCCCTCTCTGTCGATGGAACAGCTGTGGGTCGATATTGCAAAGGGGTCGCGTCGTAGTAAGCGAGCACGGCTCCCTTTTGTTGCGTACGCACAAAAACGGATACGCTAGGAAATAGACAGCGTCGGTTTTTCTTGAGTGTTGTTATCATCACGAGCAAAGTCCTCCTTTGGAGGTCTCACTCGGTGTGTTCTTTTTTATATCGGTCGCAGATTAGATAGATGCTCTCACAGTTCATGATGCTGGAGCGGCCGAAATCATGCTACATCGCCGCATCCTCGCCCTGGTGCTCGGAATAGTGGTCTCGACCCGGTTCGCGGACGCAGGTGAGTGAATGAAAGAGGAGGGGGGGCGTCTGGATATGTTGTGGTGATGGGTTTCGTTTTCGTTATTTAACTACAACAGTGTAGTAATTATCTTCAAAAGGTAGAGTTATTCGCAATGGATGTATATTAACATTAAAAAATGATCTAATACGTTATTATTATCATTATATTATTATATAACTAGTACTACTACTACTTCGGCAACAATAATAATAATAATAATACGTTGGACTGACTCTCGCTACTTTACCACAAATAAACTCTCGGTATAAATTTCTATATCTCTAATTATGATAATATTGCACATGTTAAAAAAGAACAGATAGATCAAAATATATTCAAAAACATCAACAAAGATTTCATTCTGAATAGAATGTTTATATTTTGCCTCAGCGCATTAAGATACATTTTGAAGCGTTGTTTCATGAACAATCTACAATCGATACTCTGATTCATTTTCAAAAGTAAGAATGAATACGAAATTGGGGATAGAGAAAGTTTATTTATTTATTTATTTTTAATACCGGATAATATAAATGCCAATTTCTTCCAAAAACTTGTTAGCAAAAAGATTTAGCAAGAGATATACATCGTTTGATATTAAAAATTTCTTATTTTTCTCCTCCAGAGTTATGAAATTTAAGCTTTTAAAATGAATGAAGAATTCAGAACTATCCATAAAGTATGATTATGGATTTTTTAGTGCGAGAAAAATATTAATTCCTTCCCTAATTTTTTCTCCCTAAAAGCTTCTAAGCGAAAAGATTTAAACAGAGAAACGCAACGTTTCGTATCAACAATTCGTTCTTTTCTTATTTCCCCTCCGTCAATAAAAGTTTATAAAATTTATAACTCTGGAAGGGGCCTAATAAAGTACGTGGCATTTAGTGCATTTTAAGTGCGGGAAGAAGGTTTAAATAACACCTACAAAATATCATTCGACAAAAAATGCTGACGTCTGAAATGTAAAACAATTTCAAATTAAATTTGTTGAATTGGATATCATTTTCCGCCCAAACCTGCTCTGCTCGTCTCCAGTCAACATTTGTTAAAATATTGAAGCAAATTTATTTATTTCGAAGAATATTTTGAGTTTATTCTTAATGATTTAAAAAAAAAACCTGCTGAAAAAAAATTTCGTCAATAAATCTTGCTTGTTTTTTCAAAAGGTAATCTGCGAAACGAACATTTAGTAAGAAGTCAGTTGAGTGATTTGTTAGATAAGAAAAGGCTACACGTGACCAAGATCAGATTTTTAGCCATTAAATCACTCAGTCCAAATGCCGAATATTGCGCCACTAGAAAATGACTGAAAGGGAGGACGCTCAGTTTTGAAGAAGTTTAACTTAAACATGTGTCATTAGTTTTAAAAACAATAAATGGAATTAAATAAACCATTAATTTTTAATATATTATTAATTTATTTTATTATTATTAATTACTTTTTGGTACAATTAATTGAGTGTTAACTGCAAAAACGGATCAACAATGGCCTAAGAAAAACAACATAATTTTTGCAAATACCATCGTCAACAATATATGTCTAAGCGACTGGATTTTCTTTTAAATTTGGACTTGATCCCTTGCTTAACCTGGCTTTTCCCGTTTTTCGAATTTGGACCATTCGAAGAAGCACGTTTAAGAGTTCTTTTGACAAAATGACACATGTGTTCCATTTCTCTGTTTACATTATGTAGCATTTACAAAGAGGTGGTAAATGAGTCTTAAGATGTTACTTAGATAAGATAAAAGGACGTTTCTAGTTTTCTTTCTGGCCCTGAACCATAAAAGGAAATTTTTAATATTATAAAAGAAGTGTGAGCGCCCCCTTAATAAAAAATCGGTGGAAGTATAAACTCAAGGAACCCCATCTTTCCCACTTTCCCATCTCGAATCGAATTAATTGTCCAGTGGGTTTGACCAAAAAATAATAATTCGAGTGCAAGCAAAATTTGTTTGTTTAGATTTTGAAATATGTTGACCATGAAATCTGAAATGTGTGAATCATAGCAAAATAAAAAAATAAAGTCTTTATGGGTCATTTTGAGCTTTCATAAATTATTTTTACTACGTACGAAGTAAAAGGAAGTCTAGTAATGGCAAAAAATTTCGATATGCAGATTTTGATTTTAAAAAAAAATGATTTTGACCACCTCCAAATTTACTTTGAAAAGCTTTTGAGCGATGCCTCAACGTACGTATGTATGTTCATATCGATACATGTACAGTCCATTTTGACTAGATTTTCCCAGATGTCTGCACGTACATACGTATGTATGTTCGTAACTGGCATATCACAACTATTAGTCGAAGAATGCTGAAATTTTTAAATTAGAATTTTCGTAATATCTAGTTGTGCATTATCCTTTTTGGTTCCAATCGACTGGATAGTTTATTTATAGGGCCTCCCAAAAGAATTTCTGTATATTAAAGTTTATGGACATCTTCACTATATTATGTCTAATGGCTCATTGCTTGGGCCATCCCCAAAATCTCGCTAACTGTTATTGATCTTGACGAGTTTTACCAAACTATCGATAAATTTGGCGCCAAAAATAATTACGTATTTTGCATATCTTTAAAATTTTTAAGCGTAGAATTCGAGATTTTGAACTGTTGTAGCATTAATTGTGCATCTTTTTTTTATTGCAATCGACTGGATAATATATTCACAAGGTTACCCTCTACCATCTTACGAATTACACGATAAACCTAAAAATTATATGATGTAAAAATAAGGCACTTTGAAAGGGAAGAGTTCTATGTGCACTTTGCAAACCATAAAGTTTTTTTCTTTTTAGATCTCGAATGACGAAGATAATTTTTGTATCCAGAGGCAGATCAAGACTATTGGGGGCCCCTGGCGGTAAAATTTTCGAGGCCCCCCTAAGCCCAAGTTCCTTTCATAATTTAGTGTATTAAGGGAACTATTAGATTTTTTTTTCGTGGGGGGGGGGGAGAACTGAACGATTTCACTCGATTGTTTTAACAATAAAATTAAACTCAACAAAAACTTGATAAAAGAATTTATGAAACTTAATCAACAAAGAATCTTTACTCTATGCTTAAGAAAGTATTTTATATGAACTTGCCTCTTGATTTATCTTTTGCAAATTCATCAATGATTTCTGTGATGAAATTAATAATTTTTGTGTCTGCGAAACTTTCCTATTCTTTGTATAATAAGCCAAATTGTTTAATCGTTCTTCCCTATCGTAGCTCTTAAATAGTTCTTTACGCGTTTTAAAACCGAAAAAGACCTTTCACCTCGTGCATTTGATATGGGTAGAGTTAATATTTTTAAAGTTATTTCTACATTAGGAAAATTTTATCACATTTGTCGTGCAGCCATGTAAATTGCACATGCATTTCTGTCAAGTTCATTGTTTTCTTCCAAAAATAGCAAAAAAAAAAAAAAAAAAAAAAAAAAAAAGATTCAGCTCATTAACAAAATTTTAAATGTCTGTCATTTTGCAAATATTTTCCAAGTTTTTTCTTGTCGATTTTTTCTTTTCCTCTTTTGATAATTTATAACCAAAAAAGTACATTAAAATGCTCTAAACTATTTTTACGTGTTCCATTCTTCTGAATTATTCGGATTTGGTATACTATCAATGAATTTCACTATCAATGAACCCAGCCCTCCTCTCGCGGCTGGGTTGCTGTGAGACCGTGTACGCTAATGGGAGTTGGTGCACGTAAAATCCGTCGTGGTTCCAATGTCCTCCATGTTTAACGCTACCTCTGGGGGTACCGATTTCACATGGTTGGGCCTTTATCTGGAATTGGTTGAAAATTAGGGGACCCTGAGCTAAGTCGGACTTCCTCTCACTAGGGATCATTAAAATGAAAGCCTCCCATCCGCCCATTGCCTTCCTATACGGGGATCTGGCACCGCTCCACAGTTGCCAGAGGACATTAGCAACAACAACATAATAATAATTTATAAAACTTAAAAAATAACGATAATGTTTTATTAATCGATTAAAACTTACCATTGGTCTGGTCATCATGTTTATAGATATTGATGATTTTGGGTTATAAGTTCGAAATTTTGAAAAAGTCAGAAATTTTCATCATATAGTAATCTTTAAGAGACTGTAACTCAAGATCGTTTTGACCGAGAGGGCTGAGATGTCATTTTGTCTAGTGTTTTGAGGTGTTTCATAAAGTAGTATATATAATATGACCATATCACTTAAACAATTACTTTGCTAATTAAAAAATCATAATACAGTTGAAATTTTTTTGAAAAAAAAAAAAACATGTCACTAAAACTTTTTAAGGAATTTGTATGGCAAATTTGAAAATGGAGTATCTACGATATCAATGGAAAAAAAAAATATATCTGTGTACATAATTTATTTTGCAGTGGGAAGGGTTTTATTGAATGTAAAAGTAATAGGCTATTACAAGTGTTCAATTATAGTTATATTTTATTCCTTCTTGGCAGTGAAGTTCTATGTATTATCGATGACTAACAATAAAAATCAATTAGAGGTAATCATTGAACTAACAGTAATTTATGTTATTAACTAGCTGATTTTTATTAGTTTTGTTTATTGTTGAAAATGTATAACAATAAAATATAAATAAAAAATACATAACAAAAAATTCTTAAAATAGTACTGACATTGCCAAGTATTTTTAATTAAAATTTTTCTGCAATAAAATTACAATTTAATTATTCTTAAGTTGTGAACTCTCAAAGTATCAACAGCAAAAATTTCTTGTTATATAATTTAATTTTTACTTATTTTTGTAACCAATAAAACAATTTTGATAATTTTCAAAATATCATTCTCAAAGTTTTGCATTAAAAAAATAATAATACTGTTTTCGTAACTTATTATAATTTCTTTTCTTAATTCTTGAAACAATTATAACATTAGTCATTTTTAAATACGCATTTATAGTTTAAAATAAGTCACTATCAGTGGCATAGCGAGGCTGAGGGGGCGTTCTACCCCTTGATAAATAACATTTGACAGTATGTAAAATTACCAAAAAAAAAAAAAAAAAAAAATTATCTCTGAGGATTTCCTTCTGCTGCCTCGAAGAACTATAGTAAACCTTCTCAATACAACTTTTAAAAATACCCCACACAACTTAAAAGGGAAAAAAAACCAGCACATACAATATAAAAAAAACTGGGTACAGTGGGGATTAGCACTTTGAATTGGTATGACTATAACTGAGAAACATAAGAACTAGGGAAAAAGCAATGGACGTCTGCATTAAGTTCTTCGAATTACAAAGCTAGAAGATTATCGCGCATTTACGATTTTTAATGACCATTCGGGATCCACCGACAAAAGCTAACGCTTGAAAATCCCAAATCCAGCAGCAGACACGATGGAGAGAGCAACGGCAGATATTTTCTCCGCCAGCGTCCAATACATTGATAACCTTGTTCTGCGACAAAAAACGTGGAAGTAAGATCCGCCCTTTAGACAAATCAAAAGCCCCTGTTTTAGGCTGAACTGAACAGTTCTGTGGCTTGGAAAAGGAGTGGACAATTGTTTTATCTTGCGGGGCCACTTTGTAGACGCGAAGGTTAAAGAGGGGGGGGGGGCGCACCTTTTAAAATTATTGCATTCAGTAGTAAGTTTTATATTAGAAGCGGTATAAATTGTATCATGATAAAAATCAATAAATATAGCTCCAAGCAAATTTAATTCTAAATTCATTTTTAAAAAATTCAATTAATGAGAGAAATGCACCCTATTACACTTTTCTACACTTTCTAAAAAACAGGAATGAGATTGCTTGTTGAGATTTATTGCAGCTTGCTAGTTAATACCTGCCAAAGAGCATCTATATTTACTCTTGTTGATGTTCAAGCAAGAAAACATTGCCCACAAATATATGTAAACCCAAACTTTTCTGCAGAATATGATTTGTAAACTTCAACTAATGGTACAGCATTAAACATTTCTCTCATAGTATGATCTGATTGCATCTCAACAAGTTCAAGCTGAAGCTCCTCAGGTGCTGTGTCAATATCAGCAGTGATAGACAGCAAATTGAATTTAAACTTTTTAAGTCCTGAAATATTTTTTCTGATTTTGTTTTGTAACCTCTGCCGATAATCCCTATTCTCAACAAAAACACTTTTTTCTAAGTAGGGATTAAAAATTTTTTAGTCTTTAATTAATTTTTTTTTTCAGAAATCTCGTTTTAAGGGAGATTTTTATGACTATCTTGGCAGGGCATTTTTTTTTATTTTGCTTATGCTATTTGCCTACCCCTGGTCTAGAGCCTGGACAGCAGGGAATAGCCTTTTCAAAGAGTATGAAGACTGATTCTTTCTTATCAAGTTTCCACTTGTGGTGTATTGCTTCAATTTTTAGCTTATTTAATTTTTCTTTTGAAGAATTTTCAGTCAGGGTCTCTAGTGGTAGTCGGGGCCTCTGGAGGTACTCGGGGGCCCCTGGCGGCAGCCAGGTCCGCCAGGCGTTAGATCCGCCTCTGTTTGTATCATTGTGTTACAATCTTCTCATGTTCGGTAGACGGTTGAAATGTGAAAGTTCTGAGTCCTGGACTATCGAGCGACTATTCATGTATTCATGTAAGAGTTTTAAGCTGTTTTCTCCAAATGTAACATAAAAACGGGTCACAGCCTCTTGAAAAGTTTTTCGAACAAGGCTCGCAAAGCCACCCTGTTTATTTTTAGGCAGATAATCGCCGTGTAGCTTTGACTTAATCAAAAGTATTCCGTCTTGGGTTTGTATTCGGGACGTCACGAGTCAAATAATGTTGCAATTTTTTAATTTTCACATAACTGGAATTAATTCAAATTACACGAGTAAGAAAAATATTCGTTTCCTACCCTGCGAAGAACGGGTATGCAACTATTTTATATTTTAAAACATCTTAATTACTGAACGTTGTTATGTGAAAAGATTGATAATTTTATAATCTCACGAGATGAATTCTGTAAAATTTTTGTCAAACTTACAGTTACAAAGACATAATGAAAAAACATTTACGTTTCTTTTCAGATGGTAACACACCTGAACCAAAAGCTCCATTTTAAACTTATTAACCTTGTCATAATAATGCCCATATACAAAATGTGTATCTGAATGACGATCTCACTTCACTAATACTGTTTTGAACAAGAAAGATACTGGCAATTCTGATACAGAAAGACTAAATTTTTAATAGTTTAAGCAATATGCAGGTACAAAAAATACACAATGTACGACCCCCGTACAAGAAAATTCCCTGTTAGTAATATGTGCCCCATACACTAATGAGGTGATGTACCATATTTCCGCCGATCATCATACAACGTCTTAGAGATATCTTTAAAGAAAAGTGATCAAAAGCTATACATGATTTTGAAGGTTTTCATTTTCTTTATTTCTGTATGACCCCTGAAATTGGATAATTAGACGACATTTTTCCCCTCCGAGAGCCATTGAAAAATGGTTTAAGACAGCGTTATATTTATCTTCATATCTCTGACACTTTTTAGGATATAGTTTCCAAATTTTGTATGTCATCTCATCAGTATATGGGGGCACATTTTACTAACTGGAAATTTTTTTGTATGGGAGTTCTATACAAGTTGAAAGAAGAGTAATTTTTGAAAATTGACGAAAAGAACGTAGCGTAATCTTTTCCAGGCCTTATTTTGAACATTGTTCAATTTACATTGCCCACTTATCTCTTATAGATAAAAAAATTAAAGCCCGATATCTCTTTTTTGGGACACCCTGTGTATGTATTCTTGTTAAGAGAGAAAAAGTTAAATTGCATAAATTTTAAAAATGTTTATTCTTTTATATTTTCTAAGAAAATATATCTACAAGGTAGAATTTTATTATTAAAACGTAAATTTTTTCATTTTTTTTCCATAAAAAGATGTTTTTCGTCAATTACTTCAAAATTTCCAGAAATTTTACATCTCTATGCTTAAATTTTAAGTTATCAGTAAACCTTATTTAAGAGAAATAAGTTCAACAGACTTGATCAATCGTATATTAGCTATGGAAACGAGTGTAACACAAAGCCCCAAAACAAACTATTTCACTAACAAAATTATGCAGCTGCTAGAAAAAGCTATTTCTAATTAACATTGCGCTAAAAGTATCAGAGGATCTTTGCATCGTTAACAGTTTCAAATTTTGACACTTTCGTTTTCATTATGCTGATATTTCTTAATATAAACAAATATTTAAGTTTCAAATTTTAAACATTTTCTTTCTTTTTACACTAACATTGTTCAGCCTATAAAACAAAATGCAGGATTTTGGTTTGTTTTTCGCATTTCTTCACATGGCACTTGCCTATGATGAAAATGTACGAAGCTAACTGCGGTATCGTTATCGTTAATTTCTCGAGAAAAAGTTTCACTTTGCATACAAAAAAGGTATTATAAAGACACTTGCTCTTTAAGATTGCAAGCAATGATTTAACTTCATATCTCTCACAGTTGTGATAAAAATTAATGCTGCAAGGCATGATAACCGCATAAATAAAAAAGCAGAATTGAGAATAATAAATAAAGACGTCAAACTGTTTATTTTAGATAAGACTTCGTGAACCAGATTCTTTTTAAGAGCTGAAATTTCTTTAAAGCTTTCCAATATAGTTGGTAATTTTTTAGTCGTTCCATATTTGGACGTGTGTCAGTGAAAAAAATTTCGGAATACTTAACCCTTTGAGGCGCAACCCTTTCCCAATGCTGAAAAAGGGCAGCCGTTGCCTTCGCTCGACTTAACTACCAGCAAGATGGCGGACGATCGAAACGTTCATCGCGTGCCACAGATTTTACCCCTCGAGACCCTTTTTTGACGACAGCTGGCTGCACGCGATAAACGTTTCGATCGTCCGCCATCTTGCTGGTAGTTAAGTCGAGTGATGGCAACGGGTGCCCTTTTTCAGCATTGGGCAATCTATCCAGCTGTTCTCGTATTCTTCCATTTTTCAGCAGATGTCAGTGCTGTTAAAAATAATCGTGATCATTATTTACGGAAAATGACGTGCTAAAAAGTAAAGGATTCTCGTGGAGCTATGTCACCCGCAACTATTTTCATAGAAATCAAATCTATTCTTCGTGACTGGCAACAGTCAAAACGTCAGAGTTTGGTGTTCCCAGAGCGGGAACACTGCGCGTTGAAGGGTTAACAAAACACTTCGAAATTGAAGACTATGAAAATCATGCGGAAACTTGAAGTTTCAAATGCAATCTTATTAGTTAGTTCGAGTTGAAACATGATTTAATGTTCAACAGCCAGAAAACTGCTTGATTTTCATATTTTTCAATTTGCTTGAAATTGCAACAAAAATTTTATAGTTGTAACTAAACTATTTCCGGACGTATCGACTATTACTTTAAGGAGAGTGATTATTCTCGTTCTTGCCCGTTTGAGAGGCGTTTTCCAAGAACGGATAAATACGGGCTTGACAGTGGGAGGGTTAACTATTACATGCAATTTTAGCAGGACCGGTTGTACAGTGTGTACGAGGAGTGCACCGCACATAGGCGGCCGAAAACGCAAGCGGCCAAAATTCTAACTGCTGTTTTTATTCTTTTGATAATGATAATGTAATACTTTGTACTGCATTAATGAAACATTACTTCAGTTATGTTTTATATCAATGCATAATTACATTTCCGCACATATTGATATGCATGATCTGGACTGTTGAATTGGCACACAAGAAAGCTCGCCAAACGTAAATTTTATATAAAATAACATGATAATTCTTCTCATGCTTATCCGTTGTTGCTCCATAAGAAATATTTTATTTCCATACTATATAATCTTTTTGTTGTTGTTTACTGGCATGTCGGCCTAATAATAAATCTACATGGCCGGCGGAACATCGAGAACCGGTCCTGATTTTTAGGGTTATACACAGTGCCATATTAAAGGCAGGGCAAACGGGGCAACTGCCCAGGGCCCACGGGTTTTAGGGGCCCAGAAATTATACATTTTACAATTTTTATAATTTTATAATAAAATAACAAAATTCGAAAATAGAGAAAACTAAATTTAAAAAAGTTATATTATTTTGGAATTATAAAATATAACTAATGAAAATAATTCAAATTTATCTGTATAAAATAATTTAGCATTTTTAATTTGTCAAAATGCTCTATAGTCGATACAGCGTAGCTGTCAGTGTGTTCGGAATATGATTAACTACTTTCTGTAAACATTTTTTTTTAATTAGAAAATAGAAAAATTTAGAATTAAATATGTGAGTTAGTTGTTTTTTAAGAAAATACAAATGTATTTTTAAAACATACTACTTAGAAAATGTTGTTTATTATATCCCGTAAATGTTGGCACGTATGATACAGTACTTAGATGTGACAACAATTAATGTTACTTGTTTCATTGACATCATATATATTCGTTTATTTCAGATTACTTAAAATAAAATTTTGTGTTTGGATTTTTTTTTTTTTGGGGGGGGGGGGATATTTAAGCTTTTCAGAATAAACCAAATATAATTGGTTTTTTAAAAGCAGGGAGATCATCGCATGGGGAGGGGCAGCGAAATGTTTTCTTTTGCGCACGGCCCATAGTTGCATTAATCGGGCTATTTTTATACATCAAGTGCATTTTTAATTTTAATAATTATAAATTCATTAAACCCGTTTCGAAAGATTATACTGCATATTAGGTTATTGCCAAAAAGCAAGATTACTTTTAAAATTGTGACTCTTCAAAAATGCATTATTTCGTTGGATTATATCAGGTGATAATTCAATTAAAAAAAAAAAAGATTTTGAGGGGAGAAAAAAAGTATGGCCAAGAGTGTATAAAAGACACAAATCATGTTCATTTCACATCTGGTATACTGACGATTTCAAACAGTTTTCGTGCTTTTATGATTGGTTGAGCTTAAGCTAGGAACCTGGTTGTATTGCCGTGCGTTGACCTACGGCTCCCACACAACGACTTATTGACTTGTATTGATTATGTAAATTAGACGACAAATCGTGCATTCTCTTAAAAATTTATTTGATTTCATTCCGGGGGTAGAGAACGTACGTTTTGCTTTTTACAAACTACGTTTCACTTGACGCTATCACACAAAACGCACGATAAAACGTAAATTTATTAAAGCAAATACATAGCTTTCCTTCTTAAAATGAATTCTAGATATTAAAGGTGGTACCTTTTAGAGAATTAAAAAATATATATTTAGTTGCTTGTTTACTCGTAATTAAATCATGAAGGAATATGGCATAGTTCATATCTAGAAATTGTCTTGTTTTTCCCCCCGAGTGCCAATTTAATAGAGCAGAAATATTTCGAGCATTAGATATTTTAAATTTATACTAACATCCGGATTCAATTTGAAGGTACTCCCTTCTTTATTAATAAATTATTTTAATTGGCTTTAATTACAGTCTGATTGAACTTAATTGATTTCAATTCTCTGTCTAATTTCTATGCATTTCTGAAGAATTAGTTTTGGTAACTTAAGTCTTAGCTACAGGAATTTAGTAACTGAATTCTCAATAACATATTAAACAGGAATTTTCAAAAATGATCCTATTTAATGAATTTTTTAGGTCGTGAATTTTTCAGGGAATGTTAAAGCTTTGCAAAGTTGATGCGTTGTTATTGTAGGAAGTTAACTTTAAAATTAATTTACTGTAACACGTTATACGTAATATATTATCTTTGACTTAGCCTTTTAAAATAACTATCTGGATAACCGGATTCTTGTTTTACGGTAGAAACTTTCTTCGCAATACGGTGTAAAAAAAAGTAAAACTAAATAAAGCATGAAAATGTATACATTTCCCTGTATAAACCTTCGCATTTACCACTTTGCGCATGCTGAGTAGTCAACACATACAACTGGTCTAAATTCACAAAAAAAAGCATAGCATTATCTTCACGCATTGGTAAAATACAGATCGGAAAAAAGTTTTTTGTCATTTTTTTGGATCGTGTTATTACAAAACCGTTCAAAAAAAAAGGAAGAAGGAAGAAGAAAAGAAACATGCGTAAAGAAAGATTATAGTGTATTAGTTAACTTCTAAAAAGTTAAAAATTCCTCGCTGTTATGTTCACAGTATTTCGAACAATTTTTATTCATGGAAAGTTTTGCAAATTTGTCCTACAGTACGTGTATGCTTTTATGTTACATAAGGGATTCGTCTTGAACTTGGGTACAACTTTAAAATTCATTAAAATAAAACAAATAATAATTCAATGAATGGAATTAGAGCAATATCGGATTCTATAATAATTACAAATTTAGCTCCCAACCAATAAACAGAGCTGATGTGTAGCATATGAAGCGAATGCGCGAAAATCAACCTCACAGTAAAGGGTAATGAGCAGGAAGAAAATAATTTAGAACTCAGCTTTCTAACAAAATTTTGGGAACAGATGCTGAAGATGGCATCCATCATACAAACAACTATGGTGATTAAAACGACTGAAAAAGCTGAGTACAAGATACCTGGAATGCTAAAAAACAGACAGCATCTATAAGCTTCGACAATATGGTAGAAAGCAAGGAGGATTGGTAAGCTACCAGTAATATGTCGGAGTTAAGTCTTGATGACCGAGGATTTCCCAAAGCGATGGTTGCTTATCCATAAATCTTGTGAAAAGGGCTTTACCAACAAAGTTTAATGACAGCACGCTGCCGACATCGAATGAAAAAGTTGCGTGCATCTTGGAGTTTTATTGACAGGCTGATTTGCATAAACCTTCTTCGTAATATGTTTCAGTACCATCTATCAGGTTAAACTTTTAAACTACAGCTTTTTAAAAATATAAATATAATAAATCCTATCTCTCTTTGATATCATTTATGCAAACAGCAATTTTCTAATCATTGTTAAAAAATATAAAAAAAATATAAAAAATGTTTAGTCTAAAAAAAATATAAAAAATGTCTTAGTATATATATATATATATATATATATATATATATATATATATATATATATTTACATAATTATAATACATTTCAAAATTCTAAAAAGTTAAAAATTCCTTGTGACTTTGGAAATTGCCAGTTTTGATGTAACTTTATTGTTTTTTAAACTTACGAGAGAGAGAAGACTAAGACATTTTTTATATTTTTGAAGCAGATAAAGAACATCTTTAATTTTTTTGAAGAAACATTTAGTCCCTTAAGGCCACTACAGGGACTGATTTTCACATTTCTGTTCCCGGGGAATCTCTTGAAGAAAATTTACTGCACAGTATTACACTCAAGTTGATACTGGTCAACACATCTAAAAAGTGCCTTTGCGTAAACATTTGCCATGTAATTTTTTTTAAATATTGAAACTAGTCAATAATGGCATTAAATACTAACACAGAGTTTTTTTCACCTTGTTACTTTACTTAATAAGGTAAAGGAATCTTCATACTAAAGTTAGCTTATTAAAATAGTATTCTATAAAAATTAAGTAAAAATACAATTTAGACTTTTCATTGTGGAGCTCTAAAAGGCATAAAATAAAAATTTATTCTTGCAAAGATATACTATAAATTGATGAAAGTTTCAAAATTAAGAGAACTTTAGAAATATAGATATTTCACTTTTGCAAAAGATGAAAATTTTTAAATCTTCAAAATATCTTAAGAAGCATTCGAGACCAATATTCCACTTGAGCTGTATTTGCTTGTAAGGCATTGATTTAGTCATTAATATCTGTGTTGCAAAGTCTCGAATGCTTTTTAAAATATTTTGAACTTTTAAAAATTTTCATCTATTGCAAAAGTGAAAAGCTATGTTTCTAAAGTTTTCTTACTCGTTGTCTCTCAAGCGAATGAAAAAAGCTGCATTTTATGCATGGGTAATAACGGGGTTTAACAAGTTTTGCTGCTTCCTGAAAATTACTAGCCTTTCTAACAGTGCTGTAAATAGTTTTTCTACAAACACTGTAACCAGTTTCAGGGCCTGATTACTGAAAAGGCTCGGGAAGCTTGAGCTTCCCCTGAAATTTTGAAGGGGGGGGGGCAAAAATTACTAAAAAAACTGCAATAAAAATTCAAAATTTTGTTTTTAAATGATCGTTTAAGTTATTATAAATATTTTTAATGAAGAGAAGTGATGCTTTTCAGAAGTCTTCATACTTCATGTTGCAACATTTCTAAATTGGTTGTTTGCGATGTCTTTGCCTGGAACATCTGCTGCAGTTGAGTTTTTTCTGTTATGGGGTATATTTGGCCGGCAGAAAGGGGTAGACTTTTAATATGTAATATTAACCATCTTCTAAATGTCAAAATTAATTTTCAACTTCTGTGTTGTGATTTTTATGATGTCATCAAAACAAACAAAGAATTCCTGAAAAAAAGCCATGTCTAATGAAAAATAGGACTAAATTAATAAGGTTTAATGTTCCAGTAAGGTAATGTTTTTAGTTATTTGTTAATGTTTAAAGTAATTTCAAAAATACTGTAAAATCTCATTACAATGAACTAAAGTATTATGAAGATTAATGAATATAATATTTTTATCAAAGGAAAATTTCAAATTAATGAATAAAATGCTTTTAGGAAGTCAAAGAAAATCATTAGAACTAATTAAATCAAAGAAATTTCTTTTTTACGAATAAAATATTTTTATGAAAGAAAATCATTAAAACTTTACATTTCCCTAACAGAAAGGGGATGGGGAGGGACGAAATGAGACTGAGCTTCCCCTCACTTCAGAGGTTAATCGGGCCCTGACCAGTTTGCTTGATAATTTCCGTGCTTGAATACTTTCTTGTAGCAAGTCGCAAAACTGTTCTTTCACCTCTGGATGATAAAGCTTTAGGCCTACCTACAGAGTTTCTTCAGTCATAGTTATCATTCAAATTTACGAAATTATTTATAACAGTTTTAGTCTTTGCAATCTTCTTCTATCCTGACGACGAAAGAGCAACAATTTGACCTTTTTCATATTCCTTTGATCTCTTAGCTCTTGGCATTACAGTAGAACCTCGATTATCCGAAGTAATTGGGACCGAACCTACTTCGGATAATCGAAATTTTCGGATAATCGAGATCGAGAATTCATCAATAATCATCTAGTTTAATATGTAGTATCGTCATTGAACTCTTATTATGACTATTTTAACTGTTAAATAAATGAAAATAAATTTATTTCTGAAACAAAAACTTACAATGGTTTAAATGGAAGCTTCATGGCCATTCCTTGCCGTGCAGCTCTATCCCGAAGTTTTCTTAAAAGCATGATTTCAGAGGAATCACACTGCTCCCGTTTTTCAAACCAAAGAAGGCCTTTTGAGAAACACTCAAAAGCATCACTGTTACTGATCATATTTACTCCAGAATCATTCTCTTCTTCTTCTTTTGGAGATTTTCGGACTTCTGCTATTAATTCCTCATCATTGAGCAACTGGAATCCTGCATCTTCCACGTCACAATTCAACCAATCTGTGATTTCTCTATCCCCACAATTTTCAAAACCTTTCATTGTGCTAAAAAGGCTTGAACACTCAGTACCGTTCTCAGTTATCGTTCACAATGTCTGTAGCATTTTCATCTGCGCCAGTTAAAAAATTCGGCAAAAGTTTTCGCCAACTTCGTCTTAGTGTTGATTGCGGCATAGATTCCCACGCGTCACTGATCACATAAATGCAGTCTTTGATATTGACAGTTTTCCAAAACTCAAGTATTGAAACTGCACCAGATTCAGAATCGCCTTCAAAAAGTAATTTTCTGATGAAAAAAAAGTGAAGAAGAAACCGACTTCGGTTAACGGAGAGTTTCGGTTAATCGAGGTTCGGATAATAGAGGTTCTACTGTATTATAAACACACAAAAGCAAGCGATGATTACCTTCTTAATATTCTTATGTTTGTATTCGAAAGCATGAAATCCATTTGAGAGCATTAAATTTGTTTGCACAAAAGTATTGCAAATTTTTACTTATTACCTTAAAGTTTTTACACGATAAAATTAAGTTGTTTTTCATTTTCCTCTTAATTTTAATTGTAATATTGCTTTATTAAAAATTTTGTCTATTGCACTAGTCTTCGGAAGTTACCAATAAACATTCTAAAGCTAGCTTGAAGCAAATATGTAAATTTTTACTTGTGACCTTAAAGTTTTTACACAAGTTGTTTTTCATTTTCCACTTAATTTTAATTGTAATAAATCTTTATTAAAAATTTTGTGTATTGCACTAGTCTTCGAAAGTTATCGATAAGCATTCTAAAGCTAGCTTGAAGCAAATATTACCTTACATTTGAAAACTTTGAGGAAACTTTACCTGACCTTAAAGTTTTCACAGGCGCTGTACTTCTAACTTCTATAAAGTGGAGGCGCCGTGTTTTTAAGCTTGACATGATGACGGAAAGAGAAAATACGATTTCATTAAAAAGCTTCTAAAAAATACATCTACAGAAGAATGACGGGAAATTCTGAACACATAATGAATGTAAGAAGTGAAATGTACAGTATCCTGTATGGTATTGGGTGAGACCATGGGCACGTGCCCCGAACGCCTTGTCGCAAATCAGTCTTAGAACATCACGTGCCGAGGATAATTAGTTCTGTCAATCGCAGGATGCGTTGCAACGAGCAATTTCACGGAGAAACCAAATATTCCGGCGGGGATACAAGATGCCTCATCGATAAGAATTAAGTTTTTTTTCTTTTCATTTTTTTTAGATGATGTTATTATAAACAAGTCCTCCAATATCGCTATCTTATCGGTGGTTAAAGGAACAGAGGTCTTTTGAAGAGGCGGCCGTTTCAGAAAATAGGTGTGAGTGACTCAAACTCAGAAGGATGTATATACAAAGAAAAAAAACATCATTTAGTTCATGACCGAGATAAAAAAAAAATAAACAAATCATGTTAGAGGTTTTAAAAAAAATCATGCCAGTAACGCTTTGGTCAATGTTCTGTATCGGAATACAGTCCGGCTGCAAACACTGTGTTTGATGGAGAGCATTATTTCGGAATGCTTAAAGCTAATATAAATCAATTTTTTTATGAAGTAAACGTCTCTAAAACAGCAGTTCCAAACCTTTTAACATTGTACCCCCAACAAAGCATAACTAACGATGACACCACCTCTCTCCCCCTTACATCCTCACATTCCTCGGGATACATAAAGTTTTTTTTATATTCAACAAAACATTTAGTCGCCCTTTCTACGAAATAATATTATCGGTAAAGTTTGAATAAACATTTTAATATGTTTGGATATATATGTTGAAAATATGTTTTCGAATAAAAATAAAAATAAATAAGAAGATTTTTTAAAACATGCATTATCACTTGTTCTTAGCCCGTTTTTCTCGCTTTCTGTTACAGGTTTCTTGTTGCCTGCCCCCCCCCCTCCGTAAACACTTTGCGCCACCCAACGGCGGCGCGCCCCGTCCGTTGAGAACCGCTGTTCCAAAACACACTTTAAACAATGACTGCTCATATAGTCCAGACTAGTGGTGGTTTTTTTCGAGGCAAAATTACAGAAGTATTTCTTCTTCGAACGTTTTTTTTTTTTTTTTTTTTTTTTTTTAGATTCCATTCGAATATCAAGTTTGCTGCCTTGTAGGAGGTAGGCTGCCTTGTAGGTAGGTATTTCACGACGAAAAACAACGAAAACCCCACAATTTTTGGACTTTTTACAAGATTTTTTCTTATATCTCTAAAATTATACATTTTTCTAAGGATATTTCTACTACCAAAATTAAAGAAAACAAAATTTCCTACAAAATGTACAAGCCAACTTTGATTTTATGATGAGTGGCTTCGGTGCAATAGAGTGCTGTGAAAAAAATAAAATAAATAACTCTACTGTTCGAGCCTCGTCAGGGGGAAACTCCCCTGGAACCCCTAATTTTTTAATTTCATTATTGCCATATTAAAACGATATTAATCGACTACCTCATTTTATCTCTCATATTTCGTGTATTTCGCCTGATAACCCTATGTTGAAATTTTTATGATTGTAACCTATTTATAGAAAAATACATGTGATGCATATTCTACAACTTACGAAATATTATAACAATAGATTAAAGCTGATGTGAACTAATAGTAATTAAATATATGTAAAATTATGTCGCATTTTTATGTCGCTTTTTTAGGGTACATTTTTCGGACAATTTTCAATAAAGGGGTGCGAGATAAAATGACATAGTCATTAATAAGTAAATAAATAAAACAAGTAATATATATATATATAAAATTAAGAGAATTCCTACTTAGGTCAACAAAGAAAAGTTTTATTTTAGTTACATTTTATTAAATTTGATTAATTGCATTTAATTAATGAATTAACATTCGGAGAAACTATTTGAATTTGAGTGGATGAATAAAATGTATTTTATTAACGACTGAAAATTTGAATAATATATATTAGTATATACAGGGAGAGTGTGAACTAATAGTAGGAATTGAAAAAAAAAAGAGAGATGCACAGTTAGATGTTTAAATGGTTCTAAATGCAAAATTTCAACATTCTACGGCTAAAAATTTTAGCGTTTTGCAAAATGAGAAATAAATTTTAACGCCAAATTTGGTTATATTTCGGCAAAATTCGACAGACAAATGGCGTTATTTTGGGCATGGACCAAACAATGACTGACTATCGCTAAATTTGGCGACATTTCGCCAAAACTCGACAAAGACAAATAGCGATATTTTGGGCATGGACCTAATGACAGACTGCTGCCAAATTTGGCGATATTTTGGCAAAACTTGCCAAGGTCGCCGACTAATGGCGAGATTTTGGGCATGGACCAAACAATGACTGGCTACAGATGTAATATATTGAAGATGTCCATAAACATTAATGTACTGAATTTTTTTTTGGGTGGTCATGCAAATAAACTCTCCAATAGATTGGAACCAAAAATCGAGATGCGGGACTAGATGTTACAACCATCTTATATATGAAATTTCAACATTCTACAACTAATTGTTTTTGAGATTTGAGAGTAAAATACATACACACGTACACCAAAAATCGCCAATCTTGGCAACTTCTGACGTAGTTCTTGGGGGAGGCACGTGAGTGTGACCTAATAATAGGAATTGATATAAAAGATTTTTTGTGGCTTTTCTGAGTCAAAAACGTACACTCCCACTCCCTATAACTTGAAAAATATGTATATTGTCAACAAAATGTTTATATCGCGTGAAAAAAGTACACTGTATTTTCTACAAGGGGCGTTTCTAACATTCAATTTTCTCATAAGAGACGGAGCAAGGCGAAAATTACGAAAATTATTCTCAATTTCCGCTTTGGCCCCCTCTCTTCTTATGAGAATATTAAATATTACAGTCTGTATACAGACTGCATGAATACATATATGTATATTTCATGTTTTTCAGTTCCTACAATCCATTGTTCCCCTTCTGAATACATCTGTGAGGGCGCATGTCCCCCATTGCCTCGTGGTGCCGAGCTGCCACCTGAAGAGTACCAAGGGGGCGGACTCTGCCTAAAAGACTCCAATACAGATGCATGCGTGTGCTGGCTCAGAAATTCCGAAGAGCATCTGCAGACTCTCTTTAAATGCGAGGTCGCTGCTAACAGTATGTATGCTAACAAAAGCTTTTTAAAGAAATAAAGTATACTCGTTTTATGATAAACTAAAATAAGCGAGCGTAAATTATGAAACGCATTTTCATTCACAAGTAAACCAAACCATTACCAGTTTTTGCGTTGTTGGTCCCTTCATTACTGATGAGCAGCCAAGGCGGTGATTTACGTGAGAAGCATAGAACCTCTTGAAGAATCTTAACTAGAAAAGAATAGTTATTTTAGGGCTCAAAAAGATTCTCTCTCAATGCTTTTCGGATGAACGCGTTGTTTAAGTTATTCAACGTTGATAAAAAGCGGTTGCTCGAATAGGCTGTATAACTTCAATCGTCGGTTCAACAGACAGCTCAGTAACCACCGGTTGGAGAACTTGAGTGGTAGTGCACAGATTCACCGTTAACCGAGAAGAAAAAGTCTTGAACCTGTAGTAACTTGACCTAGGTTTTAAACAGAGCCAATCACGATGATTGCTGTTGAAATCGAAACGCCCATTGGCCAAATGAGGTTATTTATTGTAAAACATTGCAAGTTCATATCACATGAAAGTTGTTTGTTTGACTCCACTGGCTCCACAATCGCTCAGCTTTTAGCATTTCAGCTATATCTTTTGTCTAAAAGAGGACAATCAGAAGATAGTTCTTGGAACCATAGAAAATACTGTTGAAAACAAACAAAAATAGAGGAGGAGGAATCTAAAATTTTAAGGAATAATCTAATTGTTCGCGTGCTCTATTAATTTGGACTTATTTGTGAAGCATGGTTGGTTTCGCGACTTGTACTTGGATTTCCTGCGCGGCTGGCTCCAGTCCGGTTATTGGTGATGGCGTTTGAGCGTCCAACCTAAGGTTCGCTGTTTACCAGTCGTCGATTTTGACGGTGATACAATTGAAAACGAGCAAAAATGAGAGAAAAAGCTAACTTTTTAAGAAATAGCGTAGCTGCGCTTAACTCCGTTAATTTGAACCTATATGTGAAGCAAGGTTGAATTTCTCGACCTGGACGTGGATTTTCTGCGCGATTAGTTCCAGTCCGGTTATTGGCGACTACCATTTAAGCATTAAACCGAGGGCTTGCTGTTAACCAGCTGCCGAGGTTGACGTTGAATACGGCCTTTAGTGGTGATTCACCTGAGAAGCAAAAATTCGCTTACTCGATCTTTTTTTAATAAAAATTACTCTCTCGCGCAAGTCACTCAACTTATCTATCAAAAATTTTGTATCAATTGAGTTTTATGATAGTGTGGCTGATATAGTCGATCGATTTCTGCATTTTAGTAGTGTTCATTTGAAAAAACCGAACAGTGTTCTGAGCTCAAAATATGTTGTAATCAAGCTCTTTGTCTTTTATTATTAAGAATGCCTGCTCATAATTATAAGCGATTAATACACATTTGTTAATTCCCTATACTTAATTAAAAGTTTATCAATACAATTAGCAACGATAGTTGATTAACTGGCATTGTTTCAAACAGATGAAGTTAAATGACTAGCATTGAATTAGTTTGATAAATTGCAATGAAATATTCTTTTTTTTTTCTTTTTGGCAGATTCAGTAAGGCATGTGATGTGCCTCCCTCCTTCCCACTGCTTCCCACCCGATTCTGAGCCCGGATGCTTGATCATACTGAGCTGTCCTTGTGCTACTCGGGGAGTAAAGTTTGGAAACTGGCAGTCGACTCTGGCCATCGTACTGCGAAGTAGAACTCCTGTGACTGCAATCATCAAAGAAGGAACAGCGAGTAAATTTCCGTTTTCTATCTTTGCTAGGCTGGACTGGCCGAGTCGAATCCCAATCCCAAGGGGGTCTGGCGAGGCTCCCCAAAAATGGATATACTACTTTATAATTAGAGTAATATGATATACGTCAGAGTAATTTGAATATTTTCCCCAGTAATCTTACGCCTTTACACAATGGCGTAGTAGAGGACCCCACAGACCTCACAGTGCGAACAGGGCAACCGAAAGAGTCAGGGCCTCCAAATGTTTTAAAATTGATAAATGTGATTTCTAGGCACATAAGCTTAATTTTCAAATATTACATATTCTAATATTATTTTCCCGCTAAATTTCCCATTAACGAGGCCCCCTTTTCAATATCTAGCCGAGGGCCGCCAAAGGAGCCAGTCCGGGCCTGATCATTCCTCTTTTCAGAGATATTTTTCAGTTTCATGAAGGTGTGGACTATTGCCAGGTAGAGACAGCTAATTTGGAATACATTTCACATTGTATTTCGCTGTCTTTCGGAGTGTGCTTTTTTTTTTTTTTTCACTTAGTCGCAACTTCGACAAATTTCCGCTAATTCCTGTACTCTCATTTGATTGAAATCCCCCCCCCTTCCCCAACAATTGTCTGTTACTATGACAATGAACCATTTATAAGTTTGTGAATAAACCTCAGAAAACGGCACTCGTTTGATCGATATAAGCAGATGCTCTGCATTATTTGGGGAGTTATGCGATTTTGTACCACGCAGTTTCGTATCATCTCATCTAGCGTGCTGTTTCGTACCATCTTCTTCCTCTTCCAAATATTAATAGAAAAAGATGTTAGGTAATTCCTACTAGTGGCCATTTTAGTCCACGAGTCCATACATTTGATCCTATTACAATTTTTCTTTATTTAACAAATAAGAAGCAGAAAATAAATTTAGTAAAAAGTCCATGTAAATTTTATATTTATATTATTCATTTTCGATAACCTGAGTGTTATTTTGAAACCTTTACGTCTATATATACAACGTGTCCATAATTAAACCTGAAAATTGCGAGCAGTCTGTAACAAAAACTATGCAGCGGAATTGCATGAAAATGGGGTGCTGACATACTGAAATGATGGGAATTTTGTCGAGGAAAGAAAGCAATAAGTTTCAAAAACCACCCGTAGGTGGTGGCGTATCATAGCTTTATTGAGAACATATAAATAATCTACAAAAATTTACAAAACATGCTCGGTATGATGTCCACATTGCCTGCTACCATCTGGAAGCGTAAAATAGCATGTTCGACTGTGCTCCACCGCCATTTTGGGGACGACAGAATCACCAGCCGGCAATTTCCTACAGCTCGGCCTCTTAGATCCCCCGACTTGATCTTTGCGACTTTTGGCTATGGGAATACCTCAAGGCCTTGGTCTATCGTGATCCCATCCCATCTCTCTCCGACCTTAAAGAAAGCATAGAACGCCATGTGCGGAACATTCCCCAGTTTCCCAGTTCATGATGCTTTCAACAGTATATATATATATATATACAATTTAGGTAAAGCTACAGTACTTGGAACATATAGTATACAAAGTAATAATCAAAGTATGACATTAGTAACATCATATATATACAGCAGAAAAGACAAATCTTAAGATGCGGATATGATGTTTTTATATTCTTCTTGTTCAGCATTTATATAATAACTAGCTGAAGTACCCGTCGTTGACGGGTTAGTACTGAATGCAAATTTCTAAAAGCAAGAACTTTCGTCAGCATTGTAGGAGTACACAGAATAGATGTAGTATGTTGCCAAAGTAAAGAAAGCGCAATTATAATTTTTATGTATTGTTAAAATATTACAGGTTAGAGAGTAACTAAGTAATATCATTTCATTCGCTTTAGTCGTCATTATGGGATGCGCGAACGAATATTTACACATATTCAAATAATTTTCGCAAAATCTCAAAATCTAATCAACATTTTTGAAAAATTGGAAGCCTAGAATTTAAGTTGAGTGACAACCTATCATGTCACCCAATTTCGTTTAATTCCCTGCTGTCTTTATTTCGTGATGCTAGAACAAACATTTTAGCATTTTTAAACGGTTTTCACAAAATCTCAAAATGTAATCAAAATATTTTAAAAATTCAACACCTATAAATTAAGATTAGCAACTACCTATCACATCACCAAATTTCGTATTAGTCGTTATTACGCGATGCTTGAAAAAATATAACCGCATTTTGGGAGAATTTTCACAAAATCTCAAAATCTAATAAAAATGTTTAAAAAATTGGACACCTATACTTTATGTTGAGCAACAACCTATCATGTGACCAAATTTCATATCATTCGCTTTAGTCGTTATTAGGTAATGCGTGAACAAAAATTCACTCAGTTTTATACAATTTTCGCAAAATCTCGAAATCTGATCGATTATTTTTAATTAGATGCTAATAGTTTAAAGTGAGTGACCACCTATCATTTCACGAAATACCATTTTTTCACCTTTGCAGTTATTACGTGATGTGCGAACACAATACGCAGTTTGAAACAATTTTCGCAAAATCTCAAATTTTTTTTAAATTCGACGTCTATGTTTTAAGTTGAGTGACCACCTATCATGACACCTAATTTCATATCATTCGCTTCAGTCGTTTTTACGTGATGCTTGAACACTAATTTACGCAGTTTGAAAGGATTTTCGCAAAATCTCAAAATCCAATCAAGATTTTTTAAAAATTCGACGCCTATGCTTTAAGTTGAGAGACCATCTATCATGGCACCTAATTTTATATCATTCGCTTCAGTCGTTTTTACGTGATGCTTGAACACAAATTTACGCAAAATCTCAAAATCCAATCAAGATTTCTTAAAAATTCGACGCCTATGTTTTAAGTTGAGTGACCACCTATCATGACACCCAATTTCATATCATTCGCTTCAGCCGTTTTTACGTGATGCTGAAACAAAAAAAGCGTCACGGACAGAATGACAGAATGACAGACAGACAAACTTTTTTTTGAGGGTTGCATCGGGTGCTTGAAACGGATAGAAATCGCAAAATTTTTGAATTCCAAGAAATGTACAGACAAAAGTCTAATTTTATTTATATAGATTTAACGTGGTGATGAGACATGCTAATTTATATTTCAGGTACGACGACCGACACTGAAAACCGTGAATTCAGTTTGAAGCATCTGCTGTTTCTGCTCGCCTTTGTCGTAGCACCCCTTCTCTGTTGGTGTCTACTGTAAGTATCAACTCAGACTTAGTCACATCAACAGACAACATAAACAAAGTTAAACATTCTACCTCGAACGACTGACACTGGGAAAGACAAAATCTTAAAAAAAAATTCGGGGTGGTGCAAGTCTTATACTTATTTTATCCAGAGTAAAGCCCGTTTTATCTGTATGTAGATATATTTTTTAACAGTCTTAAAGGAAGAAATTATGAGTTCGTCGGAATTTTTTTTTTTTTTTCATGACATGTTCAGCAATAATCTTTTAATATGTAGGCCGATTTCGATAATTCTTTTTTTATTCGAAAGGGGGTATTTATGTGTGGTCCCATATTTGAGTTAGAGGAATTGTGGCCAATTATCTGCTGGAAGGATCTAGGCCGAGGGGGGGGGCTCCCTAATTGGGAGGTCTTAACCTGTATTTACGCAAAGTTTTGGGGAAAACCACTGAAAACTCCGAACAACTAGGTCGGCTGAAGCGAGCTTGGGTTTGAACCATGTACCTTCTATTTCGCAGTTGAGAGAGAGCGCTATGTGTTCGGCCAGTGGTGGGGCACTGGTCCCGTATTATTTTTGTCGTGTTCTAATGATATTTTCAATCAGAAAATTGGAACAATCATGTTTTTAAACCATTGCATATAAGGATTGCCAGTCAAGAGTAGTAATTTAAAGTCAAAAGTTGGCGAGGTTGTTTACTTTTGACTATTTATCGTCAAGTTTAATGTCAAAATATAAGTTCCTTTAACTGAATCTAGTCGGGAAATATTTTCTATATTTGACGAGAAAATTCTTAACTTTACTATTTTACTATGGGAATGATAATATTACCATTAGGAAATAGGAAAAAGTATGTTTTTAAACCAATGCCATGGTTCACAGTTGCGACGTTCGTTGCAATATATCGAAAATCGCCAGGGTTGGTCACTTTCTGCGATTTGTCGCCCAGTGTGGAGCGAAAAAGTAAGTTCCTAAAACTAAATCCGAATCCAGCTTGGCAATATCTGCTTTATTGGGCGAGAAATTGTCAAATCGTACTATTTTACAATGGGAATAATTTTTCCTTATGATTAAGTAATTAAGTCGGTTAAAAAAAATAAATAAAATATTTGTTTTAGACGGTATTACGCACTTCTAGATTCGCCTTTTCTCTTTAGTCCTTATGCTCCGACTAGAAACGTCCAAGCAAAACAGACTGTCAGAAGGGAAAACACGATTTCTTTCATCGTCGCACATTTCTGAATTTCACGATTTTTTCATCGTCTTCTGAATGGCCATGGTTAAACGGCCACTCTGTATGCAGACGCAGTTCGAGAAAATCAGATGAAAAATGGTGAAAGTTTCGTTGCTTTTAGTTTGCAAGCGTTTGATTTTTTTTTTTTTTTCGTGTATTTCAGAACTTTATTCCACGAACGCAAGTGTCGTAAGAGATCTCAAGAACCTGTGCAACAGCCGCAAGAAACTGCCTTGGTCCCTGCGCCTCAAGACCCTTTGCCGACCGCCCCCAAATTAGAGAGTCCTCCCCCCTACAGGGAAGCGCTGGATGGTGCTGAGGCATGCCTACTGCGGGTGAGTATCACTGGGAAGGGTTTTTTTTTTTTTTTTTTTTTTTTTTTTTAATGTAAAATGAAAATGGTCTGAAATTATACTGTCGAACTAAATCCTTGTTTCCGGCAGCTAATGTCACCAATGTTTGAGTTCGTGTTCGTATATGCAAATAGTGAATATTAAAAATATTCTACTAACACTACGCTAAATAAAATTCTTGATACAACTCACACCCCTCCCTCATTTATCGAGAAAAAAAAAATCCTACCTGTTTTAAAATATTTACAGTAGGTGAGAATAAAAAATTATTGGAGATTTTTTTTAAAGGTGGAATAACTTGGATATTAACCCAAATATATATTATCTGTTGCTTAATGAAAAAATTGATATTTGTCTTTAGGAATTCCTTCAGAGATTCATAAGATACTGGGTGTCAGGGGCGTAGCCAGGGGGGGTATATCGGGATATATCCCCCCCGAAATTTTTGGATTGGTGATGAAATTCCGACTATTTATACACATATAAGTTCATATCCCCCCCCCCGAAAAATTTTCCAGGCGCATATTCCCTCCCGAAATTTTTTCCTGGCTACGCGCCTGCTGGGTGTGACTTGAAGCAAGTTCGTAATATAAAATGACAAAATTCGTCTTCAGGTATTTTAAATAGACAATTCCCTTGAAATTTTCAAAACATGAAGTGACTTTCCGAAAGAAATCGAAAATATAACCATGTGTGTAACTGTATAATGAAATTAACTTGAATTATCTTAAAAGAAAAAGAAAATACATTTCTGTGTGTAAATAATATCTGGGAAACTTATAGGTTTCTGCTTTCTTTTATCTATTAGGATGAGTGTGGACCTCCTCCGTCCTATGAAGATGCAGTCTGGGGCTGTGTGCAACGAACTGCCCAAGACGAGAACTGCTGAGGGAAGCCGCCGGGTTGTCTTCAAAACTAAGATTTGTAAAGGGACCCGGTGCTCCCCATTTGAGATTCAGATTTGAACTTCCTGTCTGTTTTTCGTTCTTCTGACATTTATACTGATCAGAAGAAAACCTGCATTTTGACTTACGCCAAAAGAAAAAGTCGGAAAATGTAACGTTCAATCTGAAAATTGAAATAGAAAGTGGTCATTTGGGGAACATATAGATGCTCTTTAGTTGGAAAGCATCAGTAAAATGCTAAGCAAAGTGTTTTACGCCTTCTAAAGTCATAATGAGCTCAATCCAGTTCTGTCAAGCGCAGCTGCTATCAACTCAAGAAAATGGATGTATTCGAACTTCAAGAGAAACAATATTTATTCAACAATAACCTTGATACATCAATGGGTTGTAAATGGCCTTCTAATTATTTTACCTCGTATGAAATCAAAGCTCACATAAACTATGACACGCTCACATAACTACTATAATTTTGAGTTAATTAGAAAATCAAATTTTCCTAAATGACTAACATTTTTCTAGGAAAGTTTTATCCACTATCATTAGGAAGAAAGTCCTTAGAAAATAGCACATTCCTCTAACAATAAATATCACAACTTTTACACAGGGAAAAAATGAAACTGAGATCTGCTCATTTAGGAGCTTCATTCATATATTTTTTATATGTAGCCGAATACTTTTGTTTCAATTTATAAACTTATTGAAACAGTAACTGGAATTTCCATTAACCTTCTATTACCTTAACTTAAAAAGTTACTTCTTTAGATTTTTTCATCTACCTCAGTGCCGTAAAAATAAAGGGGGGGGGAGGCAGACGGATAATCATTACTTTAAAAAGCGTAATCTTTATGTAAAAGATTAAAACTTTATGGACTTTATGTTAAAAATTCTTCGATAAGGACTCTGGGAAGGGTTTGTCGAACCCTCAACCACCACCCCTTTGTGTACGCCACAGATCTATCCTGTATTGCTATTTGAGCTACTGCATCGGACATATCAGTGGTTCTAAAAATTGCCTTAATGCTATTATTTCAATTTCTTCACACCCCTGTCAATTTAAAAAAAAATTTAAAAGTAAGACAATCTTGTTCACAAACAATCACTTTAGTTCCTTTAAGCATCGTTTTTGCGAAGTTCGATAATATCTGTCG
Organism: Cheiracanthium punctorium; assembly: GCA_038373885.1. Classification (NCBI taxonomy): domain Eukaryota; kingdom Metazoa; phylum Arthropoda; class Arachnida; order Araneae; family Cheiracanthiidae; genus Cheiracanthium; species Cheiracanthium punctorium. The sequence goes on from JAWZYV010001774.1 coordinate 454,168, forward strand.
TCTTACGCATAAAACAGCTTGCGTTTCTACTTCGGAGGAAGCATCGAGGCTATTTACCAATCAGAATAAAAATGCCAACTCTTGCAACTGCATCTTCTTCTCCGACAGAATCTGAAAAGTTTTCTCTGTTTTTAAGGTAACACTCAAAAACAGGCGCGCACACAGGATTTTTGGTTGAGGGGGGGGGTGTCCAACTTTTAGGGATGTTCCAGATCGACAAAAATCAGTGATGAAAGAGCTCGTTTTCATTAGATGAAATTCTTCAAAACTCGTCCCATCCAGTTCCCTAAGAATACACTACACAGTACAACAGGAAGCAAAGTAATAGTTGTACAGTTTTGAGAACAAGATGGTGTTTTATGTTCGCTTTCAGTTCGTTTTTGAAAAGTTGTGGAAAATGAGAAAAAAAATTCTTTTTTATTTATTAGAACTGAAACTATTGCTACCTTTTTTTGGAATTATTTTATTTACTATAGATATAGGTTAATAATCAATCGAAAAAAAATATCAAAGCTGATGGGGGGGTCCGGACCCCCTGGACCCCCCTTGTGTGCGCCACTGCTCAAAAATCACTAAAGTCTGTACGGAAACCCCCAGATGTTCATGAGCAACGAATTTATATGATGTAATTCCGATATCCTTTCTCGAGAGGGATTTTTTCTTTGATACGAGTTATATTAAAAATCAGATTTTAATCAGATTTGAATTCATTATTTATCACTCTATTATCCCTTGTCGTTTTATGTTAATCGCTTCAAAATAGGACACTATTAAGTAATAGTTTATCAAGTTTAAATTTTAAAAGAAATTTCAAATGCTAAACTAATTTTGCGTACACGAACAATTATATTTCCATCAAGCAATAACGTAAACAAATATCCTCTACTCCGAAGAAAAAATTTAGAACTAAAGTAAATGGTATATAACCTGTGATAAGCTCGTAAAGAAACGCAATAACTTTTTTCAAGTACAATTTTTGTATTGATGAATGTGTGAATATTGTAAATAATTCATGTAAATGGATGTTTTTGTACACTGATTTTTCTTCATTATATTTACATTGCTTGTAGCTCTTGTTTTATTTATTCTTTAATCAATTATAATTTCCTTGGTATAAATAGCTGTATACCAAACATACATTAACTTATGCCTATAACGTGTGCTCTACTTTCAAAATAAAGCATACATAATCAAAATTATTAATATTCTAGTACATACACTTATTAAAAATAAAGAGGTTGTGATATGATATTATTTGAACATCAAATTATTATTATTGAACTAAAAGTAGAATCTACTTTACTTCTATAATTGATTGTACGTCATATTACGTTATGACCGTTAAAAAAAAAAAAAAAAAAAAAAAGGATGAGTCTATAGGAAGACAGATTAATCCATACAATCCAGAATCCAGATCAATATCTGTCACCAAAAGGGACTGCAGGAGGATTCTGTAATTCCAAGCCAGGAATTACGGAATCCATTCCTGTCCGACGAGGTCCCAATTCACCAGGCTACATTATAGCAGGAACTGCTATATAGGCAACGCTCGATTATACGAACTGGGTGGTAGCACTTTATAGTTCGTAGAAACGAAAAATTTAAGGCTGTTTCACTTGAAAATCATGCAACTTTTGCACAGCTTTTTAAAAAATTCAATTGAGCTAGAGACTTGTAAAATTTTAGAATGTCTCTTTACTAGTTGCACTGTAAACGGACATTGAGAATGAACCTCTAAAGCCGTTATCAGACGACGCATTTTCGCCCTTCAAAATGCTCGTACAACTCTTTCGGCTTTCATTTTTCTTGTCAAAAGAAAGGTATAGGGTTGTATTGCAAGGCAAGAAAACGATCTGGTGGATTGGCACGGGGTTGCCGATTTGGTGACGTTATCGCTCGTTTTGTGACAAAACAGTTATTACGTCATCGCTGTTTTTGTCACAAAAATCACTCGTCCTGTCGCGCCCCGTGCATTCGAACATTGACATTGACGGTGGAATTCGAAGGTTCATTTTAAAGTAAATACAGTAAAAAAGTTTATAATGGTTTTTGATTTGCACTTCGAAAATAAAACCGGCTTCTATTTCCGCCGTCCACATTGCAGGCATGGAGGTCGCCATCTTGAATGAAGGTGTGGACAGTGTCTAGAGCTCTGATTGGCTGATTTCGCCATTCATACCAAACATTTTTCAACATTGTTCGAAACAGTCCGGTGTCAAGGGAAATACTATCACACAACGGTTTTCGCCTGACTGAAGGGCAAAACTGCAGTACAAAAGTGTTGTACGTGCATTTTGCAGTGCGTAGAGCTCTCGTGTGATAGCACCTTAAGAACTACGAAATAAACAGAAAAAAAAATGCTAAACATACGGAATTTAGCGATATTTTCAAAAACGGGTAAATCCTCGCCCCAATTTTGAAGGCCATTTTTGTGCTTTGAATTTTTTCTGAAAGTTGGACGAGACATACAGCTTTACTGATAATGTCAGTCCATAGTGCGTAGGGTGAAGATGCATTATTAACTTTTGCGAGTGTTTAACAATATTGGTTTGTTTTTAAAGCTGTTCAAAATGTAACGACGATCGCTCATTAGGCAAAACCATGGATAGAAGAATACCTTAACCCTTTATCTACTGAATTAAGAATTTCCAAGAATATTACCTTGAATCTATATGTTTTCTCTTGTTACAGTTAGGCAATGTATGATAAATACTGATTAATGTAATTTTTTAAAAAATACGAAAAAATTAATAAGCTATATACGTTTGATGACTGATTTTTATAAATAATCAACAAATCCTTTTCAAAATAGTATAGGACCAACCAATCTGAAGGAGTTAAGTAATACTTTGATTGGCACACTTTTAGAGAATCTAATCCTTTAATCATAAAACAGACGTCTAAAAATTCACTAATGCTCTTTTTGGGGGGAGGAGGGGGCTCGGCATGATTAGAAATAGAGCGGAAAGCTGTCTATTTAAAACATTCTACTCTAATAGAACATGCAATCGTGATGTAAGCTAATTAAATGAAATATTTGGTAGTGATTTTTCAAAGGAATGGTTACAATGAAAGATTTTTCGGGTTTTTTTTTTTTACAATTTTAATTTAACGGTACTTCTGAGTACCGTCAGCAAATAAAGGGTTAAAACATTACATTGCATCTGCGGGCGGGACCACTTGCCGTGACATGTGAATTCAGTATCTTACCAACAAATATAACAAATGCTGGCTTTTCTACGGCTGAATCAGGGCTGCAAGCGTAGCAGGTGCTGTTATGGCTGCTGCGTCTGATCAGTAACGTTGAGATGGGAAGGTTTTAAAACTTGAAAAGAACTCCAGTAAGCTCTTCTTTCATATTTTTATATTGCTATTTATTTTCACCTTCGAAATAGTGTCCTTAAGGGTGTTGTTCGAGGAAACTGAATTCCCCTCACGAACTTTATACACAAATAAAAATGTACTAATAGAGCCAGAGACTCGAAAAAAGTCAGGATGATTACTCATAAGCTGCACTACACACCGCAATAAATGAAAAAAAAAAAAAAAACAGTATCCTCTATGAAACTTCCAGAAAAATGTTTTAAGATGGAGTTGCACGCATAGCAAAAATTTTTCAGTGACATATTCTGTTAAATTTTCGATTTTTAAGAATTTTTCTGAAATTTTCGTAACTAATACAAGTTTATCATTTATTAGTGCGCATAGTAAAGCTTGTAAAGAGATATTCTAAAAATTCAGTTATTTTATTCGTATTTAAGTAACCGAAATCACATGATTATTTTAAAATACACAAAGGGTTTGAAAAAGCAGCAATTATTTCTGATAATCACAGATGGGAAGGATTCGGATAAAGATAATCATCACTCGCCATTATCTAAGTTCTTTCTTTGAGACAAACAACAGAATTCTGGATTTTCACCATTCTAACAGTACAAATACGGGTTCACATACCAAAAAAAAGTGCTTCGACATTGAAACTGAATGCTGTAATTAGCAAGTAGTCGATTTTATGCTAAGACGCACAATTCCATATTTGCAAGCTGCACAGCACATTTTGACTTATAAAAATCGTTTGCTTTTCCGTCACCCGTAAATAAGCATCTCACACTTATTTCTTTGAAGCAGAGCACTTTTTTGTCCTGTATTTGTTAGAGCTTCACTAGAGTGTGTGTAAAATAATCAGAGATAATATATAACAATTTTAAATGCATTCTTGAGCCCAAAAATAATTTATTTGCTAGGAAGCAACTATCAATATGCTTAAAATTTAGCTTTAGTTTTTATTTTGGATGATCAACTAATTTTTGAGATTATTACAAAATAGCTTAAGTAGCTTCAAGATAGACTATAATTAGAAATGGATATTGGCAAAGAAAACTCTTTTGTCCGTCATTATAAATATTAATACACAACATAATTTATCAAAATACCAAATAATAAAAATTTTGAATTCGAATGATATACATTATTTTAGATCAACTCCAAAGATTTTTAAAATTTTGTGTGCTTGTGTAAACAAATTATTGACGTCCATCATTATACTATAAATTTAGAAATAAGTAAAGTTCATTTTCAGTCCATCTGCTGTTTCCCCTCTAATATTCTTCCTCTCCTTCTTCTCCACCTTCAGTTGAATCCAATCCGACCTCTTCATAATCTTTTTCCAAGGCTGCCAAGTCTTCTCTTGCTTCCGAGAACTCTCCTTCCTCCATGCCTACCCCAACGTACCAATGTACGAAGGCTCGTTTGGTGTACATCAAGTCAAATTTGTGATCCAGTCGTGACCAGGCTTCGGCAATAGCTGTGGTATTAGCCAGCATGCAAACGGCTCTCTGTACTTTGGCTAGATCGCCCCCTGGAACGACAGTAGGAGGTTGGTAGTTGATTCCCACCTGTGAAATAAAAAGCTCTAAATTAACAGATGGAATATAGTTAGGCAACGTAAAAATTCTCTGTCGTTCTTCTGTAACAAAGTAACAAATTCCTGCGTTACTTCATTCATCTTTTTAAAAAAGGGCAGCTCGCACGTTTTTTTTCCCTTTTTTTTCTAATCACAAGGCTTAAAAACACAGCTTCATTTTTCAGGTGTCTTGCATTCAGCAGCTTTTAGTTGTAATTAATTTCACACATAGTTTGAAACTAAGCCTTTTTATTTATCGAGTAATTTAGAAACCAAATAATCGAAGACAGTATTATTATACTCCCTTACCAAAAACTAACATCATTTTCGCTTCTCAGGGTCTTACCATCTTAATACTTATCTTTCCAAAATTTATTCCTGTGTCTTAATTTACTCTGTTTTATTTTTTTAAACGTATATTTAAAAATTATCTTTATTTAGTAGAAGTATTTATTTCTGTAGCATGTATTTGCGTTAAGGAACAATAGAATGCTAAATGTCGAGTAGGTAAGTGTACCAAAGCGCTTATAGAAAAATTCATAATGTTAAATTTTAATCCATATTTGCAATAAAAGATATTTTTAATGTTATGGCATTGGTACCAGATAGAACGAAAAATAATTAATTTAGTTAGGCTGACTTTCAAACTTTCCAATCTGAGGAGAAAATTTGTTACAAAATTAATTTTTAGGAAAAAAATTAATTTTATTCAGGAAATATAGCATGTATGTTCAGTAATTTAATTGTGGTGATGTTTCACATCATGGGTTAGACAGGGTCCGACTTAGACTTTTGGAAATCCTTGGAATAGAACTTTTTTTTCGGGGGGGGGGGGTGGCTGTACTTTGTTAACACATACAGTCACAGGGTACAAATATTTGTTAGCAGTGACGTACACAAGAGGAGGGGAGCGGAGGATCTCTTGTCCTTAAATTTTAAGGAAAAGGCCGCGCCTTCTATCATAAAAATTACATCTGTAACCCCCCTCCTATAAAAAGATGTCTGTGTATGCCACTGTCTGTTGGAGTTAAATACAATTCGTGTTATCCTCGGCGGACCTGTAAATGAGCTTCTCATTATTGCCATTGATGTTTTAATACTTGTTTTTACAAAAATAAAATTTCAACTATTTTAATCATTTTAGGGCCACTAAAACTTGGCCTAGTTGGCCTTTGCGCGAATCAGGCCCTGGTTTAGCAGCTTAAAGATAAATCAGAAAACAGAATCAAGCATTCGAAAGTCATAAAAGGGTTTTTGTTGGAAACCCACTCACAAATTTATTTCAGCATTGAATGAGAAAATTTATAAAATTGCAATCATCACCTTGAATCCTGTTGGACACCAGTCTACGAACTGGATTGTTCTCCGACTTTTCATTGCAGCAATTGCAGCATTCACGTCTTTGGGGACCACATCACCCCGATACAGTAAGCAGCAAGCCATGTATTTTCCGTGGCGAGGGTCACATTTTACCATTTGGTTTGCTGGTTCGAAGCAAGCATTGGTGATTTCCGCTACAGTCAGTTGTTCGTGATAGGCTTTCTCGGCAGATATAACAGGAGCATAAGTGACCAAAGGAAAATGGATTCTTTCAAGAAGAGGAATTAAGAAAGTAATTAGTGATAAATGCATTGATCTGAAAAAAATTGTGTATAAATCTTTCACTCGTACAAGCAAAGAAAATAAATTAGAAAATATCATTAAATCTTTTTTATTTCATAGAGAGTAATGCAACTAGCTATTGTTATATCGTATGGCAATTTTTATAACTGAAGGATGTTTCAGTACTCGAGTACTGTGAAGAGTTTTCTTTTGCCCTACCATTGGGTAATTTGGGTATATGCATGTTTTTCAAGGGAAACGTCAGTCAGTGATGAGAGCAAATATGTTAGAGATAAGCGAAAATGAGAAAATACATTTTTTTTGTGTCTCTTAAAATTTAAGAAAACTCTACTCATCACTGGAGAAGCTATATATGTATATATGTAAACAGAATTTATCTATAATATAGTTGTTATAGAAATTTTTCACATCTGTATAGCATGCAAATTAACAAAATATGATTTAAAACTTACCGAGGGTACGGCACAAGATTTGTTTGAAATTCTGTCAAGTCCACATTGAGTGCGTCGTCAAATCGAAGTGAAGCCGTGATGGAGGACACAATTTGACCAATAATTCTATTCAAATTTGTGTATGTAGGTCTTTCAATATCAAGATTTCTTCGACTAATATCGTAAATAGCTTCATTGTCCACCATGAAAGCACAATCGGAATGTTCCAGTGTTGTGTGCGTAGTCAAAATGGAATTATAAGACTCTACAACAGCTGTCGACACCTTTGAAAATGTATTCATTTTCTTCAGTTAAAAAATATTTCAAATTTTAGTACAGAGAGGAAACATTCCTAGTAACACAACTAGTTCAAAAGATCCTTTTTGAACGTCTTTTGAACTAGTTGTGCTTCTAGGGATGTATAAATATGTAAAATAATAGTATAGTAGTTATATAAAATATCAACAGAATATTCACCATTCATATATATTTATATTTTTAAATTACAGAACCGACTTTGTCGAAATCTTCTGTCGTGTGCAATCATTTTCAACCAGTCCTATATAAATAAACTTAACCATGACCAAGTTCATTTCTTGAAGCAAATTGTGAAAAGCTTTGATTACCTTCAAATTTTCAAGTGTTCCCTGGAATACTTCAAGATACTCAAAAAAAAAAAAAAAAATTAAGCGAACATACTAATAACAGAAAACTCTCATAAAAAAAGTGTAAGAAACGTTTTATAAGAGCAGCTGTTCAGTGTAATACTGACTACATTTTGGAATAAGTTTAGTCTCGAAGTTTTAAAATATTATACAATGTAAGTGAAACAAATAATGGAATATTGCGTAGCAAAGAAAAAAATCATAACTGCTCTGATTGGTGACAGAATACTTGTCGAACACGGGAACTCTATTCTGGCCAAAGAATAAACACTCACAAGGTACCATATTTACAATACTTGCAGGACAGAATCATAGTAATAATGAAACGTGACATACATACAACCCACCACACTTCATATAAAAATGTAGAGAATTTGCAGTTATCATTAATATGAGCGTTTCATACAGGCCCTGATCATCGCAAGGGCACTTGGGACCCGTGCCTATGCATTGTATGCAGATAGAGGTCGAAAACTGAATTTAGACTAAATATTAGGGTCACCGGAAAGTAATGTCGTTTTCCTTACATAAAATTCAAATAAATAAATTTTCAACAAGTTTTTTATTACAAACAAGCTGTACCTAAACATAGAATCCATATGTGTATTTTACACTTATTTTTTTTTAAATAAATAATACATTTTTTTCTTTTATAAAAGATTGACGCTTTCCCCTTTCTTTAGATCTACCTTCCTTGGAGGACGAGATTCAAAATATATTGAAATTGATTTAAAGGCATTCTTGAGTGTTCTGTTATGTATGCAAGAATTTTATGGAAATCTCTTTTTTCTTTGAGTTCACGCGGGATATGTTAAAAGAACATTTTGAAACCCTAGCCCCATTGGTTGCGAATTTTGGAAAAAGCTATCCTATCTAGCAAATAAGTGAAAAAACTCACGTAGCCCAATTTTCGCATTTATAACTTCAGTAGTTTTGGCTAGGCGAAATATTGGCGTACGAAAACGGCATTATTTTCCAGCCTCCCTAATATATAGGGGGCACAAAATAATACACTGGCTATATATAGGGCACAAAATTTTAAAACTGCCTTAGTGTGCCCTTAAAAGTGATCGGTTCTGCCAAAGTCAAATCAGAATAGTTTCGCGGCATTTTCAAATAATCCTACACACATTAAGTAGTATTTCCTTCCGGTTGCGACAACGAATAACTTTCACTCAACAATTTCTTACTCAAATTTTGCACGCTGAAGACAACCATTGACCATGGAATTAAAAGTTCTTTACCATTTTTGAGATGCTTAAATCTATTATTTTCTTGAAAAGATCATTCCATGGTAAGAGTTTAGGATAGTGTTTATAGTGGGTCCATTCTTTTTTAAGAAGTTAAACTCTGGGTGCTCTGTTACCTCTACCTCTACCTTACTTTCTAGACCAACGAAATAAATATTTTTTCGTATAAACACATTAGTCTGTCAGTGTGGGTAGCACGACTGTAATGCTACTGTAACATTGGAGAAACTACTTCTGAACATCCATATGATAGGATCATTAACCTCCATTTGTGTTACAACGCTCATGGTGATTTCATGTGACTTCCAAAGGAGATATTTTTTTTATTCAACTTGATCAGTTTTCATTCGGGAAACCCTTATATTTTACATCGGAAAAGACTTTAGCTAAAACTGGCAACATAAAACATGCCTGAGGAGCCGGATAAATTGCAAACTCCAATTTTGATTTCTTGCCATAATCCACGGACAACCTTTCCATCAATAGAGAAGCAAACCCAGATCCTGTGCCTCCGCCGAAACTATGAAAAATGAGAAAGCCTTGAAGACCTGTGCACTGATCGGCGAGTTTGCGGCTGCGATCCAAAATTAATCAATCAGTTCTTTTCCAATAGTGTAATGTCCCCTTGCATAGTTATTAGCAGCGTCTTCTTTGCCAGTAATCAATTGTTCGGGATGAAAAAGTTGTCTGTAAGTTCCTGCAGAAAATCAAAATTAAAGAAATCTGATGAGAACACTACATAACTTTCTTGTAGGTCTATACCGCTATACACATTTTTGATTCAATGCATTTCAACTATTATTTTGGTAACGAAGATTATGATTTCTTATGATGAGAGAGATTGCTTTTTAGAAATATTCCCAGAAGCATCACCTCTGCTCTTGAGAATAGTGATGGACGCGAGACGATTTTTTGCGAGACGAGACAGAGATTTACAGCTTTTTTTGTGAGACGAGACATATTTTTAACATTATGATATAGGGATTTTGCGAGACGAGATGAAGCTTTTAGGCCGTTTTGCGAGACGCCTGTATTTCGTATCGCGCCCTACTTGCAAAAAAAGCTCTCTGTAAGAAGAAATCACTCTTACAGATATGCTTTTTTCACAAATGCCGATCAGCCAGCCACTCAGCGTCGGATATTTGAAATAATCGTTTTCACGCATGTAAGAGCCAGATAAATAGCAGTCAACATCTAAAAATTTAACCGTGTGTTGCAAAAGTTCAATAGTTTTCCATATACCCAGTTACCAAATTAGTGGTGGCTTAACAAATGTCTGCAGAAATATAGCCAAAAGGGCATTAGTGAGTTTAGCCAAACGAAATTTTTATTCGTGGGTGCAGAAAAAAAATTCTCATTTATTAAAAAAAAAAAAAAAAAAAAAAAAAAAAAACTAGTCCATTTTTACTTTGGAATACCTTCGAAATGTTTTTCGGACACAGTGATTCCCAGCCTATTTATTTCCTATCCTTTCACCTTCAACATTGGAGCCTTGTTTGGTTTTTTCTTAAGTGCTCTTTTCTCATAAAGAGGACCACACCTATCCACATAACGCAGACATATTTTTATTTATTTATTTATCTATATATTTATGATCTTCACTTAAAAGGAGATGATAAGGCTGTATTCAAATCTTTTGCGTGCAATTAGTTTTTAAGAGGAGAACTTAATTATTAAAGCCGCAGCACGCATCACTCAGCTGTTGTCTAGATTTTCAAAAATATCCCAAATTTTATTATTTCAGCTTGATAGTAACGTATTAACCCTCCAAGCGGCTGAGACGTAAAATCCCGTTATCTGTAAGAGTTGTTCAAAGCGGCTGAGACATAATTTTCTGCTCCTTTTTTTCTGCTTCGAAAGCGGCTGTGACATAAAATCCCGTTACTGCTTACCCCCACTCGCCAAAACACCTGTGACACTTAGATTAATGGATTGCAAAGGAGGGGAGAGCGCACAATGGCCAAAACACGCCTACGATACTTTAATTGTAGCTTTCAACACCCCACAAAATTATTTACAGATGTGGTGACCATACCTTTTCTAACTAAAGAAGAGAGAGGCCGAATTCTTTCGGTATTTTTTCAGATAAGTAATCTTTTGAGCCGGTGTCCCTTCTAAGCATGGTTGGGCATGGGAAATAAGTTTGAATATTTCGTATTTTTCAAAGACCTCCAGGATACTTTTTCATTTATAATAATTTTAAATGTTTAATTAAAATAACAAATTTTGAGTAAATATTTTAATTCTTTCAAATGTTACCTGAAAAGGAAAAGGTGTTGCCTCGAATACAACAAAACAGTTGGCATATAAAAAAAAAAAATATTTTATTAGAAGAGACCGATTTAACATATATGGGGTCTTGGGCACACATGCTTACGGATGAAGAGGGGCTTTAAAGAAATGTAGTGCATATTATTATTTAAATTAATACAAATTTACATGTCATAAAACACTACTGTATAAATATTAACTCTGTAACTATCCTATTATATAGTTACGCTGATCCGTGACTCACTCGCTAACAAATCCGGTCCGGCCACTTCCAAACAAAGCTTTTACCATCATTAATCCAAACAGATTAAAAAGTTACTGTGTAAAAATTTAATGAAATTCACACAGTTCGTGCGATCGGCTTGAAAATTTTCATGATTATGTAAAAAATATATAAAAACGATCTGCGCTATTTTAAAAATCTGAAAATCCACCTGTTCTCTCATTTTTAAGCGATTTTTTGCTATTTTCAGCTTCATTTAATTGCGCATTTAATCGCGTTAAGTTTCCAGTAAAATGAAAATCAAACGTCAATAACAGAGGACTAAATTACAAGACAGTCGGGACACGTACTCAACTTCCCTCACTATTTTTAGGAGAGTCCAATGTCACTTAGTTTAAATGTTTATCTTACATTTCATTGTTTACATCAATAATACTTACTATAAGGACGTTTTGGCAACCAACTATGTTTCCGGACTATTATTTTTCCCATTCCAATTTTAATGAACTAACGCATTATGTAGAAGCTGCCTGGTGTTATAAAATAAAGTAAAGACAACTTCTACGTAATGCGTTAGTTCATTAAAATTGGAATGATGAAAATAATATTCTTGAAACATAGTTAAAAGCCAAAACGTCCTTATAGTATTTTTCATGTAAACATTGAAATGTAAGGTAAATATTTAAGCAAAGTGACACTGGGCCCTCCTAAAAATAGTGAGGAAAGTTGAGTATGTGTCCAGACTGTATTGCTGTAAACTAGTCCTCAGTTATTGATGTTTCAGTTTGGTTTTACTAGAAAAGTAACACGATTAAATGCGCGATCAAATTTATCAGTAAAGCTGTATTCCGTCCTAAAGATTAAAACAAAATTAAAATAACTAGTTGCAAAGAACAGTAGTCTAAGATAAAATAAAATTAAATCCCAGTTGGATTCAGTGGTGATGATTCCCTTTCTGTGATCTGTGGGTCTCGGTCCCACCATCGCCCATTGCACAAGGGACTGAAAATAGTAGATGGTTGAAGAGTAAAAGTCGAGGGTTCTGGACTATCGCGGGGCAGTCGATCTAACGGTCTAGGGTTTCGGGCGGTTTCGTTAGATGTCTCGTGAAGACGCGGAAGAACACCTGAAAAAATCCTCCGACCAAGGCATTCCGACTTGGCAAATACCCTGAGTGCAGGCTTGCAATAAATGCACTACATTACACTCTATGATCTGTGTGGTTTCCCTGCTCACCTAGCATGGGTCTTTGAATAATCTGCCGGTTTAGCGGAGTGTTCAAAGATCCACGCTAAGAAATTACACATGTAATAGAAGAGGAATCTTCTCAAAAACGTCTTTTCAATAATGAATGATGAGAGCAACCATCCTAAACCTGGTTTCAGACGATAAGAATTATTTAATCAAAATTTTAAATTTAAGAAGATCCATTTTTCTTACAAAATTTCTCGTATATTGCCTCCTGCCGTTGAAACTTTTCAGGATCCTCCACTGTCTTAGTTTTACCCTAACTACAACATCTTTCCAGAAAAACTAACTTCCCACAATGAACTGCAAGATTTTTTGTTGTTGTTTTGGTGTTATGTGGTGTGTGTGTGTGTCAGTTCATTTATGTAAATATGTATACATGCTAGAAAAACTTTTCAACCTGTAAAGAATTAAAGAAATTGTTACGTAAAGAAATACACAGAAATAGAAAAATTTGTATATAGCCAAAATTTTCATCTTAGATTTCGAGGCATTTAAATTTATACCGAATCACATCGAAAGCGTCAGTTTGTCATCGATTTATTATTTTATTATTGCTGCTTTTAATTGAACAATACGAATTTTAATTTCTGTTTTTATTCTATATTAGCTGATGTACCCGCTCATCACACGGGAATAGAGATTACTTTAACAATTGGTTAAACTAAGCTGCCAAATAGACGAAAAAGTAAATAAATAAAATTTCCAATTAGCTAAATTTAAAAATAAAGATTAATTTTAGTGTAATTGTTTAAAATATGAAGTTCAAATCGAAGGGCTGTTGCAAATCAAAGCCATGATATATAAATGCATGGAGAGAGAGGTGGGGATTTTCGTTTGATTATTTTGAGAAATCGCAAAATTATTAAATGTTTAATTTGAATTTCAAGTAATTTATTTTTACATATACATAACATGTTATAACTAGCTGCGTATCAGTTCTTCACGACGAAGAAAGTAATGATTTTTTTTTACACATGCATTTGAAATTATTCCAGCTATACGGAAACTGAAAAAATGCAAAAAACTTTTACTCGAACCTAGCGTTATGGATATTAAAATATGCTGTCATAGCTAGCTCAATTGTCATACGATGACCCAAAAGCTATATTGGCAGTGTTAACGATCGGGTGACAACCCTTTCTTCTTTCAATACACATAAATTAGAAAAATGTTTTAGTTAATTAAGTAATTTAATTTTTCCTGTTCATCCTAAAATAAATTTTTAAGGAGTTGTAATAACCTGGTGTGCAGAAAGTGAAAGGATTCGTTTTCACTGATCAAAAACCGCTATATGTACGTGACGCAAACGTGAACGATAAATCTGTGGGTCCGCAGCTCCTCTAGCTGTATATAGGCTTGTATACGGACGAAAGTTGCGGATCCGAAAATAACATCCTTTTGGGTGATGCCCTACACTAAAAAAAAATTTTGTGGATTACTAAGAAATCTCTTTGAAACAAAGATGCTATAACTTTTCTTAGTATTGCTGCTAAATAAAGTAATGTAAATCAATTGGCAAACATGGCTTTATTTAGTAGTAATACTAAGAAAAGTTATGGCATCATACTAAAAAAATCTGGAGTGCCTCCACTCGACTTTCCGAAGACTTACGATTAGATCATTACCAAGTATTTAAATAAATTTTAATCGATGAATAATTCAAACATATATACCAAATTGAAACTCAATCGAATGCACCATTTAAACGCTAGCATACTTTCAAGACTTTCTCCCCATATACTATAATGTCAAAGAAATCTTTGTCGTAGCCCTGTAGAAAAACTATAAGTCCTATATACACCAAAATCAATACCGGTCTTGCGACGGTGGTTTATAACATGTATGTCCAATTTGAGCTCAATCGAATGATCCGTTTAGGAGCTATCGTGTTCACTCACACACACACACACACACACACACACATCTCGTAAAAACAGCATAAATGAATTCAGAAGACCTCAAAACGTGTAAATACATCAAAGTCTCGAAGTCGAATTTTTTCATGATTACAATACTTTCCAAGTAATGGAATCATTGTTTCCTAGAGATTTCTTGGTAATCAACTGATTTTTTTTTTTTAAGAGTGTAAATTATAGGGAAAAAAGATTCTCGACGATCCCCAAGTCTGGCATAATAGCTATAAATCAGTCCCGTACTGCTAAGCTGTCAGTATTCGGCTATTAAAAAAAAAAAAAAATCAAATTATTAAGCAGAAAGGCTTAATTTAAAATGCAGACTTTTTCTAAGAAGGAAATGGTTCCAAATGAGTTAAAAGGTTAACTCTAACAAATTATATGTCATAATCTAAATAGGTTTGCAAATTTTTGCGATTTTAAATCGTATGAAATAGCTTCTCGAAATTATTAAACTTCTACTTCTTTTAAGAATATTAAAACTAATAAATTGTTTTCGCCTAAATAAAGCATTGATATAAGGATAAATATGTATTAAGCATTTCAGTGGTCCAATTCCGAAGGATTTTTTTTTTTTTTGGATTACATGTGGGAATGGCGCCAGTTGTACGTCATACATTTAAAATTGACAAAAATTTGTACTCATGTTTTTTTAACCATTACCGTTGACAAATTAACAGCGCTTCGCTTTTGATTACTCCCTCTAACTGCATAAAGATGCGCAAAATGATAGAGAGAAGACGTAGGCGACCTTAAAATTTTGAAAATCCACCCGTTTCCCCAAAAATACTAAAATTCAGAGCCTTATTATCGCATGGGAAAATCGGGACTTTGTAAAGGGCCCCCAATTTCAAATGTTCTGAAATAGTCTTCTTTTATATCAAAATTTTTTGAAAAAAAAAAAAAATTCATGGATGGGGCCCCCAAAATTCATCAATGTCCGGGGCCCCTGTTAGTCATAATCAGCCCTGCTTAAATTTAGCAATTTAAGTCGCTAAAATTATTAAATATAGATAATTTAAATTGAATTTAATTCATTTAATTCAATTTAAGTCAATGCGCCAGTGGGTCCTAATCTTGCGCGCAAAACTTGGTATAAGCGCTGAGCATTCAAATAATACAATATATTCACATAAAAACGATCCAAAAGAATTACTTTCAATAAACTTCTGCCGCAAGAATTTATGAAACTTCAAATTTCAGTCAAAATCGAAAATTTTCAGATTTTGGTCTTATAAATCTAAAAGCGCATTCAACTTGCGTCAACTATACATGCATTTTTTTATAAGTTCTAATACATATCTTTCAAAGGACACCTCTTTTGCCTTAGAAACTTGAAGGTGCAAGCTATGGTTAAGCCTTAAAAATGACAAAAAAAAGAAGAAAAAAAAAAAGTGTGTTTTTGTGACCTTCAGTGACTTTGCGTCGATAACCTGCCACAGATTTCTCATATATTTCATGAAGTTCTATCGTCTAACATTATAGATGTGAAATAAATATCATGCCAAGTTGCCCCCCAAAGAGTTTTTGACCACAGCATTTTCTATGTCTGAGAAAAACGCCCACTTTTGTGTGCTGCACAGACTTTTTTACAGGCCCGAAGTCAAAGGGATGCCAGGTGGGGCTGAGCCCCACTCCCCCTAGAAAATTTCACATAAAAAAATTTAATGCAGATGCTTTGAAAAATTTTTGTATATAAGGTAAAGTTATCAAAGTTTTATATATCAAAGTTTTATATATACAAAGTTTTTGTTTGTAATACTCTGTCATTTTTGTTTTGTGTTCTCATCTTCCAAATATGATCCAAAGATGACAACTTTAAATCCATTCTGTTTAAGCCAAGGAACTTTTACTGCTTGGAAGCCGTTTGGACTTTTCAGAATTTATTTAATTATAAACTTATGCTATTATTTAATGAAGAGAAATATAGATAAAAATGTTATCATTAAAAAAAATATAGGATGCCACCCCACTTACGTTAGGGTGCCCCCCCCCCTGAAAAAAAGAGGGTGCCCCCCTGAATAGAAAATCTGGCTACGGGTCTGCTTTTTTAGTGGGCCATAAAAGATGAACAACTTCACTTTGAGACAAAATATTCTGGATTTGCTACATTAATAAGATTAATAACAACTGGGAATTTTTTGGTAAAAATCTCAGATGGCATGAATCCTAGGTGTGTTACTTTCTCAGATTCGTGCTCTTAATTTTTCTTGGAATTTTTTCGCATATGCAGAACATAAATAAAGGTCTTTGAAAACGTTTATTATCTAACAAAGATTAATATAGATATTTCATTTAACAAATTTACTAAACAAGTCCTTTAAATGGAACATCGAAGAATTTTTAATTTTTATTTTTCTCGTACGCTTGAGATAATTTAAATGAAAGCTTTATTACCCTACACTCGAGTACATTATACTCTCTCTCTCTCTCTCTTTTTTTTTTTTTAACTGTCATATTTTTTTGCATTACAACTTCAAAAATGATCGAGTGAAAGCCAAATTTCCTATTTCTCTTTCCTAACTAACTGTATAAATTTTTATGAAAAAATGCACAGTTCGAAAAAATTATAAGAAATAATAATAATTATATGGAACACTTTGCACATTTTATGAAGGACAGCGTCTTATATAAGGTTCAGGTGAATGGGATATATCTGACATTGGACACTTTATTGAAAATATGTACACGGGGTCTTATCGCATGAGCAAATCGGGGCTGTGTCCAGGTCCTCATCTTGAAAGGGGCCCATTAGATTTATTATTTTTCGTTCATTTCTATTAAAACTTTATAAAGAGATTTTTCAGATAAAGAAGTATAGTAAAAAGGTAATCTCTAATTTTACTATTTTTAGAGCACAAGCGTCACTCTCACTACCTGCTCATTATGAGAGGGGGCAAAAAACAAAATATCTCTTTTTCCAATCTTCATCAGAAAAAAATCTGGCTCTGGGTGAGTGTACATGTAAGCCACCGAGAAAAGAACTTTGGTTTCCTACAACGTTGCGTAGATTCCCGAGTATTTAGGGGGGAAAGAGGTGAGGGAGACCAGTTGGTCAGATTCACCGGACATGTGCTCCTACAATACAAAGTAATTTATCAGGCGGTAGGTAGGCTGTCACGTCGGCAGTTTGTTAATTACTTTGTTCCCCACGCCTTCCATGCGGAAATGGGGGGAAGCAGGTTTTTCTTGTGCATTTTCGAGAGATACAGATCCCATACACTGGAACTTTTTTGAAGTTATCACTAGGCAAACTCCAGGCCGCTCGGAGGGTTAAATTACTCCTGAGGCTATTTTTGTAATCGAGAACCATATAACTTTCTTTTGTACCTTCAGTCTTCAGTTTTGTACCATTTTGTGTTTCCCGCCATTACAGACAATCTTTTTTCACGTCCCACCCCCCATAAAAAGTCCTCCGCGTACTCCGGTTCGGGGCCGCTGTTCTAGCCTGGTAACTTGTATATGCTAAAAGTGGCTGTAGCTTTTTTGTGGTTTTATGTTTGATTAGAAAATTCCAAGAAATCTTTTATTATTATTATTATTATTATTATTCGCCTATATAAATGTGACTGTATGAGTGGATGCCATTCCGTTTCGTACCTGTTCGGACTTCGTCAACAACTGTCGGTTCCAAGTCGATGTAAATAGCTCTAGGCACATGTTTACCAGCTCCGGTCTCGCTGAAAAAGGTATTGTATGAGTCATCTCCACCTCCAACTGTTTTATCACTAGGCATTTGTCCATCAGGTTGAATTCCATGCTCCAGACAGTAAAGCTCCCAGCAAGCATTTCCAACTTGCACACCTGCTTGACCAACGTGTATACTGATGCACTCACGCATCTTGATCTGTTTGTTAACTTTTACTTATAAATTCTACAAGAAACAAAAGATTTAATTCTTCTAACCTTGTATGAATCAAATTGCAAGCCTATATTTTGTTAACATTCTGGTAAAGAAAGTTCAGAAAATGGTGTAATACTAATGTTAGGATAAATGTAATAAATCCAGGACTATGCATAGTCAAATCACCGGTTCCATTTGGTCAGTGTGATAAATGATTGAATATTTATCAAATTGACTGGTTATTTTCAGCAGTGCGTCTTATCCACTGCTAAGAGAGGGGGGGGGGGGGATTCAAAACCCATTGAGAGACAAGTACTGCCACAGCTGTGGATGAACTGTTTGCTTAGTTTATAACCTAAACAAGCATCAGTAGGTCCGTTCACCCCCTAAAAACGCACCATTCCAGTACTTGCTAAAATCCCTAGAAACCCTAGAAATCCCTATACAGAATTGTTATAACATCTACTTGCTTTGCTAAAATCAACCGGTTAATTTGACAATTTCTTGCATTGACTAAATGCAAGAAATTGCAAAATGGCAGAATCATCAGCCACTGTATGCAATCTCTGGATTTGTTCGACACTTGGTTATGATTTTAATTAATACTTTATTTGAAAATCGAAATAATTGCGATGAATGATTTTTTCAATTCCTATTATTTGCTCACACTTTTCCTATATTTATCTCCTACAAATTTTCAATCGTTAATAAAATACTCTTTTATTCACCCACTCAAGTTCAAGTAAATTTTTTTAGACTTCTAGTGCATGACACTGGATGTTAATAGAGTTTTGTTTCCAATCGACTAGATAATTTATCTACAGGACCGCCCAAAAGATTCGATATACATTACGCTCTATGGGCAAAAATTCATTAAAGCATATTTTAGAGGTATTAGGCTAGTTCAAACGACTCACAAGTGATATATGCTTTTATGGGTTACAAAATGAATTTTTCCATCGAAAAAAGTGTCTTTATCATTTATAGTGCTGCTACAGGAACACTCAAAAGATTTCCAACATTTTACGCTCAATGGCAGTCTTACGGACATTTATCCATTTCAAGTACAATACCATCCTACCATATAGTTAGGTAATGGTCCAACCACGGTCACGTGGCTCCCTTAAAAATTACACCAAAAGTCGCCAAGCTTGGCCACTTTCGTATGTGTGTATGTATTTTACTCACAAATCTCAAAAACTATTAGTCGTAGAATGTTGAAATTTCATATATAAGATTGTTATAACATCTAGTTGTGCATCTCGATTTTTGGTTCCAATCTACTGGGGAGTTTATTTACAGGACGGCCCAAAAGAATTTCAATAGATTAATATCTATGGACATCTTCAATATATTACATCTGTAGTCAGCCATTGTTTGGTCCATGCCCAAAATCTCGAGATTTGTCATCGATCTTGGCGAGTTTTGCCAAAATATCGACAAATTTCGCGATAGTCAGTCATTTAGTCTATGCCCAAAATATCGCCATTTGTCTTCGTCCTTGGTGAGTTTTGGCAAAATATCGCCAAATTTGGCGATATACAGTCATTGTTTTGTCCATGCTCAAAATCTCGTCATTTTTCGTAAACCTTGGCGAGTTTTGCCGAAATATCGCCAAATTTTGGCGTAATTCTGGAGAGAGGCACAAGTTTTAGAGTTATGCGAAATGCGATATTATTTTTGGCGACAAATGTGGCAATATTTCGCCAATTTTTATTTGTTGACCTAAGTAGGATTTGACTTTAAAAATTTTTAAAAATATTACTTGTTTTTTATCAGTACATTAAATAGATGTCTACCGTTCTTTAATTACATTTAGTTTATAGTGTAAAAAATGAACAACTTGCAATTCAGTTGTTTTGTATCCTTTCGAGGAACTGGAGTAGATGATAAATGTATGAGAAAAGATAAAAAAACAAAAGTAAATCTTCGGGAAGCATATTTAGTTTCAAGTGGAACCGTTTAACGAATTAAGGAACGCTCTGTTACACCTAACAAGATGAATAGTTTACGAACGAACTAATTCATTTGAACTATTCATTAAAAAATAGCTGTACGGACCAATTCTGATTATTATTGGCGAGAATTTGTCAACCCGTTTGGCGAAAAAATAATTTGGTGGAAATGACCACCTGGATAGTATGCAAATATTATTTCTTCTCTATGAATTCATCCCCTACTAGGGCCATAAGGAAGATGAAAGGGTAGATAAGGCTTTCAATCTAGCTCGGGATAGGGTAGAGAAGGGTGATAAAATTTAACTGTGATTAATTGGTACTTACGTATTGAATCATCGACCGCACCAAATTGGCGTTAATCATTTTGGCCATCAAAACACTTTCAGCTGACGAGATAAAACAATGATGTATTAAATAAGTAAACGACTATTTAATAAAATGAAATAGGGTTGTTTAACTTATATGATTGTTTAACTTACTGGCACTTAATCTCCCAGATTGAGGGAAAATATTACTGGCGAAAATGGTAGACGGCATAATATGTAACTACTCGGGAAATAATACATGAGTACCGAAATGGTTAAACCCTTTAAAGCGTTTTCATAATAATAAAAACCTGGTCTTAATAATTTGGCTTTGTCGCAATACAATCAGGAAGTATATATATCTGGAGGCTTTGAAGTTAAGATGCAGTTCCGTTATTTGCCATCCTTTGGCGATTTTTCATTTTTTGTCGACAAAAGGTGAGTCATATTATCCGTACTGCTCCGCTAAGTGTCTGCGGCTGGCTTCCAGAATGCCGTAATTAAAACTAGCTGAATCATCATTAACTCATATCTTCAAAAGGAGATGAAACTGCACCAATCGCAAGGGAACAAATATCTTTGCTCTGATGTCTTTTAAAAAAAGTGAATAATTACTGTCCGGAATTCACAGGGCAGGGCTGTAAAAAGTTTGCGTTTAAACCAGTTTCCTCCTAACAAAAATACTGATCATTTTAAAGTAGGTTTTCCTGAATTATTAATTTACAAGTTTTAGAGCATTTTAAAATTCGGTACTTACGTATTATCATGGGCGCCGGCAGCATATGGCAAGGGGGGCCAATGCCCCCCCTGGATTTTTGTATGCAGGGTTTTTCTTGCTTTTTTGCTCTTTCCAACAACAACATGGTAACCATCGTTGAAGTAGTCTTTGCCCCCTCTTGAGTAGTCTTTGCCCCCCCCTGGGAAATATTCTGCCGGCGCCCATGCGTATTATACTGGCAGTTCGCCAAGACGAGCGAATTTTCGCCAAGATGTATGCCAGACGTATGAAAATATTAATGGTTTGGAATACGATTGGCAACAGTTTTCCAGCACATTTGACGAAAAAAATAGTTTGGTAGAAATGACCGCCGGGATAATATGTAAGTACCTAAAATTCAGTTAATTCCTACTTTAGGACCCCCACTCTCGCCAACGTAAAAAATCGCCGCGTCTTGGCGAACCTTCTTGTCAATAGTCCGTGATCGCGCATGCGCACAAGTTTTAACGCTTCCCAGAGAAACTGGATGAAATTAATGTGAACAGTTCAGCAGTAAACGCACCAAATACGGAATTTGACGACAATTATTAAAATTAATTAGTTGGCAGGTAAAATAAATGTAATGATTTACTTTCATCGCCATTTTTCATCGCCAAAACTTAGGGAGTTTTATTTCAGTGTTTCTTCTACATTTTACACCATTTATCTATATAAAACTAAATAAACCGCCAAAATAGCTTTACAGTTTAACTTATTTTAAATGTATATTTGCTTTCAAATGAAATCTAAGTTTTTTTTAAATTCAACTTTTGAAAGTTAAAAAAGCAAAACTTTTAACTGAAAACTATTGCATACTACTTATAAAAAATATATTCAACTTACGAATGTATAAGAAAAATTTGAATTTATTAGAAATAGTTGTTAAAAAATAATTTCAGCTCAAAAAACATCAAATTAGTATCTATACTTTATTTGATGAATGGAATATACTACTTAAAAAAATTTAATTATTCACTCGTGCAAAACTCAGTGATTCCATACTATATAAACTAAAATAACATTGAAATTCATCTAATTCTATTTCAAATTTTTGATTTTCAGTTTTAGAAACCCTAACCCAGCTCGTCATTTTTAAGTCACGAGTCACGATTGAAACTGACGTAAGATTCCTCTTTCTTCGTAACAAGCAAACAATATTTCAGTGGGAGGAACTTTCACCTTGGTTTTCTTACACAAAAGAAGCTGACGGAGAAACTAAATTTTGAACGTTAACAAATTCACAGAGTATAACACCTATAGTACAGGCTGAATCATTCCCTCTGACTAACTGATGGAATGTTCTTGCAGGAGTGCCCTGGGCACTAGGCCTTTGACTTCAGTAGGTGTAGATCTTCGTGGTATATTTTCATCTTGTCTTGAGTCCCCAAAACATCACGGGTTCAGTTAAGTATCAGTCAATAAGTGCAGTTAGAAGTTATCTGCATGAACAGTCCGGCCGGTAAAAAGTTAAATGTTAAAATAGGGGAAGGTTTTTTTTTTTTTTTTTTTTTTTTTAGCACTAGGCTGCTATTTCGCTCAATCCCATATTTTTGTCTACGCGATCTAGTCGACAGGTTTTGTAGATATGAATTTTTCAAATGTGTTTGCCAGATAACGTAGAGGGGAGGGGGGGTTAGTAAAATGTGGAAAGTCGCACAAGTTTTGCAATTTTTGCTAATGGATTGCTAAGTTGGTGGCAAAACGCGACAATTTTTAATAAAGGAGAAGTATAGTTAGAAAATGCCTGGCGAAGGTTGTAAAATAGTTTTAGTAGGCGATTTTAATATATATTTCAATTTCGAAGAAGTGTTTTATGGAACAAAAAAGACAAACAGGGTACACTCATAGATTATGATACACTTTCCCAAATGGTATTTATGAAGATGAAGTATAGTTTGACTATGCCTGGCGAAAATTGTTTAACAGTTTTGGTAGGCGATTTAGTACAGATTTTTCAATTTCAAAGAAGTGTTTTGTGGAACAAGGAAGGAAAACACGGCACCCTCATGGATTATGATGCCCATTCCAAACAGTATTTAAAATAGTAGAGGATACTTGGAATATGGTTGGCGAAGGTTGTGAAACAGTTTTAGTAAGAGATTTTAAGATAGATTTCGGTTCCAAAGGTGCGCTTTATTTAACAAGAAAAGCGAACACGACACACTCTTGATAATGATGCCTATTCCAAATACTATTGAAAATGGGAAGTATTGAATAGTTAATATGCTTGGCGAAGATTATAAAACAGTTTTTGTAGGCGATTTTAATATATATAGATTTCGATTCCAAAGATGTGTTTTATGGAAGAAGAAAGAGTTGATTCCTATTTTAACTCCCCTACTCTCGCCAATCTAAAAAATCGCTACACTTTGGCGAGCTTTGCAGTTATGGGTCTCCCAAAAGAACTAGATGAAAACTAAAGTAAACAAATTAGAGATAAACACACCAGTTAAGGAATATGAAGACACTTAATTATTAAAACTACATTAATTGGGATACCCAAAATAAATAAATAAGTAATGGAATGCTGTACTTTGTTGTTCCTAATCGCCATTTTAAATCTACATTACAGTTGCCGCATAAATGCCAAATATCGTCTGCATTTATTTAATTATCGCCACTTTGCAAACTGCATATGTTTAATTATCACCACCTAGGCGAGAGTCGAGACATTAAAATAGGAATCAAACCAAGAAAGACAAACACGACACACTCATGGATTATGATGCACATTCGAAGCAATACTTAAAACGGTGAAGTATAGTTGGAATATACTTGGAGAAGATTGTAAAATAGTTTTAGCAGGCGATTTTAAGATAGATTTCGATTTGAAAGATTGATTTTAAGGAACAAGGAAGAAAATTATGGCACACTCATGAATAATGATACCTTTTCAGACTTAATGGAATAAGGAAGAAAAATAGGGTCGACGCATAAAGCATGATATGCTTTTAATGTATAGCACTTTAGTGCATATTTAAAATATGAGTGTTTCAGATTTATTACTTTAATTTTAATTCAATTTTGATTTTTTTTTTTTTTTTTTTTTTTTTTTTTACTGTCAGAATATTTGAAGTAATTACTAAAAATGGGAAAATATTTTTGAAGGATATTGGGTCCACATTATACGAAATATAATGTTAATAGTTGGGCATGGCACGCTTTGGATTACATTATCGATATGTATCAGGTATATCAAGAAAAAGAGAGCATTTGTCAAGAACTGCCCTAGATCTTTTGCTGTTAGATAGATCACATACACGAGAGTCGGAATCCGGTAGTTTGGCGAGAATACCATTGTTAATATTGGTTACTAGGATGTACTTGTTGCAATCTGAAGTTCGCGGAAGAGGCCCCAAGATGCCGAGGGCAATTCTTTCAAAAGGCTCTCCTATAGCGATGTAGTTTTCCTCGGATACGTTTCTTCGGGAGTTTACGGTCAGTACAGGCGTCACAAGCTTGACACCACTTTTCGAGATCGTCTGCAGCCTTAGCCCAGTAGAAGAGCGAGCGAACTTTCTGCAAGGTCTTTATTATACCAAAATGGCCCCCAGTTAAGCCATTATGCAGCTCTTCTAGAACCTTCGGAATCCTCGAACGAGGGAGTACTAAATGCCATCGAAGCATCTTGCAGTCGTCCGACTCTCATTTACGATACAGGACTCCATTTCTCAAGCGCAGCGAATGCCACAAAGCCCAGTATTGTTTCGTTGACGGACTACATCAACGAAACAATACTGGTTCGTTGACGGACTATTTCTTGCCAACTGGGCTCAGCGCTGGATTTTTCGATTAACTCCAAAACAGGTTTAAGGACACTCTCTGCTAATTGGTCCGCCCGAACATTTTTGTCTCTCCAACGATCTTGAGATAGTGCCGACGACAACGGGAGGTCTCAGATGATAATTTTTTTCTGCCCTGGAGCAATAGTGACAACTTTCTATGCAGCGCTTTCTCGACAAAGTATCTGCGTTTCCATGAGATGCTCCTTTCCGATGACGTATTTCTATGTCATATTCTTGTAATCTCTGTATCCACCTGGCTATCTGGCTCTCCGCATTCTTGAAGTTCAAAGCCAGGTTAAAGAGACATTGTGCGTTCGGGGCAGGAACTTTCGGCCGTACATTTAATGATGGAAATTCTCCACGGCCTTTAATGATAGCGAGAAGTTCCTTTCTTGTAACACAATAGTTACGTTCTGCCTTCGAAAGGCTTTGCTCCAGTAAGCAATGACATGTTCTTGGCCATCTATCTTCTGAGACTCCGACACTCTCCTTACTTACATCTGTGTCTAGGATAAATGGCCTATCAGGATGAGGATACGACAAGATCGGCGCAGATGTTAAAGCCGTCTTCAGATCGTTGAGTGCATCCTCACATTCTGCAGTCCACAGGAATTTTTGTCGAGTCTCAGTTAATTTGTGAAGTGGCCTTGCAATTTGAAAAAAAACCCTTCACGAATTTTCGATAGTAGGTAAATAGTCCGAGAAAACTTCGCAGCACATGGACATTCTCGGGACGATTCCAGTTCTTGACTGGAGACGTCTTTTCGCAATCGATCCGGACTCCGTGGGCGGATATTATGAGCACGAGATAGCATACTTCCTGACGAAACAAGTTACACTTAGATGGACTCAGTTTCAAGTTTGCCTCCCTTAATTTCTGCGGCACCTTTCGGATGTTCTCTGGATGATCTTCAAAATTCTTTCCAACGATGTTATTGTTATAAAAGTTGACCGCAAATCTGTGGATTGTGTGTTTAATCGGTTCTATGTCCAGGTCATTTTGAATGGAAGTGTCTCTTAGGAATGGTTTCCTTTACGAATTTTTCTGAGCATTGCACTCGGCTTATCTTGGAGGGATTTGATGGGCGATTTAGCTGCGAAAGTCCAAACGGGGACTGTGCAAGCAGCAATAGGCCTGATCATTGTTTTGTAAATGAGCGTTTTGTTTTGCTTGCTGAGTTTTTAAAAATAAAATGCAGGTACAATCTTTATCACGGCAGACGCCATGCGGTTTCTAATTTTAGTAAGGTCTGATTTCCGTGTTAGTGACCTGCCCAACGAACCCCAGGTAAGTGGCAATGCTGCTCCATGGAACTACGTTGTTGTTTACGTACATGCGTGGAGGGTTTTGTTTCCCTGAGAAATGTATAGCTTGGCATTTATCGGAGTTTAATTTAAATTTACAGGTATTGAGCCAGACCTCAAGAGCGTCAGTATGTGCTTGAATCATCTTGCGAGTATATGGGGTGATGTGATCTGCAAATGATCGCCGCATCATCGGCAAAGAGAGCAAGTATGGTATATGTTTTCTAGGAATATTATTACAAGTTAAACACTGTAGGTCCCAGTATTGATCCTTGAAGAACACCACTATTTATAGGAGTCGGATTGGGACGAGTATTCTTAACACGGAACATAAACGTGCGGTCAGAAAGATAGCTGTTTATTTATGTTAAATCAGAGAGTCTGGCATGCCGTTTTGTATGAGCTTCTGTATGATACCGATATGATGTACTTTGTCGAAATTCTGGTTTTGTTATATCTAGGCAGTGCCGGATTAAGACAGCGTGGGGCCCATAGCAAATATTACCAAGGGGCCCCCTGTTCAGTGACGCTCCCATATTTTATTTATTTTTTTATTTTTATTTTTTGAGGGGGAGGAGTTCACACTCACATTAAAATAGTAGAGATAAATTAAATGAGAAAATAAATAGTGCTAATTATATTATAATTTATTTTTAGTGCTAATTAATTAGTTAATGGGATTACTAATGCTAATTAGATGTAAACAAAACTAAAAGGTCCCACGTGTTGTATTCGGAAGATGTTTATCCCAGCCCTTCCTCCACCTTGGGTGAGCTAATCTCTAGGTTTTGCGCGATAATAAAATAAAACACAAATTTTACGAATTTTCTTGATTCAAAATGAGCAAATTTGAGTTAACAGTAGGCAAATCAATTTCTCCAAGTAAATTGGTGCGCGGAAAAAATAAAGTCCACGTCAAACCCACTTCAAAATAAAGGTTTTTCGGGGGGGCTAAATAGATAGTCAGACTGACGATGTTTAAAGTTATTTATACCTACAACTCAGGCATGGGCGTCGGCAGCATAGGGCAAGGGGGGGGGGCAATGGCCCCCCTGGATTTTTGTATGCAATGTTTTCCCTTGCTTTTTTGCTCTTTCCAACATGGTAACCATACGTTAAAGTAGTCTTCCCCCTGCCCTGGGAAATATTCTGCCGGCTCCCATGAACTCAGGTTTTTTTAATGAATGTTAATGTTCATGGATATAGTAAATTTGAAATTTCTAACACTTCCCACCTTTCCCATATGCAAACATATAACTAAAGAAGTTTACACTCATAAAATAATAATTGTTTCTGTAAAATTTTTAGAACTTTCGAAAACAATATGTATTTTAAACTGTGCCTTTAAACACAATTTTTTCCCCTGTAAAAATGCATGCTTGTAAAATTATTCCATTATCTGGATGGTCTTTATTAATAATAGGTTACATATTTTAACTTTTGTTAATTTATTTAATGGGTTAATTCATAAGAAATCGAACTGAGGATAGATAGATCTAATGGAATATTTGGGCAGAAAAAAAAGACTTAAGTAAAATTAAAAGTAATTTATTTTGTAAATTAACATTAAATTAAATAGGTAGCTACTTGCTACATACAGCACGACACTCATCCACCAGTGATACCTCGCTTCTTGTTCGTTACTTCCCCTTAAGTCCAACATCATTCTTCTTTTATACGTAGCAGTCGTTCACTCCGGGAATTTCTGCTCAGTGGTTGGTTCTTGGTAGTTTCTGGTTTCTGGCGATTCAACGTCCGAAAAATACCCAACAAGATCTAGAACAATAATACCTCCGCTACTCAAAATACACTGCATGAACGGAAGGCATTTGAACTGCACATGCGTGTACAGGGGGACTGTCACTTCCACATACCGCTTGGAACACTTCTAAAGGTCATTTGGTTCGTGTTCTACAAGCATTATGTGCATTACTTTTCAACTTATCCTCATTAAAATAATATAAAATATTTTGTTTTAAAAAATCTTAATAAGAGGGTTGTATCTTTTCTAAATAGAATAATCTGTATAATAAATAATAAAAAAATCGGATAAAACATTCATTATCGTAAAACGTTCAAATGTTTTTGCAAGATAGGTATAATGATCTTAAATACGATCAAGTAATTTGTGAGTTTCTTTGTGGATCAAGAGTATCCGAAAATTCTCTTTGTTTTCAGTTTGCCTGGGGTTATGGCTTCTCGGATACCCCCGACTTTGTGCGAAGATCCTCTCAGTTCTAATTATTTTATTTGGCCGAATGTACTGGCATTCGTGCCTTTGACCTGTGGTTTCGACAGACCAAAATCAATTCTTTTATATTTAACTTGATTAACTTCCGTGATTAATAAAGTAATTTACCGTAATTGTAGATTCCCCAATTATTAAAAAAAATGACTTGCATTCTATACATTATTATTGTTCCAAAAAAAAATTCGCCTTTGTTTAAATATTGTAAAATATAAAATAAATAATTAAATAAAAGCAAAGGAAGCCAACTACCAAAAGCCTTCTAAGATGGCTTATACCCTACTCTGTACACCTTCGAATTTCGCCAAAGCCACGCGCCTTTACTCTAGAACAAAAGAGCTTAGGGGCTGCCCAACATCCGATTAAAATAGCATCCTCATATTTACTGCAAAACAAAATAAGTTTATGTCCAATATTTAAATTAAAATTATTGTTTCGTGGGGA
The DNA here is from genome assembly GCA_038373885.1 of Cheiracanthium punctorium. Taxonomy (NCBI): domain Eukaryota; kingdom Metazoa; phylum Arthropoda; class Arachnida; order Araneae; family Cheiracanthiidae; genus Cheiracanthium; species Cheiracanthium punctorium. Next base: position 483,344 of record JAWZYV010001774.1, read on the forward strand.
ATATCTGGGGCGAGTTTTTTCTACAATCCTAATCCTATGGATCTCAGCTCTCGGGAAATGCAAAAGGTCAACTCGCTTTTCACAGAACATCTTCAGAAATAGCCACAAATATTTCCGTTCTATTGAGTCATTTTGGAAAGTTTGATTACAACTTCGTTAAAAAATTCGTTCGGTTACTGAAAATCCCTGAAATGATCGGGACAGATAGGCTACAGCCTAATGAATAATCCGGCCCACTGACGGATTAATACAATTTTGTGGGTGGAGGCTTGGATGGAAGATTCACATACATATCCATTTTATGGAAGTAAGTTGGGATTGTTTACATTAATTTCATTTTTCTCAGGAGTGGCGGTCGCCTCCTCCGACCATCTCCCTTTAATGCGCCCTTGATCACACCCTGAGTCTGTTATTTTGTTTTGGCACTTAGTTTTCTTTCAATATTTTGTTTATTTCTGGATTCATTCTTCAAATAAAACAAACTTGTAACATTATTGGTAAGGAATACATTTTCTAAAGGCCATAGGTGGATGGTGCAAGGATCTGGATACCCCCCCTCCACCGTTTGTCCAAGTTTCGCTTTTAGTCAACAAAAAGATAATGATACAGCCTTTCTTTCTGTCTTTCTTTTATTAAAAATTATGCCTTTCCCACCTTTTGGACACTCCCTGAAATTTTTTTCTGAATACTGTGTTTTTGTTCCACAGTATTGTTGAGTATACTCTTGTGTGTGTCCTTATTGCTGACTTTAGAATACTCATTCAGTTTCGCCTACTTAATGAGTTGACTAAATAATGCAGGCATGCAACAGCCACATTAAATATATACATGGTGGTCTAAAAAAAACCTCCCCTATATAAGAGTCCCTAGTGGCCGAACCGTTCAACTAATCGAAATGAAAGTTTATATATAGTTATTTGAATGTATGGGGTCCAGATTGTGATGATTTAAAACAATAAAGCTCTCACAGTTACGGTTAAAGTGACAAAATTTCGAAATTTTCGAATAGCAACACCCACTTTTTTCGTGCGCAAATTGATCGGAACATGGAAAAACCTTAAATGGCGTTTGGACGAGACACATATGGCTTAATTGGAGGCGTAAAACATTTGCAAAGAAGAGAATCGTAAAGAACCAATGATAACAAAAGAGAGGAGAGGGGGGGAAAGGCTTTTAACAAAAGGACAAAAAGCCTAATAACTTCTACAAAGGGTGTAGAAGTTATTAGGCTTTTTGTCCTTGACTTCGTAATCTTTTTGCAATAATGGTGAAAAAGTTTTATCTTGAAGTCAGGGCTCAGCGCAACTATATAGCAGGATGATACGCTTTAAAATATAACTTCCCATAGAGCGCAATGTATTGGGAATATTTTGAATGCTCCTGTAGGAAAGCTATAAATGCTACATAGATCATTTACAATAGGGTACATGGTACTATAGATAAGAATAACATGTAAATTTCGTAGAAATCAATGCATATTTACGCGAGTTAGATCAAGGACGGACAGACAGACAAACCGAAATCTTAAACACTTTTCTACCTTGTTGGAAAGTGTTTAAAAAGCTAGATCATGGGGTGAAGAGAACGAAAACTTTCAAGGTAAAGGCGCGGGGCCCGTAGCATTTGCTACTTCTGCTATATTGTTTAATCTGGCACTGTATCTAGGAGGATAATCCCGACTTCTTTTTCTTTCATTGCTTCAGCGATGTGTTCTATGACTCTAAGGAGTTGGTGAGTCCTACTGTGTTGTTCTCTGAATCCAAATTATTCAGGAATAACAATACTATTTTGTGTACGATGATCTTGAACGGAGGAGCATATCTCTCTCCGCTAATTTACTTAATAATGTAGTAATTTACTAATTTACTTAATAATAAACTGATTGGTCTATACGAGCTAGGTGCAGTGCTGCTTTGACTTGGCTTGGGTACAGGACAGATGATGGACGTTTTCCAATTTTGAGGAAGTATTTTAATTTGAGCATATGGTTAAACAAATAGGCCAAGAAAATGAGAGTACGTTCCGGCATATTTCTTAGCATGACATATCTAATACTGTCGCTGCCTGCATATTTTCTAGTTGCCAGTTTTTAAATAATCATAGCCAGTTCCGTCGATTTTGTGGGCGAGATTTCTGTTGTAAAAGGAGTACGAAGGAAATTAATGACAGTCTCCTTAATATGAGAATCCATAATTGGGTCCGCTGCGATGTTTCCGTGGACGCTAAATTACTTTCCATATATTTTTGCATGTGTATTTGCTTTATCGTAGTCAGTTAAAGCATAACTGCTGCCTTCTTTGAGGGGAGGGATATGTGCTTTTTGGTTGTTTAGTTTTTTTAGTGCCTTCCACTCTGAACAGTCATCGGAGTTAAGATTAGTGTTAAAGTTTTCCCACTTTTTATTTGAATGATCTCTCAGTAGAAGTCTGGTTTCAGCTCTTATTTTGTGATAGTTTTGCCTGTTAATGGGACTACGAGTGCGTTGGTATAATTTCCTAGCAGTATTATACGCTGCCTATATTTTTCTCTAATGGCTCATTCCACGTCAGATCAAACAGTTCAGTTCACCACACCAACTTAGATGCTCCTCAAATTTTATTTAGTTTATTAATAGGCTGAGATAATCACAAATCTTAATTTCGCAGGTTCTACGATAATTAATTAAGGAGAAATTAATTAAGCAAATAAGAAGTTTTCTTCAAGGTACGCCACTTTTTTTCTGAATTTCTTAAATAACTCCTTAACTGTAGAAGTTACTGAAGTGAAAATTTGTTTCTAGAGGTAAGTTTTTAAGCTGATTCCAAAAATTTTATAACAATTTTTTGGCGCCAAATTTGGTGATACTTCGGCGAAACTCGCCAAGGACGATGAGAAATGGCGATATTTTGGACATGGACCAAATGACTGACTATCGCCACATTTGCGGATATTTCGGAAAAACTCGCCATGGTCGACGACAGACGGCGAGATTTTGGGCATGGACCAAACAACGTCCAGACAGCACAGGAAACTTGCAGCAAGCTTGATTTATCAAGTCAATAAACTTGAATTAAGCTTAAAAATTTCAAGCGTGTAAGCTTAATTCAAGCATTCTAGTTTATACTTGCCCAGCTTGCATTAAGCTTGGCATAGCAAGCTTAATTTCAAGCTTAATTTTTTTTTTCTAAATACACGGGGCGCCCGCTGGCGAACGCGCCCCACATGCTTTATTTTTCCGCGCATTTTCCCCTCTATGCTGAAATTTTAAGTTATTTTAATCTGTTTCCATCAAACGTCGGCGGCTGGGTTCGATCCTGGGAGCTATGGGCTGCGAGGCCCGCGTGCTAATCGTTCCGCCATTATGCCTCGGGCAGCTATGACTAAAGTTTGAAGTGACTGTTCTCACGCCGTTTTCTGGCCACATCGATAAGTATGGGTGATGCTGATAAGTTTCTTTTACTTTTCCATGGGATGAATCAAAATTTAAAAAAATGTTATGTGTGATTTATAGACTCTACTAATAGGGAAATAAGCATAATATAAAATTAAAAGCAGGACACGTTTTAAAACTTTCAATATCGCAATCGAGACAAACGACTGATTTTGAAATCAATTTCGTAGTATAATTGTATTTTATTTTGAAGAATTTCCATATTTGGAAATATAGAATCTTTTTTTTTTAATTCTATGGTCAAGTACATTTATGACTGATTAATTATTTTTTGGAGGCCGGATTACGCCTCATTCTATCACCCATAAAGTGAAGTATATTAACTAACTAAATTATGTTAATTGTATTAAAATTTATTTTTAGGGCTAATTAATTAGTTAATGGAATTACTAATGCTAATTAGATGTAAATAAAACTAAAACTCCCCTCGTGTTACACTTCAGAGGGGCTTATCCCATTCATTCCTTCCCCTTGCGTGTTCTAATGTCCAGGTTTTTGTGGGATAATAAAATAAAGCACAACTTTTACGAACTTTTCTTTATTGAGCAAAGCTAGACAATTAATGTCCATTCTCTTTCACAGATGGCGCCAACAACGCTCGCTTTCGAAAGGTAAAATCTAGCTGTATTCCAGCTTGACAATTCAACTTGACTCCTGCAAGCTTGCTGCCAGCTTAAAATGAGTTTAACTGTCAAGTTTGTATTAATACATCAAATTCAAAGAAATGTCAAGCTTGATTTAAGCTTATGTGCTGTCTGGGTGACTGGCTGCAGATGTAATATATTGAAGATGTCCATATGTGTTAATGCATTGAAATTCTTTTGATTGGTCTTGTAAATAAACTCTCCAGTAGATTGGAACCAAATATCGAAATGCACAACTAGATGTTACTGTAATCTTATATATGAAATTTCAACATTCTACGAATAATAGTTTTTGAGATTTGAGAGTTAAATACATACCCACGTACACCAAAAGTAGCCAAGCTTGGCGACTTTTGGCGTAATTCTTGAGGGAGGCACGTGACCTTGGTAGGGCCATTATCTAACTATAAAATAGGACGATATTGTGCTTGAAATGGATGCATGCCCCTAAAATTGCCATTGACCGTAATGTATTGGAAATCTTTTGAGTGTTCCTGAAGCAGAACTATAAATGATAAAGACACTTTTTCAATGGAGAAATTCATTTTGTAACATTTAACCGCATATGTCACTTCTGAGACGTTTGAAGTAGCTTAATACCTCTAAAATATGCTTTAATGACTTTCTGCCCATAGAGCGTAATGTATTAAAAATCTTTTGGGCGGCCCTGTAGATAAACTATCCTGTCGCATGGGACCGAAAGAAGAGGTGCACAACTAGATGCTACAACAATCCTAAATATAAAGTTTCAACTTTTTACGTCTAATAGTTTTTGAGATATGGGAGGTTAAATCGGCCCATGAATTTCGGCCCATAGAGCGTAATGTATTTAGAATCTTTTGGGCGGTCCTGTAGATAAATTATCCAGTTGATTGGGACCAAAACTGTATTAACATCAAGTGTCATCCACTACATGTTAAAAAATGTATTTGAACTTGAGGCGATGAATAAAAAAGTATTTTATTGACGATTGAAAACTTGAACAATCTTATCTTATCTTATCTTATCTTATCTTATATATAATAAAATCTGAGAGTAAACATTGTATGTAGCTAGGTTTGTAGGTAGGTTTGTGACCTCCGATCTTCTTGCGCGCGTCTGTCGATCGCTTTGCGCCGAGACGGTTGGTCGCAGACCTACCGAATTTTGCATACGGCTTCACTAGGACAGATACTAACACGCCTCGGAGCGATTTTTTCGAAATTCGAATTAGAAAATGTTTTATTTTATGTTTTCTCCGATTTTTAGCGATTTTTCTTGCATAATACGTAATAACGCCGGTCATTGCACTCGCAATAAAACGATATTTGCATCATCGGATAGAGGAGAAAATTTTCTTTCGAAAACAGTTTGTTTTGACTATGTAACATATTTTGCCGATTTTTGGGAATTTTTAAAAAGAATTTCTCTTTTGACGACGTTTGCGTAAAAGTAATTTTAAAACTGTTGCATCTTTCATTCTATCTGTCATAACTTTTTTATATTTCGGCGAAAGACAGAGCATATATTTCGCCCACTTTTAAAAGTAGAACGGAGGAAAAATATAAATTAGGAGATTTTTTACGAATTTTTATGTAAAGAAGGATTTTGAATTTAATAAAAGCTGTTTCAAGATTTCGGTATGATATTTTCCGCTATGGTTGTCTGGGAAACAGTAACAATGAATAAAATTGCCATTTGAAAAACATAAATAAAATGACTTTAAAATAACTGAGTTTCCACATGTTAGATCAAAATGACTTAGATTTCACGAGATTAAAACCCCTTTCGAAACTCAATCAAAATTACGGGCTCACAAACAAAACATACGCCACGCACGAAATTATTCCCTATTTTATAATACGTTGCCAGAAAAAGAATTGAATGCTGTTTTTTCAACGATGAATTATCCAGCATTATTTTCGATATAATTTTTAAACGAGACACGTTTTCGAATCGCAGGAAATATTTTACGTGCTAAATACGCCAATCTGACAAGAGTTATGCATAAGAATGTATGGAGAGCTGTTTTAATGGCAGCCAGAAAGTGAAATGATTATCGTTTATACTAATGCGTAAATTGCAAAGAATCACCAAAGAATAAAAAACTACATTAGTGGCAAATATCTAAACCGTTTCTTTAAATTAAACATTAAAGATGGAAAAACGAAAATATATTGGTATCAGTAAAGGATACTCTTAGTAATAGTTATTAGATATGCTAGGGCAATATTGATCGAAGCACAATATACCGCGTTAATAAATATTTCGTGAAACTATTCGTTTCTTTTCGTTTTTCAACAGCCATCTTACATCACAGCTAACTAAACATTAAATAATTCTACGTCGCGTTAATTTATCCCGCGGTAATTTCAACAGAAAATTCTGTACCTGAACTTTTTTTTTCTTGGAGATTCTGTTTGTCACAAGTAGTTATGATAACATTTTAGGAAAATGTTCTCTTCTTGCCTTGCGAAGAGCGGGTACACACAACTATTTAATTATAAAAAAAAACGCTTCTTCACATCATGTAGTATCTAAGGTATTAATGGTATAACTTAAATCTAAAAAAGAGTATGATGTAGAAATGAGACATTTTGAAAGTTAGAAATTTTTAGGAACCGTCACGCTTTTCTTTTTCTGATCGCCAATGACACCGACATAGTTTTTTGTTTCATAATATTAACAATGTTCTCAGATCAGTATTTAGTTATTCGTAAAGTTAGTATAATGAGTAACTTTACGCCAAGAGTCAAATCATTTTGTTTATTTTTAGATTCCACATTACTGGAATCAATTCGAATTATACATGTAAGAAAAAGCTTTGTTCCCTACCGTGCGGAGAACGGGTACGCAGCTAGTATATAATAAAATCCGAGAGTAAACATTGTATGTAGCTAGGTTTGTAGGTAGGTTTGTGACCTCCGATCTTCTTGCGCGCGTCTCTCGATCGCATTGCGCCGAGACGGTTGGTCGCAGACCTACCGAATTTTGCATACGGCTTCACTAGGACAGATACTAACACGCCTCGGAGCGATTTTTTCGAAATTCGAATTAGAAAATGTTTTATTTTATGTTTTGTCCGATTTTTAGCGATTTTTCTTGCATAATACGTAATAACGCCGGTCATTGCACTCGCAATAAAACGATATTTGCATCATCGGATAGAGGAGAAAATTTTCTTTCGAAAACAGTTTGTTTTGACTATGTAACATAGTTTGCCGATTTTTGGCAATTTTTAAAAAGAATTTCTCTTTTGACGACGTTTGCGTAAAAGTAATTTTAAAACTGTTGCATCTTTCATTCTATCTGTCATAACTTTTTGATATTTCGGCGAAAGACGGAGCATATATTTCGCCCACTTTTAAAAGAAGAAGGGAGGGAAAATATAAATTAGGAGATTTTTACGAATTTTTATGTAAAGAAGGATTTTGAATTTAATAAAAGCTGTTTCAAGATTTCGGTATGATATCTTCCGCTATGGTTGTCTGGGAAACAGTAACAATGATTAAAATTGCCATTTGAAAAACATAAATAAAATGACTTTAAAATAACCGAGTTTCCACATGTGAAATCTACGTCATTTTAATCTAACGAGAATAAAACCCCTTTCGAAACTCAATCAAAATAACGGGCTCACAAACAAAACATACGCCACGCACGAAATTATTCCCTATTTTATATTACGTTGCCAGAAAAAGAATTTAATGCTGTTTTTTCAACTATGAATTATCCAGCATTATTTTCGATATAATTTTTAAACGGGACACGTTTTCGAATAGGAGGAAATATTTACGTGCTAAATACGCCAATCTGACAAGAATTATGCATAAAAATGTATGGAGAGCTGTTTTAATGGCAGCCAGAAAGTGAAATGATTATCGTTTATACTAATGCGTAAATTGCAAAGAATCACCAAAGAATAAAAAGTTACATTAGTGGCAAATATCTAAACCGTTTCTTTAAATTAAACATTAAAGATGGAAAAACGAAAATATATTGGTATCAGTAAAGGATACTATATAAGTAATAGTTATTAGATATGCTAGGGCAATATTGATCAAAGCACAATATACCGCGTTAATAAATATTTCGTGAAACTATTCGTTTCTTTTCGTTTTTCAACAGCCATCTTACATCACAGCTAACTAAACATTAAATAATTCTACGTCGCGTTAATATATCCCGCGGTAATTTCAACAGAAAATTCTGTACCTAAACTTTTTTTTTCTTGGAGATTCTGTTTTGTCCCAAGTAGTTATGATCACATTTTAGGAAAATGTTCTCTTCTTGCCTTGCGAAGAGCGGGTGCACACAACTATTTAATTATAAAATAAAACGGTTCTTCACATCATGTAGTATCTAAGGTATTAATGGTATAATTTAAATCTAAAAAAGAGTATGATGTAGAAATGAGACATTTTGAAAGTTAGAAATTTTTAGGAACCGTCACGCTTTTCTTATACTGATCGCCAATGGCACCGACATAGTTTTTTGTTTCATAATATTAACAATGTTCTCAGATCAGTATTTATACTAACTTTACGAATAACTAATGAGTAACTTTACGCCGAGAGTCAAATCATTTTGTTTATTTTTAGATTCCGCATTACTGGAATCAATTCGAATTATACATGTAAGAAAAAGTTTCGTTCCCTACCGTGCGGAGAACGGGTACGCAGCTAGTACATATATAATGAGAGTGTGAACTAGTAGTAGGAATTGAAAAGAAAAGCTCTAAACCTTGAATTAAAAATCTGATCTGGACAACACATGACTTCCTTGCACGTTTATTAAATCAAAAATATTTTCTGCGCACTTCATACAAACTTATTTTGTTTGAAAGATATAAAATATCAGTAATAGTAAGGTTTAGCGATTTCTAGCCAAATATTTCGATATCGCCAAGCAACCAGATATTACAATAGTTCTAAATACAAAAGTTCAAAATTCTACGGCTAAAGTTTTAGAGTTATGCAGAATGCGAAATAATTTTTGGCGCCAAATTTGGCAATATTTTGGCAAAACTCGCCATGGTCGACGACAGACAGCGAGATTTTGGGCATGAACCAAACAATGATTGTCTACAGTTGTATTACATTGAAGATGTCCATCAGTGGCGCAGCGAAGGGGGGGGGGGTCCAGGGAGTCCAGACCCCCCTATGATGTAAGGGGCCGCTATGAGCAGGGTCCGTTTATCTACAGGGCGAGTGGGGCCCATGCGCCACCAATTTAAGGGGCCCATTTTTTCTCTTTCTCTTCTTTCTTTTCTAAATTTATTCTCTAAAAAGTGTCTTTTCTTTAAAAAAAATCTTTTTAAGCTTTATATCCGTAGTTGTCTTGAAAAGGAGGACGCAAGATAAAATCATCAAAGGCTTCCAGCAAGCACCGTCTTAGAGACTCCTTAGGCAATAAATCTCCAGTCGTGTCTCTGATAGGGAATTTGTGGGGCTAGGATGGACGAATCGGACAATGTAAAGGGGAGTAATTCGCACCCTTGTAGCTCAAAGGAACGGAATATCCTCAGAAAGAATCTATTCATGCTACAATTAGCTGATAACAAAATTGTCATGAAGGAAAGAGGAAAATACATTGCCTATATTGTTGTCTTCAAGCACATCACTCTTCTTTTCTTGAGATAAACAAGCCACAGTATTCAAATAGTGAATAAACACCACAAACACACACACAACAAACAATAAAAAAGAGGGTCTGCTGGGAGCTTAGATGTGGTATAACGAAATTTCGCATGGTTCAGTGAATTCACATAAGTTGGATGCCTTTAATTTGTAAGCAGAAGTTTAAGTTTTGGGTTCTTTGTTTCTTACGATCATGAATTCGTCCAGTTTAAAAAGAAAGAAAACCCAAAGTGAAATGTTTTTATCTTTCTTCGAGAAGAAAAATTAAAGCCGATGATGGTGATCGTGCAGCATCAAAGACTGCTGATAGTATGGACGGGCCCGGACCCGGTGAAAAATCTGTTGCACCGAAAAAAACCTTTTAGAGTGCTGAATCTCAAGCTCATCCTCTTGATATTGGGCTCTACATTAACAAAGAGGTAAACTTTACTTGATTAAATTTCAAAATAACTTTACACAACAGAGGAGGTGGAATCACAGACGTGGTTCATAATTTATTATCAGTAAAAATCTTTATTTAAAAAGATCTTTCAAGTATAATCTAGCAGATGGTTGAAGTGTTTTTATTTATAATTAGCCAAGAATTTTCTAAACATAGACAGTCGTACTTGCATGTATACAAGATGCAATGATCAGACTTATAAAGATTATTTAAAACTATAAGTTTATTATTACTGGCAACTACAATGTAGTCAATGATAACAAATACATTAAATTACCTTTTTTTGAATTCCTTTTTGAATTACCTTTTTAAACACATATTATGCTAAAATATATGAAGAGCTGTTTATTTATTTTATTAATTTCTTAGGTAATGGAGGATCGAGGTAATATAATAAATAAGGATTTTGAGACTTTACACAATCGACTCACAAGACGAGATTCACACATTTTTTTTTATTTCCTTTTCTTTCATTGTTTTTTTAAATAAATCATACATGACGAATCAATAAGTTCATAATTAGCCTATTGAAAATTTTCTTCCTGTCAATTGAAGAATCAACTATTGCATTTATTTTTTTTTTTACAAAACTTGAAATAGTGAACGCATGTTTTGTAACTGTAACAGATATATTAATAAGTAAAAGTTTTTTTAAATTAATTTCAGTTTTTTCTGAGTAAAAAATTTTTAGATTTTTAAACTTTAAAGTTTTAACCCATTTATGCCTAGCGTCCCTTTTTAGGGACGGCATTATCGCTATCAGTCGAAAACGTTATTTATTTTTCCTAGCCTTTATTCACAAGTATTGAACCTCAACTCCACAAAATATTTTAACATGACCTAGTAGGATGTTGACACTTCAATATTTATACATAAAGATTTTAAAAGAAATCATCCCTTGTTCAAGAAGTTGACATCAGAAATTTGTCTATTACTGCTGGTATTAGCGAAAATCGAAGAAAGTCGCAAAAATATCTAGGCACGAATGGGTTAAAGAATTTTAATAGGAAAATTAAAATTGCGTGAATGATGTGATAAAATATTACTTTTATAAGAGATACCATTCTTCGGGCGGATAGTGGCAGATTTCCCAATAGGCGCATGAGGCGTGCGCCTCGGGCCTCATATTTCTAAGGGACCTCCAAATTCGGTTTTCAGAAAGAAAAATACTATATGTTAATATCTGTTCAAGAGACATAAACTTTGTTCATAGTTTCAGGATTGCTTCTAGAGTAGGAAGCGCTTTTGAACAATCTTTTCTTTGGTGACTCCCTTTCCTCTTCACAGCATTGGACCATAATCTAAACTAATACTTTAATACGAATACTTTTAGTTTATAAGTAATTGATGCTTTAATTCCGTATTTCACTGTAAAGATATCCAGAAACGTTCCTTGGAACTAAGGATAAGTTCCTTGGAACTAAGGAAATACTATACAGAAAGTATACATTTCCCTTTGAAAAGTTTACTGTTTTGTTCAACCCGTCACTTAACCGAATAGTGGTCTCACGACCTTAAAAAACAGGCAGTTCACTTAAAAATGACTAGAATTGTAAAAAAATAATAATAAAAAAAATTCCAATAGTGTTCCTTGAAAATAATAGGCAGCTGAGGTGCCCTAAATTCCAAGGAAAGTTTCACGAAAATACCAAGAACTTTACTGAACAATATGCAATTCAGTGGATCTTTCCTGAGCTGTTCAATAAAGTTCCTGGTATTTTCATGCAACATTCCTTGGAATTTTAGGGTCCTCAACTGCCCATTATTTCCAAGAAAAATTCCTAGATTTTTTTGCATTGTTTTAATTTGCTCACTATACTTTATCTCAAAAAATACAGGTGCAGAGGGTCCCTATGCCTTTTTCCTATCCGGAATCAATTAGTTTTGTTGGGTTGGTGGGATTACGGCCAATTATCTACAAGTGGGATCTATGCCGATGGATGTGGGTGCTCCTCTTGGGGGTCTTTCTAAGGGATTCTAACCCTTATTTACGCTAAGTTTTGGAGGAAACCACGGAAAATTCCTAACGGTTAGGTTGGCGGATGCGACCTGGTTTTGAACCAGGCACCTTCCGTCTCCCAGTTCAGAGTGCTATGCGCTCAGCCACTGGTTGGGCCGCACTGAATCAGATTGCGGCTCAGTAGCTGGTATTGCAGTAGGACATTCAAATACACCTGCTTTATAGATTGCCGCCCCCCCCCAAATCAAAAAGTGTACAGTCTGATAAGAATATTTCTCGTTTTAAAAGAGAAAAGCCCGAACCGCTTTATTCTACAGCTTGAGATTGAAAAATTTGTCAAAAATTAAATATTTTATATTTTTCAGACGTTCTTCATTTAAATGATTTAGGAAAGGACACTCTGTATTTAGTGAAATTTTGAAGTATACCTAGAATATATAATTGTTGTTGGTTGTCACTATGTAAAAGAAATTGGAAACAATAATTTATCTTCTTTCGAAAAATCACTAAAAATTAAAAACTTAAGCTAGGGATAACCGATTTTATCTTTTTTTTTTTTTTTTTTTTTGGAATCGAAACTTTCCGAGTATGCAATGATAAAAAATTGCCGACCAATAATTAAAAAGATATGAGCTGATACATGTGAGATAATACTTTTTTGGGGGGGTTGGGGGAAGATATTTGATAGTTAAAAAAAAGTATTGAAAAATTAAAGAAAGCAATACTTATCGTCACCGAAATTTCACATGCGTGCAAAGTTTCAGCTCGATCGGATGATAGTGGGTTCAAATTCATTGACAAATTTTGAACTGGAATGTCATACACAGTTAATTAAAAACGTAAAAAAAAATGATGATTAATTTAATTTTTTGTTTTCAACTTAAAAATATTTATGATAACTATATTATAAATACGGCATGTATTTTATAGTCGCAGATGAAAATGCTAAACATTAATAATAAACCTAGTACCGAAGCTTAGAGCATACCCATTTACCCATTATAAAGTGGAATTTATTTTTAAGTCAATAATATTTTTTGTATTTTAACTATTGTACTTATTGTAGAATCAATTAGTTGTGTTGGGTTGGGGGATTACGGCCAATTATCTACAAGTGGGATCTATGCCGATGGATGCTATTGTACTTTAAGTATTGTTTTGTTTTTTTAATTTCTCTTGTAGTTTTTTCATTCTAATTAAAATATAGAATAATGTGTGTGTGTGTATATATATTATTCATACCTAATTACTCATTATTAATAGTCCTAAACTTATTGACAGTTTTTGAATAAACACAAAAATTAGACTAAACAGAAAGTTTACTTTTACTATTAAACTGCTTAGTTTTGCAGTTCCAAACGGGAAATTTATGAATATATTTAAATATTTATAAATATATATTCTTGAAGGAATGTTAAATTTTTGGTTCATTTTATCCAAGTAAAGAATTCTTCTGAACTTTGTGATGTCAAAGTCATGTTTCTGATCACGTTTCCCTTGTTCTGACCTTCAAAAGTACCTGTTGAGTAGTCAAAATTTTCATGACTGAAACAAGACATATGCCAGTGGTCCACAAAAAGTAATTCGGCGTAATTAAGTAACAGTGAAAAATAATCAATATAAAACTGCAGTTGCTGGGTTATACTTAGAGGTATTCTGATGTTTATTTAGTGTTAATCGTGAAAAGTGAAACGTAGTACGAAAATTATTGAGGTAAAAAATGTTTTTTAAGATGAACAAATCTATAAACATAAAAATTATTTTAAAATGTTAATACTCCTTTTATAGCAGGCCCTGACTATCGGACGGACAATTGGTGCACGTACCCTGGGCCTTATATGGTAGGACCATAGAGGAAAGTGGAGAGCGCTTCTTCTAAGCTTCCAATACAATGTATTCGTAACAAAATTGTATTCCTCCGCGAGAGGAAGATGGAACCATTGGAGACCAAAAAAAGCAGACGAACCCTATGTAGATACATTGATTACGGCGATTGAATGACTATATTGAACTTTCTTCTTTACGAAAAACGATTGAGAAACGACAACGAAAGTAGAATTAAAAATAACGGAACTCAAGAGAACGTACAGCATGCAACTGAACAATTTTCTTTTAAAGATAATATGTTTTTCACGTATATTTAATATCGCAGGTGTTAGTTTCGTTTTCGTATTTTCAATTCGGAGACGGATTAATGATATTTTGTGGGCGTTGGCCGTTAGTTGAAATTTATATCATATTACAAATAATATTTCTTAACATTTGAATTACATTAGCTTTCAAATATAAACAAATAAAATATGCAATCGATGCAAGACAATCAGTTGTTATATTGTATGATAATACAAATTAAAAAAAATAATTTAGGATACACATAGTTCTAAGTTAGCAATTAAACCATAAACGGTACAGATAAATGTTCCTTTTCTTCATTACTTCGCAATTAACCAAAATTATTAATCAAAATACACGGATCAAAGCAATACAAACAGAAACTGAAAACACAAACAAACCATACTTTATAAATTTAAAAGGCCGATTTTCATTTTTCAACGTTTATAATACATTATGTAAGAATATCAAAGAATTTTACAACCGTTTATACAATCGAAATAATTTTTTTTGACATTCCAGATACATGAACATTACATCTGCCATACAGGTTCAACTGTAGTAGGTGAAAAAAAAAATAAATGCTAGTCCTGATGAAAGTATATTAAAAATAATTATTTAACCTGTGAAAAGTGACACTAGGCTTCTTTACATCTGACGTATTAGTGCAATCAGTAACACAACAGGCTACCATCTCTATTTTAAAACATAGTAAAACAAAGCTCTATCACCATACAATAACAAGGGCTTCCCGTTAATCTTCTGGGCTCCAATGAAAAGAAAATAGTTCCGCGGCGGAAAGTTTCTGGAAACGCTATGTGCGTCGGTTGCTCCCTCCACTTTCCTCTGTGGGTAGGACGGTGTGGCGACACAAGATCACCTCCGCGCACACAACACCCAGAAATTGAAGGCCGGTCGAAGAGGTACCTTTTGTCCGAGCCGGATTGCGCCTCATTCTACCACCCATAAGTCCCTGGGTTCAAACCCAGCTTTCGCCGCTCTCTCTCCCTTCATTGGCGACCCGGACAACGAAAATGCATTCTCCTTCTCACCTACAACGACAGATGGCGCCAGCACCGCCCTCTTCCATCTCTCGCTCGGCTCTCAAGTCCGCAACGAGCGGCAGCGACCTCATAAAAGTCCGCGGACTATATTCCGTATACGGTGCCTTGTTTACATGTCAATGGTTTGTTTACAAATCATTGGCGAACAATCTGACGCGAGAGTGAGCGATGCACCGCCAACTGCCGGTGGTAGTTGTGACTGGCAACCATAAAGAATACGTGTTTCGTCAGGTTTGGGAATTTGAAATTGTTTGCGTTATTGATGGAAGGGAATGAAATGTGTTATGTTAATATAAGAAAAGAATTTGTGGGTGTTTGTTAGAAATATAGTACGTTATAAGCCGGTGGGTGTTGGGGACATTTCTGAGCGGTTATTTAAAAAAAAAAAAATAGAGGTAAGTGCTCTTTTTTAACGAATCTTTGCAATGTTCAAGGTTTTTAATGTGAATTTTAAATTGATATTTGAAGTGTTTATGTTTTCGTAAGTGCTATTTACGTGCTATTCTAATCATACTGACTTTATAAGAGGTGTACAACTAGGTTGTTTAATCCACCGATGTTTTTTTGAGTTGAAAACGGGCCAGTGTTTGCCCAGTTTACATTAGCTGTACAACTAGGTTGCTTAGTTCACTGTTGTTTTTTTTTAGTTAAAAACGGTCCACTGGTTGCATAGTTTACATAGCTGTACAGCTAGGTTGCTGAATCCACTGAGGTTTTTTTAGTTAAAAACGGGCCACTGGTTGCCTAGTTTAGATAGCTGTACAGCTAGGTTGCTGAATCCACTGAGGTTTTTTTAGTTAAAAACGGGCCACTGGTTGCCTAGTTTAGATAGCTGTACAGCTAGGTTGCTGAATCCACTGAGGTTTTTTTAGTTAAAAACGGACCACTGGTTGCCTAGTTTAGATAGCTGTACAACTAGGTTGCTGAATCCACTGAGGTTTTTTTAGTTAAAAACAGACCACTGGTTGCCTAGTTTAGATAGCTGTACAACTAGGTTGCTGAATCCACTGGGGTTTTTTTAGTTAAAAACGGACCACTGGTTGCCTAGAATGACTAGTAAACATGGCGACAGTCGCTGGAGCTTGGCGGTCGCCAAGCTCCAGCGACTGTCGCCATGTTTACATGGGGTGGGCACCGGCTTGTATGATTTTACCAAGTCCGCAACGAGTGGCAGCGTTCCATAACACTTGGAACATCGTTCGTCAGCCTCCGACTGACTCTCTAGGGGAGAGTAGTGTGGCGGCAGACCATCACCTCCGCGCACACAACACCCGGCAATTGAAGGTTGGTCGAAGAGGTACCTTTTGGCTGAGCCGGATTGCGCCTCATTCTACCATCGCATAAGTCCCTAGGTTCAAACCCAGCTCTCGCCGCACTCTCTCCCTTCAACAGTATTATGTTTGAAATGGATGAATGCCCCTAAAATTGCCATTGACCGTAATGAATTGAAAATCTTTTGAGTGTTCCTGTAGCAGAACTATAAATAGTAAGTTCTTTTAATGGAGAAATTCATTTTGTAACTCTTAACATCATATATCACTTCTGAGTCGTTTGAAATAGCTCAAAACCTCTAAAATAAGTTTTAATGAATTTCGGCCCATAGAGCGTAATGTATTTCGAATCTTTTGGGCGGCCCTCTATATAAACCACGTAGTCAAATGGAACCGAAAAGGGGAGGTGCACAACTAGATGTTACACCAATCCTAAAGATAAAGTTTCAACATTCTACGACCAAGAATTTTTTGGAGGGTGTACACCCTCCAAAAAAAGTATTCGAGCAAGAGATAAATTTCCTACGTTGGTTTCGTATATTAAAAATTATTCATCATAGAATATGAATTAGGCTATGTATAAATATGAATTTCCATATTTATGTCAAGTTGTGCGTTTTTCAAAAACTCAATTATTATTCGCAAATATAATATAGGAAATTTCGCTCTTGCTCGAATTTTTTTTTTGGAGGGTGTACGTACAGACGGTATGGAAAAAACTGACCAAAATAGACTCGCCGCTAGTCAAAATGAGTTGCAGACGCGTTTATATGATCGTGCATGCTAGCTTACGATGAGATGCATGGAAAAAATTCTTAAAAGTAAATACTGTTTAATTAAGGTGGCCATACGTCTTCGAAATTCGAGGACAGTTCCCAAATATAGATATTTTTTTTTCTTCATTTTGTCCCCCAAAAATACTTTGACTTCTTGGGGACGCGAAAAGTCCCCAAATTTAAAGATTTGTACTTTTTCCTGAAAGTTTCAGTTTAGTTTATTTCTTTTAGAAAAAACTGAAAAAAGAAAACCTGAGCGTCTTCTACTCTGAGAAACAATGAATTTCGATCTCTGAAAGCGTTTGTTGTCATTGTTTGTGTAACGTGTACAGACATTCCATAAGGCATTCGACTATGAGCCAAATTTCCCATTTCAGTTTCGTCAATGATTATTCACTTTTCTTGAAGAATCATGCTTTAAATATGAAATTGACGAACGAAATTTTTCTTGCACTCGAATACTTTTCTTAGAGGGTGTACAAAGTTTCATGAAAAATTAGCGCAAAATGAGCCAATGTAAAAAGCAATATCTTCTGAAAAATACAAACACTTTTAGTTGAGTTAAAATTTGAATAAATTGCAATATTTCAACTTGATGTTCCTTTCATATTTCTGTTTAAATAAATATTTATAGATGAATGAAATACTGTCATTAATTTATTAGAAATAAGAATACACAATTGATATAAAAAGCTATCAAAGTCAGTCAAGATTTAAAGTATGGGTACACTGGTATATACATGGTAAAATGTTGTGTCCTCGAATAAGTCCCCGAAAATATTTTCTAGTGTCTCAAGTTTTTCTTGGATTCCAGGGCAATGCTTTATTTGTCCCCAAAATACTGTTTAGAAAAAGGAATTTTTAGCCTAGAACTCAGGACCGTTATAAAATGTATCATCAAAGTCACGTGACTGGAACTGCTCCTTTGAATTAATCGTGATATTTTTTAAAGGTAATTGGCATCAGTGTATTTTTTTTCTTAAAGATGGCAACTGCTGAGCTGAGCTAAAAGGAAAATATGAATAATGTTGTCAGCTGTCTCCGTGGTTACTTAATGCTTTCATTGTATGATTTATGAATGAATAATTTTATCGTTGCATTCGAATTTAAGACCGCCATTAAGTATTAGAAGTAATTGTATAGTCTTGACAATCGATACATTAGTTATTTCTTTTAATATAAAATTTTTTAAAGACGACTTTGAACTTGTTAAAAACGCATTTATTATGTAAAATTATTTTTCCAGTATTCTATGTATGGTTACAAATTTAGGTATTCGATATTAAAAGTGTGTTGTATTATAGCATATAGATTTTAATTCTTGGAATATTGGGAATCCATTAAAGCAATATGTTATCTTTCTTCAGTAAGTAACCAGTCAAAATTGAGCTTTAGATCTGTTTTACATAAGATAGGTAGGTATAAGGTTTGAATTTAGTACTGTTAGAAACCAAATTTTATCTAATAATTTAATAATAAAGTTTCTTTAAGACAAAGATTATTAGTTGGATGTTCTAACACTTGCTCCCCAAACCTGAACTGTAAAGCGGACCGAAAGCAAACTAGGAAAAACAATCTAACTGTATTACTAATAGATATTGTAAGAAACCCGAGTATTGTTATAATTAAAAAATATAACGATGTTTAGTAAACCTGGCAATCTCCTTACGAAAATGAGTCAGTTAAGTTTAACAAATGGGTCATTCCGCAATATTCATCCATTACGTACGCAGTAGCGGATCCAGAAATTTTTTTGGGGAGGGGCTAAATTTTGAAAAAAGCTTATTTCACCTAAACAAAATGTTCAATAAAGCAAAATTTTAGTCTAAAGTAATGTAAAACATTTTGGGAGGGGCTAAGTTATAAAAAAAGATCATTTTATCTACTTAAAATGTATAATAAAGCAAAATGTTACCCCTTAGCAATCTCTTTTGGGGGGGGGGCTGAAGCCCCCTAGCCCCTCCCCTAGATCCGCTACTGTACGTACGGGACATTTATCAGCAAAATAGTAACATACTTGTACATTTTTCAATATAAAAATATAAATGAGGAAGTTTGCAATTATTTTTAATGCTTTATATGCCATCTCCACTAGATTCCTATGAAGTTTCGTTTTGTTGGACCAAATAGTTTTTTTCTAATTAATAAAGTTTTGTTACTTAGAGGACATCACAAAAAATTATTTTTAAAGTACCTCCAGCAGTTTAGATTTTGCTCTGACTTTATTAGGTATTTTTACAAATAAATTTAATGGGTAAAAGAAGAAAAGTACACTTTTTACTTAACATTAAAATTATTTTTAAAAGTGTATCATTAATTAATGAATGCTAATTACATGTGTTATGTACGGCACTAGGCTGTTTGTTACGGGACGTGATTTTAAGTAACTCTGCTGTAAGAAATTATGAACTAAAATTAACACATGATGTTAATTTAATGAATTTATTAGCTCTATTAATGTATTCAAACTTAAATTTAATTATATAATTAATGATTTCTTAAAAAAGACTATGACTAAATCTATGAATGTGCAGAACACAGCTGGCTATCTCCTTAATGTTTTCGGAGTATAGACTCTTTTCGATATCCCTGATTTCCATCACTTGGAAGTTCAATTTCTTTGTACTTTATATTACACTTGATGAGGAAGCGTATGCTTGGACTTTCGTCTTGATGGTAGAAGGGAAATAAAGTACCTTCTGCGGACCACCAGGCAGAAGTCCAACCTCCTTGGAGGCAATAGCAACCACTTTTCCTTACTGCGTCCAGGATAGCCGACACATCCAACTCAGCCGTCCGGGAGCTGGATGGTAGTTGCACTACGAGGATGGTTAACATACTCCTACTCAACATCAATGGAACTCAAAGGATTTTGGTACAGTCAACTCCCGCTAATCCGCGAACGCCTGTAATCCGCGATATATTTCAAATGTAAACAAACAAGTTTGTTTGCATTTTGAGCGGCATTTGACTGGTAGTATTACTGTTATAGAAGTTATTTGATTGGCTGAACGTTATAAAGACATTTATTAATGATTTTCCACAGGTATTTGAAGTAAATAATTTCATATATTTGAGCATATTATCATGTAATTAAACATACAGAAACTTATATCCTAAGTTGCATGTGTTCCGTGAATGGATGTAAATAACGAACTCCGAAGCAATGCACCGTCCAATCACATCACTTTACTCTTCCTGAATGAAACCAAAAAAAAAACAATGAAAACGTTTGCTCTATGGGAGAGAGAGAAAAAATCGCGAGACGATCCTAAAGATTGACCGTTGTAATTAAAATTGGGTGAAAATATGTAACATGTTTAACTTTAAACGCAAACCGCGATTTGGCAGACGACACAATAGTTGCACAATTTTCCGATTCTCCCCCTACCTCACCCATAAACAGACCACATGGCCTTTCTCTTTGTTTACATTTAACTGCCGGAGGAGCACATGCAGAAATAATGAATCATCAGCACTTGAAATGTAATGCACACGTGTGCGTGAAGAGGATAACATTCTTTTCCTCTTTAGAGCTTATATAATAGCATAATATTTTTACATCACGAGAAACAGAAAATTACCTCGCAAGATGTGAAATTAATTTAATACTGAGATATCAAATATACAAATGATGCAACCGCATGCCCCCCCCCCCCTTCATGAGCGACCAGTGAAATTCCTCCCTTTCTGATTGAGCTTGTTTATTTTATAATAGATATATATTTAGTTAAAAACGGTCTTTTAAAGAAATTAAAAACAACAACAACAACTGCCCTTTAAAGAAAAAAGAATGTTTGTTGAAAAACTTCCGGATTTGGGGTCCCTTAAAACATTTTGCAAAAGCAATCATTTGTCAGTGACCAAGAGTTACTGACAATTAGAAGGCTTCAGGTCAAAATTTCTGAAGAAAAATTAAAATCTCTTAAACAAATCAGAATCACTGCAATGTTTGAAAAAATGAAAAATAAATAAAAATTTAGAGAGAATTTATTCTTTTAATTTTGTATTAGTAATTGTATTTAATATTAAAAATAGTGTTTTAGTTCAGCAGTATAAATATTTTCTTTCATCTGTCCTTTAGTAAATTCTCTAAATTTAATTGTATTATTTATTGTATTTATATTGACATTTAATTGTGTTTTTATTCAATAGCATAATGCATTTTCTTTCATCATTTCCTATTTGTTTACAGTAAATTGACTATAATTTAAAGGGAAATTCTAAATGTAAAAATGTAAAAGAATGACCTATAATCTGCAAAATCCTGTAATCCGCACAACCCTTGGTCCCAGTGAGTGCGGATTAGAGGGAGCTAAACTATTTTTGCATCAAATAGGCTGGCAACCCGTTGCCAATCGTATTCGGAACCACCAATAATTTCATGTATCAGATCTTGGCGTCAAATCGCTCGTTTTGGCAGACTGCCAGTATAATACGATAAGTGCCAGGATCTTTCATATTTAGCTCCATTTGAAATAATAAAGTACTTTCCTGTTAGCTGGGTGCAAAAAATCGGCAAATAATGTAGAATTCTGCAAAATTTCTTACAACTGTATAACCAACTGTATTATAATACAGCTGTAGGTTGGAACAACTACTTAAGAGAAGTTTGTGTAGAAGTATTTCTTGAAACAATAAAATTTCTTGAAGCAATAAAATAAGACCACACTCACATATCGAGCTCATAACTAATACTTTTATTAATATACTTATACTGCTGTTTACAACTTGAGATCCCGGCTGATGAGGTACACAACAATATTCGATTCCAGCAAATTCATGTGGATATTTATACAACTGAAAAGAACAGGCTTGCATATAAGCGGAGAAGAAAAGGTAATGATGCTGCATGAACAGCCAGAAAATTTTGTATACACCCGTCATTTCGACGGAAAGCTGGTTAGCCTAAACAAACTCGCTGTGAGAGGAGGGAAATTTAAATTTAAATACCAACAAGCTGCCCCCTCATGCAGAGTCATCAAAAGAAAACAAATCACCTGGACACAAATTTTCATTTACATTACAAATTTAAACACATTAGCAGTCAAAAGTTTAAATTTCTTTATATACATAGTATCACAAATGTAGAAATTGCACATGTAAATTCAAATAAAAATTTCTTTTCTTTTTACAATAGATCTGCAATGTCCTTTAAGATTTAAAGCAACAGAGTTCGCTCTATGAATTGATTAATGTTTTTCACAAAAGTTCGTGAATTGTGGTTTCATAAATGCTTTAGTAAAAAAGTCAGCATCATTATTCTTGCTTCTCACAAACCTAACTTCAAAGATTTCCTTATCGGGAACTCCCCCTCTAGCGGGTCCCACAAAAAATGTAGACGAACATTGATATGCTTAGTACGAGAGTTCTCGAGAGGCGACTGCAAATAACTGATGGCTGCTTAGTTATCACAGTAGGTTGTTACTTTATTCACCTTAATGTAGGGTAGATTCTCCAGGATGTTCTTTATCCACACAATCTCCTTAGGGGCTTCTGTCATGGATATAAACTCCATAACTCCATCATGAAGAGGGCGATACAGCGATGCTTGAATGTTCTCTATGAAACCGGTACTCTATCGATGTAGGTAATCATTCCCCCCACTGAAATGAGATTATCGTGGTTAGCTGCAACGTCTGCATCTGAAAAACATCTAATGTTAACATTTCTTATAAAAGATAAATTTAACATAGTTTTGAGTGCTCCGTATGTATCCTAGAAGCCTCAATAAATAGTCCCAATGCTTTGCTCCGGGATTGCTGTGCATTTGCGAAAGCATATTTACTGCGTATGATAAATCTGGCCGTGTTCTATTTAAGTGATGTATGATATACTTCCAAGAAGGTTTCGATAAGGTATTTCGTACATCTCATCAGCTTCTAACGATGTTTTTGGTGAATCTTGTTTAGAGATAATACTTCCTTTGGTTATGGAAAGTGAAGGAATTTGAAATTTATAATTTTTAAACATGTCACAAAGCTTTCGAATATAAGAAATTTGATGAATATACAATTTATCTCTTTCTTCTACAAATTCTATTCCTAGTAGCCTTTTAGTAAGTCCTAAAACTTTCAAATCAAACTTATGATTTAAATCTTTAATAGTCGTCTCAAACACCAATGTGAGTTTATTTGCTGGGATGTTTTACTCTGTTGTAATAGACTTTATGAAATTAGTTGTTATAATAGTTGACAGTATTAAAATTATGTATTTTTATAATTGAATTCTTTTTTTTCTTTTTTACTCGCTAGGATGTGTGGTTTTAGCTAAACAAATTTTATGATGGCTGATATAAGTCTAGATTTTACTTCCCAAGAACTTACTGAGATACCAGAATTCATTTTTGATAAAGCAGAAACTGAAATATTGTTGCTTGATTTTAATTATATTTCTGTAATACCATTAGATTTATGCAATAAACTGTCTCACTTAACATGTCTATCCTTGAATGGAAACTCATTAGAATCTATACCTGAAGGTATTGGTATGTTAACGTCATTGAGTGAATTATATCTAAAGGAAAATTTGCTATGTGACTTGCCTAGTGATATTCTCAAACTGAAAAATCTGCAGAAATTTCACCTAACTGGGAATCAAATTAAATATCTCCCTCAGCATTTCTCGTGTCTTCAAAATCTGAGTGAATTTGTTGCAGATGAAAATGAAATAGAAAAGTTATCATCAGATTTTGGTTTACTCCAGAACTTAACTTACCTTGAACTCAGTTATAATGCTATCAAAGGGTTGCCAGATACTTTTGGGAATTTAACAAGTTTAAAAGAAATCAGTATTTCAAACAATTCATTAAGAACTTTGCCACCAAGTTTCCAAGATTTGAGTTGTGTTGAAGTAGTTGACTTATCTCACAATGGCCTCCTTGAATTGCCTGAAAATTTTGCTTCTGCAGAAAAGCTAGTGAAACTTTTACTTTCTAACAATAGCATTGTTATGATACCACAGTGGTTTTCAAGACTGTCCAAAATCAAAGAAATTGACCTTAATAGTAATTCCTTGCAAGATTATCCTTTTCCAGATGATTTTGGTTTTACATCCAACACTTTAGAACTCTTAGATGTACGAGGAAATGCCATACAAGGATTGCCATCCTCATTTGGAAATTTAAAAGGTCTAAAGAAGCTTCATTTAGGAACATGTGGTGAACCAGAGAGAAAGCGAACTTTCAGTTCTGGGAACTGCATTATGTCTCTACCAAATTCTTTTGTTGATCTATCTAGCTTGACTGTTTTAGAACTGGATGAGAATAATATTGCTGAATTACCTAGTAATTTTGGAAATTTATCTAATGTTATATATTTAAATATAAGCCACAATGATTTGCAAAGGCTTCCAGACAGTTTTTGTAATCTTCAAAAATTGCAAGTGTGTTTGTTATCTATTAATTTCATAACTCATCTGCCTGAAAATTTTGGAAATCTGTCATCTCTTGAAGAACTGAGACTTGATGAAAACTTGGTATGTATATTAAGTTTTCCTTTATCACATTTTAAATCTATTTTTATAATTTGAATGTATTGTAATTGGCTGCTTTTATGTAGTCAAATTAAAAGTTAAATCGTAGTGCATATGGTAGCACATTATTGTAATTTTATTAAGGTATATCACAGCTAAAAAAAATATTAAAACTGCATTGCACTAGAACTACTGCACTCTGTTGTTGTGTATTGCAGTATTTATTTGAGCTTATATGATCATGTATCCTTAAGGAATAATGATTATATGTAATATTGTATTCTTTGATCACACACACACACAAGTTTCGATCATTTAACTGTCTGTTTCTAAAATTTTCTTCTTCAAACTGTTTTATAGCTAAGAGAATTTAGATTTTATCCATAGTACCAAAAAATAAATAAAAAATAAACCATCTGTGCACATAATCTAAAACTATCTGCAAACTCATAATAGCCCATGATTACAGAATATGTTACGTAATACATGTATGAACACTTCTATACATATATGTATGTAGCATTAGGGCGCTACGGGAGAGTTGTGTAGTCGTGGACCGGGTAAGTCGTGGCTTTTGAGGCGCATTCTCAGCATGGAGTACTAGGTGAGGCGTTGACGGGCAGAGCATGAGGAGGCGGCGCGACTGGATAAGGACTCTGGCTTAGAGGCCGGCCACGCCGGTGGGTGGGAGAAATGAGGCGGAATCCAAGTATGATTACATGATTTTATTTGACGATTGGATACATCTTTCTTAGGCAGCTGCTTAGGTCACGCGGAAAGTCTGCTCCTGACCTGTTGCAGGTCCTTATAAAAACTTTTACATCATGTCACATGACCACAAAAGTGTTGCAACCATTGGCCAAAAGCTAAATCTGAGCAGAGGTTTTTCCAGGGTTTGTTATGACTTTTAAGATGCCTTTGTGGCTGGCTACTGGTACCGTCTACAAAATTACAAAGGAGTTGCAAGGGACCGTGTAGTAATTGCTGTTTTTGAACGCGGATTTCTTTGTTCCAACTGAATTAAACTGCATAGTTCCAGAAACATGGGATTTTCATGGGCTTTTGATTTGTAATGTTATATGCACATATATGTACAGTGGCGCACACAGGATTTTCCCTTGAAGGGGGTCCAGCCCATAAAAATGTAACACCAATCAACTGAGGGGAAAGAAAAGTGTATTTTTTATTTTTTAAATCATAACTTCTTTTATTGTATTTTCGTTTATTTATCTTAACAGTTAAAAATAGGAATTTAATAAAGTTTTCTAACATATTTAAATGCCAAAAATGGCATGATGATTTAATGAAGCAATATTGATAACACTTTTTGGGAGGGGTCCAGACCGCTTGGACTCCACCCTTGTGCGTGCCACTGTATATGTAACATGTTAGTGCTACAGAGACGTAAAAAATATTTCTTCTTGGTAACTATCCATATCTTACACAAAACCTCGAAATCTTTGTAAAACTATCAGCAAGACCTTTGAATTATCTGCTCACAACATGTCTGCATGCATCTATATTATATACCATGTAGGTACTTGTGTATTATACCATCTACATGCCAAGCGAAGAGATCACTCGCCAAGGGTTTGTATTCTGCAGTTCTGTTGCTATTGTGCACTCGATAATGTGCATCAAAATACCATATTTTCTGCTATGGATAAAGATTCATTTTTCTTTTAAAATTTATAAATTTTTGTGTTCCAATTGATTTTTAAAATTTTTTTACGGCTTAACAAAATTTAAGCATTTAACAAAGCATTGTAATGAGAATAATATGAAAAGTGTGTGTTATTAACTGCGGAGTTTGCATTAAACGGAACTGCTATGTGTAGGCTGCCAAGGTGCCGTTTGATGAACTGCATTTGTGTTGTACTTATTTTAAAATGTGTGCATGTGTATTTAAAAAAAGTTTTGTATGTCTTGACGGAATTTAAGTATTTATTAAAACAGATTTATGTTTATAATATACCAGAATTTTTGTGTTTTATAAACTGTGTATTTTATTTAACTAGAGGCATGATGTCAGTACTTTATGTGGGTGCTATTTCAGAATAATACGTTGGCATTTAAGTTATATATGAATGACTTTATTCAATTTGAACTATTTTCTGGTTTGAAGAGTAAACTACGCGTTCGTTGCCAGAAAATGTTGAACTGATTATCTATCTTAATATGAATGTATGACTCCCTTTTATATTATTGCTTTAAACCTATATACACACACAAATAAAGAAGGCAGTATCTATTGGTTTTTGTTTTTATGGCAATTTGGGTGGTATGTAAACATTTGACCAGAAGTATTTTAAGGTAACCCGACCTTAGCGACGCCAACTAGGCGGAAAAAATTTTGGTGAAAATGCCGACGGTATAATACACAAGCACCACCATATATTTCCGAATATAAGCTGAGAGTGTGTTTTTTCTTCAAAAATTTACCCTAAATTCAGAACCAATATTTAAGCGAAGATTAAAAAAAAATCCTGTGGCATTTAAACACATCGCCATGAGGCTGGAAATATTGCCAACGAGGCGATTGATATATTTTGCAATCAAGTTGCTGTAAAGTAAGATGCCAATAATCAGATTAAGGAATAAAGGCTGGCAACACCCAAAAAGTAAGTTTAAAAAATTAGAAAAACTTCATTTTCAATTGTATATTTTTCATTCAAATTATTGGCAGTATTTTATTAGTTCTTGTGCATGTTTAGGGTGTATAAAATATAAAAACTAGTGTTATATTTGGTGATGATTAGCAGATTGTCATTTGCTCCCGATGAATGAAAAATTATTTACGGTTTTGCATGATTAGTAGATCTGTATAGAAGCCGATCCCCGTAGTTTAGTTTTCGAAAAAAAGTTCTGAAAATTCTCGGCTTATACATGGAAATATGTGGTAGCTATGGTTGTATCAATTAGTTATTTTTTAAATATTCATTCTTAGGCTGAATATATATGAAACAGTCCAGTACAAGTTTTAGTTTTTAAGAAAATATAATATGAATTGTGATGAAATTGTGTGTGTGTACATCTAAAAATTTCATGTTTTCACACTCCAATTTTTCTGTGTGATACTGAGATTATATATAATAAATCGGGGATTGATGCTAACAATATTTGGGTCTGTTTTGCTGCCCCTTCACAAAATTACAATCGATTAAAACGGCTCCTTCACAAAAATTAATTCCATTAAAACAACCTTTCATTGACATTTTACCGTATGTTTAAATTTGTTTTGTAAATTATTTTAACCAAAAAAAGGGAGCTTTTACAAAAATTGGTAATTCCCAAAAATAGATATTGAAATTAACAAAAATAGTTATTGAAATTCACAAAAAAGGGACCCTATAAAATGTTCTGGAGTCGACCCCTGTAACTTACATTTCTACAGATCTTTATACCAGTGTGTTTTCACTGTACTTTGTCAATTATAATTCTGTTGATTACTTTATAACTTGCTAAATTTCAAATTTTATTGTTGCAGCTGGTTGAACTACCTCAGTCATTTGAAAAACTGAGTAATCTAGTAACACTGGATTTATTTCATAATAAGTTGAAAAATATTCCATCATGTTTACAAAATTTAAAAAATTTGAAGACTTTAGATTTAAAAGAAGTAAGTAAAAACTATTATATACATCCTAAATGTAAGTGCTTTGATGTAGCCTGTCTCGAGTAATATTTTATGCATGTTATTGTGGTGTTAAATGTGCTAAAATCGTAGTTATAAATTATTTGTCAAAGAAATATGCATTATCAAACACTGTTTACCAAACTAAGATTGACCTAGAGGATTCTTTACTAGAAGCATCATGTTTTTGTTAATTTTGTTTTAAAACTCAGTTGTACACTTATAGTTTCCTTTTGATTTGGTTAGTCTCATTTTAAATGAATTTAATTGATGCTCTTGATTTTAAGAAATGTCCCATTAACAGGGATCATTGTAGATGAAATTTGGGTCAGTTTTACTGACCCTTCACAAAATTACCGCTGATTAAAATGGTCCCTTCACAAAAACACAGTTGATTAAAACCCTTTCATTGGCCTTTTACCCTATATTTTAACTTGTTTTGTTTATTACTTTTGAAGCAAAGTGAGTTTTACAAAAATTGGTATGAAAATGTAAAAAAAAAAAAAAAAACCTGATATTGAAATTCACAAAAATATATATTGAAATGAAATTCACAAAAATAGTTTTCACAAAAGTGGGAACCTGGAAAAAATTCCTTTATCAACCACTGATTACTATAAATCAGCATGTCTATTCCCATCAATGGTGTAACATGATCTCAAGCAATAGGTAATATCTCAATTTTGACGAGTCCTGTCATTTTGTGCTATATTTTCCAGTAAAATCATCCAAGACTGTGTGTGCCTTATTATGTAACACGGCTATAGCCGCCAGCGACTATCGCCAGCTACTTAACACGATAAGCAAAATCAAATAATTAGCAAATTAAAATTGCACTTAAATTACACTGACAAAACAGATAAAAACATCAAATTCATTGCAAAATTATTCAAAAATCTTAATCCACCAGTCTATATTTAGCCTAAAAAAATATCGGGAACAGCTAATTTAAAAGGAGCAAACAGTGGACGGTTTTAACCTAAAAAAACTATAATGGATTAAGCAATAGTGATGGGCAATCTAGTTCATTTTAGTGAACTAGTTCTGAACGAACTAGTTCATGCCATGAACTAGTTCTTCGATATAGTTCATATGAACTATGGAGATTTAATAATCAACTATATGAACTACGTAGTTCGTAATGAACTATCTAGTTCAAAATGAACTATGTAGTTCAAATGAACTATCTAGTTCAAAATGAACTATCTAGTTCAAAATGAACTATCTAGTTCAAAATGAACTATGTAGTTCAAAATGAACTATGTAGTTCAAAATGAACTAAGTAGTTCAAATGAACTAAGTAGTTCAAATGAACTAAGTAGTTCAATAAACTAAATAATTCAATGAACTAGATAGTTCATTATCAGCTAGATAGTTCATTATAAACTATGCAATTTGGGATGAACTATATAATAGTTCATATTGGACTATGTAGTTCGTCATGAACTAGATAGTTCTTGGTGAACTATCTAGTTCATTACCGGAAATAGTACAGAAATATTTCCGGTGGTCTCCATACTGGAAATAGTTTAGATCAATTTCAGGTACGGGAACCACGCGCAGAGCACGGCTGATGCATGGTTTCTCTGATTTGTCGGAATCAAGAGAGCTTTTTTTTTGTATCGGAGTGTTTTTTGATGTAGCAGTGGCGTACCCAGAAATTCATTTTGAGGGTACGTATCGTCATTACCATAAGGAGCACTGTAGTACTAGGTAAAATCTAAAGAATATGCTAGGGGAAGTCGGAGGTTATCGGTAGGCTATCGGTATTGTGAAAAATTTTATAACAAACTGAAATCTTTCAAATGCATTAAGTTCTGAGGTGTTTGATAACTTAAGATGACTCCCCCCCCCCTCCACCCACACACACACACACACAAAAGGAAAAAAAGACGGTTCAAATAATGTCCACTTAAGATGTAAAATATTGCAGTTTCAAAAATTTATTACTGTTACTTGAACTGTTATTTAATGCACAGGCGTTGAGTTATACGAGTCCTTGGGGCTTGAGCCTCCTTAATAATCAGTTGGGGCTGAGCCCACCACAGTGATGTACCCAGAGGGGGTGCAAAGGGACATATGCACCCCCCAAGATTTATTCTCAAATTAGAAATGAATGAATGATGAGAGATATTTGAAATGGTGAGAGAAAAGATGAATTTTTTCATGCTCATCCCCCCCCCCCCCCACCAGGAAAGAGAATGCATGATTCTAGCTAAAGGAATGCCTGAAAAAAGAATAGAAAGTCTGTAATCACTCTAAAAATGTGCTTTTGTGTTTATGGGTCCAGTGCTCAGCATTTGTAGACGGAGGAGAGAGAAGAGGGGTGCATTCCTATAGAATATCTATGGAAGATGCCCCCTCTCCGAACAGTAGTGATACTCTCTGATTTCGTATTCATAAACGGACAGGCGTCAGGAAATATCGGTCAAACTATTTCTTTTCCTCGAATAATTAAGTTCATGGCTATAAATTTGCTTATTTTTTATTTAACTTTTTGATCCGAGAATGAGTAAAGCGAAACAGTAGTCACTTTTAAGTTATTTTAACTGTGGTGGAAAAAAAAATTCCAAACGTTAATTTGAAGCAGGAAGGTATACATTAAAAACAGTTTCAATTAGCAGTAATAAATTTTTGAACGCTGTAATATTTTACATCTTAAACAGAAATTAGCGAACGTTTTTTTTTTTTGGGGGGGGGGGGAGGAGAGGGCTTATTTTGAGTTTTCAAACACTTCAGATCTTAATCAGGGCCGGCCCAAGGGGGATGCGAATGTAGGCGATCGCCTAAGGCACCGCGCTTATAGAGGCCCCGCTCCTGGGCCACTTTATTGCTATCTCATAAGACATGATAGAGAAGAGGCCCCGCTCTTGCGCTTCGCCTGGGGCCCCACACGCCCCTCAAGCAGTCTCTGTCTTAATTAATGTGAAAGATTTCAGTATGTTATGAAATCAATAGCTGTGATAAGGGGGAGGGAAAACTTGACCCCCTTCCAACCTACCCTTATATATAGGCACTCACAATATCATATTTTCCTGATTTTACCCAGTAATGCAGTACTTTTTTCGTAGTAACGACAATATGCACCCCCAAATAGATATTCTGGGTACGCCACTGGCCCACCAAATAATTTACCATTAAATAAAAAAAAACTAATTTAACCAAAGTAAAAATACTCAATTTATGAAACGTTTCTTGTATTTTTAAAAAATTTCTACTTCCGATTTCGATCATGTTTTAGTATTCATTGGGACGCCATGTAATACATAATGCAATTATAATCTGCCCTCGCCAGATGCTAGTTAATTAAAATCAGAATATGAAATGTAAAGTTCAGATAAAATGCGCAGTCCCCAATCAAATGTGCAAAAAAGTTTTTTTTTTTTTTCCCCTTTGGATTTTCTACTTCGGTTCCATTTTTGACTTAGAACGTATTGGGAAGATACTAGCATGAATACAAACCTCACCATGGCACAGTGTTTATCTCACTGAAAATGGTAGACGGCCGAAGTGTGAAGGTCCCGGGTTCGAGTCCCATCGCACGGCTGTCGATCTGACGGCCTGGAATTTTCGTAGGTTTTCTCCAGACGTTGCGTGAAGTAAGAAGAAGTAAGAATCTTAGTAAAAAATAAGAGTGCAAGAAAATTAAACGGAGCAGGTTTGTTTTTGCTTTTTAACCACCAGGTTTAAACTACGGTTTTGAGAATTAAGGTTGTTAATTTAAAATAAGCTTGTAGTTTCTTTTCCTCTCTCATAAGAAAACCTTAAACAAAAGAATATTTTATGTATATATAATTTAAAAATTATTTAAAAAGGAGATTGTCTACAGCTTTTTCATTAGTAGAATTGTTGAAGCGCAGTTATTTATTCTAAATCCATAATATTCTTTAAAAAATCTATTAAATTTTTAAAAAAAGAAATCGCTATAATTTGAACAACCCTCTCTCTTTTGGACTGATCTGATCGACATGCAACATGCAACGTCTTGTGTGCCACGGACACAATCCTCCACACATTCCTTTCACGGAAGTGGAAAGATGCACTGCAAAGAATCAGATTAGAATAGAGCACACTGCACAGACAAGAAGAATACAGTACGAGCTACGAATTGAATTCCAGGAAGAATGCACATTTTCTCCCCCTCCCCCACGACCGGCCTTCCCGCTGCCCTCAAACAGTAGCAGTTTACTTTTCCCAAGCTGTATGCTCGTGGAAGCAGAAGTACCCCCAAAGAACATTTGCAGTGAAGTGGAATAATATTAAATTGAACTAAGTAGTTCAAGTTGAACTATCTTGTTCATGTTAAACTAAAATGAACAACCTAGTTCAAAATGAACTAAATAGTTCAAAACGAACTACCTAGTTCAAAATAAACTATCTAGTTCAAAATGAACTAAATAGTTCAAAATGAACTAAATAGTTCAAAATGAACTAAGTAGTTCAAAATGAACTAAGTAGTTCAATGAACTAGATAGTTCATTTGAACGAACTATAGTTCATTTAGTTGAACTATTTAGTTCTTTAGTTCATTGTAGTGAACTAGTTCAATGAACTAGTTCGTTCATGAACTACCCATCACTATTAAGCAACCTAGTTGTATAGCTAATATAAACTGGGCAAATACTAGCCCCTTTTTAACTAAAAAAAAGGGGGGGGATTAATCACCTAGCAATACACTTAATCTAAAGTCAGCATGACTAGAATAGCAGGTAAATAGCACTAACAAAAACATTAAATATTACTTTAAAAGTGATAAAGCATCTGCTTCTAAATTCAGACCTATTTTCCTTCTGTTTACACACATGCATGTATTACTTGTATGTGTATTATAATGTACTATAACATAAATGGGACCGATTCCGAGAATGGGACTAATTAAGTTGTTGCTTGAAGCAAAAACTTTTGGGATGCTAGAATTTTTGGGGAGTGACGAAATTTTTTGTGAGGAATGTCTTTTGAACATTTCTACTTTTCACACTTAGGGGATTTATTCGGAATTCGGTTGTTCTTTTCATACATTATTCTATTTTTTTTTTTTTAAATGACTGGCTTCCAAAATGATTTTTTAATAATGCTTCTAAAATACACTGTATATGCCTATCTCGCTCAATTCTTTGAGATAGCTTTTAAAGATTACTTGTAAATTGTGAAAGACAAGGATAAAATTTCATTGAAAAAAAAAAAGTAATATTTTTCCTGATAATGACTTTTGCATTAGAAAGTATTATAAGTGTGTCTTTAGGTCATATATAGGTTTTGACTAAAATATTTTAAGTAATTTTTTGATTTATAAACACATATTGATAATTTTTTCCTAAAAATAAAGTCCCTGAAACCACTTTAAAATCCCACAACAAATAGTTGGTGTATCTGATTGTTTAAATCCCCTTGAGTATAGGTCACTGATCCCCATTAATCTGTGTTATCTTTCCTCCATTTTGATAACAAACTCATTACAATGATGCACTCATAGTTTTAATTGGATTCACATCTTTTCATATCAAAAAGAATATTCACTTTTTCTTTGTTTTTTGTATACCCTAGACACTTCATTCCTAAAATTTGTGCAGTTTGTGTAATGTACTATTTTGCAAAATATTATTCTGTGCCTTATTTTTACTTTCCCCTTCAGAACGATTTTGACATAAACTTGGATAACATTCCTGATTTGCATACTTCAGCAAGATATCTTGTTCGAAATCCTGAATTAAAAGACAACTGGCGTGGGCGAAAAAGAGAAGATATTTCTGATGGTTTGTGGGTAAGGTGATCTTTCATTGATCAGATATATTAAACATTTTCTTTCTTCTCATATCGAAGAAATTATCTCATCATACATTTTTTATTATGAATTTTCGGTGTGATTTGCTTTTCTAAGGTTTAATTTAGTCTAAAATTCATAGTCTATGTGTTAAATATAATTATATTAACCAACTAATTAAGAATGAGAGTTATAAATCTTTAAAATTTTCATTGATAACATTAGAATTTAGCAATATTGCCAAGCATTGTTCTCTTTGGGGGCTTATTTTTGACATATTTTGGTGATATTCTTTCAAACATTGCCAAGCTTGGTAATATTAGGTATGATTTTAGACATGGTGCCCCATATGGTGTGCAAAGGAATTGTATTACAGTAAATGTGTTGAATGATCCAGAAAAAGGAAATATTGTGAAACTTTCTACAAAGAGTCCCTGAAAGTTGTAAAAGCAGAGCTGGTCTACCCAGTGAGTTAATTGTCCTATTGTCAGTTGTGTGAGGAAAGTCGAGTGCTCTGCATTGTTGATGCCATAGAAGAAACATGCTTTTAGTTGTTTGTGAATCAGTGCAGCCTGCTTTTATCCAGTATTGGGAAATTCATTATGACTGATCAGCTTACTGCTCTACTGAATGTATTGTTTGTAGAATGTTCATATTATTTGATATTATAAGAATATTCTTTCTGTGGGAGCTGTTGTATTTAACTGATTGTTTGTGAATTGTACTATAAAAATTGTTCAAGTTTCCAGAAGCAATAAAATTTGTGTTTTGTCCTGATGGCTTAGCTAGTTCCTGGCACACTTTCTCGACACTGCAAGCTCTTATCATCGGTTATACATGCTGAGTGGTTACAAAAATATTTATTTACTTCAACAACATAGTTAAAGTTTGTTTTCAGAGGTATATCCTTCTCTAAAAGATTTAAGTAACATGCTGAACAACCATATGTTAAAATGGTAGGATATATCTGGATATTTTATGTTTACCAATTCCTTCATCGTTTTCATTTTATTTTCATTATAAGAACATTAGACAAAAACATCTACATTGTAGTTTTCTTTAACTTCCTTAATTGCAGAATATGCAATTTCAGTACAAAATCTGAAAAAAAAAAAAGAAAAAGGTCTGTTGTTTCTAAGAAACCCAAGTTTTTGCCAACCCTGCTTGTCAATCATCAAGCCCCAGCAGCTATTGCCATGTTTATATGGAGTCAGCACCCCCTTTTAGGAAACTACCAAAAGATTAATTCACTTTTAATTATTTTTATATTTAGAACTTGATAAATAGGGTGGATCAATTTTTTATTTATTTATTTATTTATTTTTTATGTTGGCCTACATTATTTCAAAAGTTGCCAAATCGTCAGGTGAGAATTTTTCAATTTTTTTTTTTTTTATTTAAGCATTCCCTTCAGGTGCCCCACTCACTCCAAAAAATCAATTTTTTTTTTTTTTTTTTTTTTTTTTTTAAAGAAGGTTTATATGTATGTAATGGATTGGTGGCTTGGATGGCATGAAGTATTTTTCCATAAAAGAATTATTTTCCATAAAAGAAAGAGAAGTATTTTTCCATAAAAAAAAGGGCTTTTTATAGCATTCCTATAGACTCCAAAAATTCGAATACATTTCCCTTGCCAGCTTTGCCACAGAACAAGAGCTAAGTAGCTTTTGTCCGCGCTTCTGATCTGATATCACTCTATTTTCCCCAACAAAATAATAAGGCTTCTCGCTTAGCCCTTTGAAGGGCAAGCATTTTCATATCAGTATAGAAAACCAACTGGATAGACTAACCAAAGCTGAAAAGCAATTGAAGAGCCTTCCAAAAACTTGTTACATATAATTAGTTAGTTGAAGGTATACGGTCCAGTGTGGTTCCACGTAAAAGGAAAGCCATTGTGCATTGAAGGTTCTAGACACCTGTGGAAGCCAATTATGTACTCAAGATATATGCCGGATCACCTAAAAAAAAAACTGTTGAAGCTGTCATCCAATAAACAGATTTTTTGTACATACAGAGAATTTGCTTCTAGGTATGTTATATGATGATAGAGATACTATTTGAAAATTAGCTTACCATAGGGTTATTTCTGCCAAAAAAGAGAATCGGAATACTTCATCTGTGAGAAATTTTTGTGTACCAATAATAAAAAGGCAAACAACTGACTATACAGATTTAATTTTTTGGAATAATAATAATGAACAGTTAGAGCCTCCGGTTTTGAAAGACATCTCCAAAGAAGATTTAAAAATATTTCTTTCAAAGGAGATTGCTTCACTGAAATTTACTAATTTGTCTAGCTTCCCATGCTACACACAAGGAATTGAACATTGTGTGAAACTGGTAACAAAGGCTGCATCTCTTGTTTGTGGAGAAGAAAGGAGGGATGGATTTATAAGATCTAGGCTCAAATCAAGGAACATAATAAAATCTTTTAATTCAAAATCAGAGTTTAGATTGAAATAGTTTTTTCACATGCTAATTACATCATATATTTATTATATACTAGCTGCGTGCCCGTTCTCCGCACAGCAGGGAACGAAACTTTTTCTTACATGTATAGTTCGAATTGATTCCAGTGATTTGGAATCTAAAAATAAGTAAAATGATTTGACTCTTGGCATAAAGTTGCTCATTAGTTGTTTGTAAAGTTATTATAAGTACTGACCTGTGACCATTGTTAATATTATGACAGAAAAAACTATGTTGGTGTCATTCACGATCAGAGCATAACCGTTTGCAGTGAAAATTCCTAATTTTCAAAATGTCTCATTTCTGCATCATACTCTTTTTTAGATTTAAGCTATGCCATTAATACCTTAGACACTGCATGATGCGGAGAACCGTTTTATTTTATAATTAAATAGTTGTGTACCCGCTCTTTGCAAGACAAGAGGTGAACATTTTCCTAAAATGTGATCATAACTACTTGTGACAAAACAGAATCTCCAAGAAAAAAGGATGTTCTGTTACAGTCTTTTTTGTTAAACTACTGCGGGATATATTTACGCGACATAGAATTACTTAATGTTTTGTTAGCTGTGATGTAATACGGCTGTTGAAAAATGAATAGAAGGCTTAGTTTCATGAAATAAAATGCGGTATATTCTGCTTTGATCAATATTGCCTTATCATATCTACTTACTATTACTTATACTATCTTTTACTGATACCAATACAATATATTTTTGTTCTGCAATCATTAATGCTTAATTTAAAGAAACAGTTTAGATATTTGCCACGAATGTAGTCTTTTACTCTTTGGTGATCCTTTGCAATTTATGCATTAGCATAAACGATAATCATTTCACTTTATGGTTGCCACTAAATCAGCTCTCCATAAATGTTTACCTATAATTCTTGTCAGATTGGCGTATTTAGCTCCAGGGACGTATTATCGCACAGGCAAATCGGGACTTTGCCCACGGACCTCTGGCTCAAAATGGCCCCCAATTTCAAATGTTGTTCTTTTTTTATAAAAAATTTTACGAAAAATAAAACAAATTTCATAGTTGGGGGGGGGGGGCAAATTCATCAATGCCCGGGGCCCCCTGTTGGTCATAACACTGCAATATATTTCCTGCTATTCGAAAACGTGACCTGTTTAAAATCTCAATTTAAAATAATGCTGGATAATTCACTGGTGAAAAAACAGCATTCTATTATTTTTCTGGCAACGTAATATAAAATATAGAATTACTTCATGCGTGGTGTATGTTTTGCTTGTGAGTCCGTTATTCTGATTGAGTTTCGAAAGGGATTTTAAACTCGTGACATCAAAATACATTTCACATGCGAAAACTCAGTTATTTTAAAGTAATTTTATTTATTTTTTTCACCTGGCAGTTTTAATCATTGTTACTGTCTCCAAGACAACCAAACCACAAGCTATCATATCAAAATTTTTAAGCATCTGCTATTAAATGAAAATAGTTCTTTAATTAAAAATTTTTAAATAATCTCCCAATTTATATTTTCCTCTGGTTTTTCTTTTAAAAGAGGGCGAAATGTATGCTCTGTCATT
The DNA here is from genome assembly GCA_038373885.1 of Cheiracanthium punctorium. Classification (NCBI taxonomy): domain Eukaryota; kingdom Metazoa; phylum Arthropoda; class Arachnida; order Araneae; family Cheiracanthiidae; genus Cheiracanthium; species Cheiracanthium punctorium. The sequence continues at coordinate 521,550 of JAWZYV010001774.1, forward strand.
TGACAAAATATAAAAAAGCTATGACAGGTAGAATTCAAGATGCAGCAGTTTTGAAAATATTTTACAGAAGTCAGCATCAAATTTAATTTTATTTGAAAAATTCCCAAAAATCTGAAAATTATGTTACACAGTCTGAACAAACTGTTTTCGAAAGAAAAATTTTTCCTCTATCCGATGATGCAAACATTGTTTTACTGCGAGTGCAATTACCGGCGTTATTATGTATTATGCAAGAAAAATCGCTAAAAATCGGACAAAACATAAAATAAAACATTTTCTAATTCGAATTTCAAAAAAATTGCTCCGAGGGGTGTTAGGATCTGTACTAGTAAAGCTGTATGCAAAATTCGGTAGGTCTAGGACCCACCGTCTCGGCGCAATGCGATCGAGAGACGCGCGCAAGAAGATCGGTGGTCACAAACCTACCTACATACTTGCATACATAGCTATATACAATGTTTACTCTCGGATTTTATTATATAAGATTCGTATTTTAAGGCTTATTTTTATCAGTTAAACATTTGCTTTGATTTTCAGTTTATTTGTTGCATTTAGCATATCAACTTATCAAATATGCAAGAATCAAAACAGTTCTATTTTTAGGAGCACATACAAAAATATTCTTACCACCTGTAGTTTTCATATACTTTTGCGATGTGCCAGAAACGTTTATACTTTATTACCTGAGTTCTCTTCCAAATTTATAAAAAATCATTATTTTACAATTTTTAATAGATTTTTTAAAAATTGACAATTTTAACTATTTTTCGAGTGATTGGGGCACACGAAGATATGAATGTAAAAAAATAAAAATATATGTATAAATTAATGTACCCAAGTCACAACTTTATGATCATGCAACAAAAGCAATTTTGAATATTATTATTATTATTTTAGTTTTTATAAAATTTCAATTTTAAATTATATTTCAGACACTTGGGGCACCTCGAGATGTAGATGGATTTAAAAAAAAAAAAAAAAAATTACATGTAAACTAAAATACTCAATATGCAACTTTTTCACCCTAAGCTAAAATTAATTTAAAAAAAAAAAAAAAAAAAAATTCCTATAGTTTTTGATTCACCCTATTGATAAATATGTTTAGTTTCCAATTCCCTCAGCTCTGTTTTTTTTTTTTTACAGCTATATAGCGAAAAACATAGTTATGAAAATATGTAGCAGTTTTCACTTAGCCCTTACCACTGACAATATTCGAAATGTTTGACAATATTATGAGCTGCCAGAATTTGATATGAGCCCAGTATTTTGCAAAATGAAGGTGTCTTCATTTACTACAGGACTAATGTATGGAAAATCACAAATATCTGAATATTGTGCAGAGTTTATTAAATCTCATCTGAATCTCTCTGGAAGCGTAATTTTTGCAATGAGGTAATTAACTGAAAAGGGCAGATTTTATAATATCTAATATTCTTTTTATGATAGAAATGGCTAAAGGGGATGAGAATGAACTCCAAAGCTATTGTGTTTAAGCACTACAAATCAATAACACTTATTAGAACAGATATTAAATAGAATAAAAGAGGATAACCAGGGTTCTCCACTTGGCTCTTTTAAATGTGTACATCATCTCGCAAGTTTTACTGACCTAGCAGAAAAAATGAGAATATCATTCCCAGTTCTCAAATTTAATTAAATTACACGACTTTCATAATGCAGCTTAGCTAAGAAAAATTTCTGCAGAAATTGCTGATTAATAAAATTTAAAACTTCTGAGAGAAAACATAAAACAGTTTTACAAAAAGAACGAACACAAAATTTAAATATCAAAAAGTATGTGATGGACATCACCCTGAAGTGGTCTTTAAAAATATTTTACTAAAATAAGGTTTTATGGAAATAGTCATTAAAAGACACTATATTGATGTAGTTTTTATGTTTGGTTTTAAAATATTACAACCCCAAATGTATAGTATATTCCTCTAAATATAAATATAAAATATAAAAATACACTGCCTGAAAACACTGCATTACATTGCAATAAATTTTATTTGTACTAGGTGAACAACAATGAGCAAATTGAAGGAAGAGATAAAGAAACTGATGTTTTAACTTATGCTTTAAAATATTCTACTTCATTATGGAAAAGCCATGGAGATGATGGGGTTAGGAAACCTCAGCATAAGATAAATGATTTTGCTAAAGAAATGAATGAAGCTCCTTTTTCTGGTATAAATTGTAATGCATTTATTATTTTTTAAATTTAAAAGCTAAAAAAAGTGTATAGTTATTATGCTTCTTTTAAATCTTTTTTTTTTTTTGTTAATTATTTATATGAGTAAAAAGGTCTTGTCTGTATATTGCTTGTAATTCAAACAATTAGTAATTTTCTGTCTATCTCAAGTCCTACGGTAGTTAACCCATTAAGTACCAAAGCTCCCGTTATGGGAACATCTATTATATATATTTTTTCTTAAAATATTTTAATGCTATCTACGAAATACACATTTTATATAAACATTTACACTATATAACACTCCCTATAGTGTAAATGTTTATATAAAATGGGTATTTCGTAAATTGCGTTAAAATATTTTAAGAAAAAATATACATAATAGATGTTCCCGTAACGGGAGCTTTGGCGCTTAATGGGTTAAAAGAGGTTTTAGAAAAACGATTGTCTCTCATCTTGTTAGTGCTACATGTGGAAACAGGGTTCGTACGGGTCATTAAAGTCATAAATAACTCATTAATTTTGGTTAGTCATAAAAAAAGGGCCCTTTAAACTCATTAATTTTGACTTGCGATCATAAAATTTGAAAATTTTCATATAAAAATGTGTCGTGATGCCAAATGTGGCAGAACAAATTTCTACTGCGCCGTCGCCAAACATATGGCTTAGATATTTTTTCTTCCTGCCGTTCTTCCCGGAGAGGGGGAGAAAGAAAATCCTCCTAAAGGCCCTTTCAGTGATCCAGAGACATGTCGCGGGTCGCTAGCAGTAGGGTGCCAATAGCGGAACCAATTCTTCAATAGTGTAACAATTTCCTTTAAAAAGGTGGTGATACTCCGGTATTAAACCAACAAAAGATAATTGGGGACCGTGAATAATATTGCGATTTCGCACATCCCCCATCTATTGTTAGGTAGAGGACACCCCAAGTGTCGCTGCCAGTCGCAGCTTCCTAACCATGTCAAATTTCCCCGTTTAAATACATTGTAGCCGCGACATGTCTCTGGATCACTGAAGGGGCCTTTATGCAAATCGATCCTTCTTCCTCAACCGCTTCCGTTGTTTGCTCTGCGTCTATTATTGTTGGGATTTTCCTTTCTCCAGTGGTTGTTCCTTTAGGAATGTAGGCCATATCTCGCCAAATATCTCTGAGCAGTGTTGCATCAAAATTATTGAAAAGCTGATAAGATAATATGCCGCACGGTGTTATTTGAATTGCTGGTGTTGGTGTACAACCACGTGTTTAGGAACTCTTAATAAGCGATTGTGAAAAATGCCAGGAAAGTGTGTTTTCAATTCAGCATGTCTGCTGAAAGAACAATATAAAAAATGGCTCGGCTCAGGTTTTAATTTCTAATTATTTAAACTTGTTTGACTTCATTAATTTATTTTTACGTGGTATTTTATGAATAAAGTCTACTTAAGATTTATTGAACTATTGATTCTTTCTTTATATTATGCAAAGGTCTTAACAATATTTTATTTCAGCGTAATTTTAAAATTATTTGAGCCAACTTCCTACAAGTTTTTAAATCTTTTTATTATATGGTGAGTGTAAATTTCGTATGTGTACAGTATTATAGTGTTTTTACGATTTCATTCACAACTTCGTTTTTATATTATTTATACTTTTCATAGCATAATTTCATAATGATATTCTAATTTACATTTGAAGTATGCTGACTAAACAAATTGTGTAAAATGTAGTACATATGTAACTAAAAAAATGCAATTTTCTAGGGTCATTAAAAAGTCATTAAAAACTCATTAATTTCCATTTTTTGAAACCAGTATGAACCCTGGGAAAGGCTAAATCAAATTAAATCAAATTTAGTAACATAACCAATTACTGAGCTTAAACAATATGCACGGAAATTTTTATGAAATTTCTAATAAGTTTTTATTAATTGTTTACATTTTTGGGGGGGGGGCATCGTGTTAAAATAGCTGCAATAAATGAAATGAAATTTGGTTGCATAATATGCAGATACTCAATTTAAATTAATGTTTTACATTTTTTTCAAAATACTTAGTGGTCTTTCAGATTTTGCAAATATTGTCTTCAAGTAGGCCAAATAGTGAATTTTTTACTGTAAATTGGCAATGATACTGAAAACACCCAAAAAGCTGGTGTTAAAATAAAATTGAAATACTTTTTAATACACATGTAAATATAAATAGTACAAAGCTATTGTAGTTCAGATTTAGCAAAAATCAGAACAAGGGAGTTACTCCTGTTTGCCAAGAAAAAATTTGAGGGTGAATCACTGTATACTGTAGGTAGATTGGATCCTTAATGGGGATGAACCTGTCAAATGACAGACAAAGAAGTTATTCAGCATTTAGGAGGTAAACACTTTTCAAGGTTCAACAAAAGAAGATTCTGGTGCAGAAACTGATAAAATTCTCTTTGGTTAGGGGTTAGAATTGGGGAAGAAGTAATTGAAATTCCTGGCACAACAGAAGTATGCTACTGACTAGTAGGTCTTGTACATTGTTCACACACAAAAAAGTGCATTCTAAGGTTTTAAATCAAACAGCATTGACACAAATGTGTGCAAATAAATAATTTAGGTGATATTTTCATTTGTTGTGTCATATCTTTTCAAATTTTTAGTTTGCTTATTCTTAAATACGTGTCATTATACGAAATTTAGATTTTTATGGTTATAAATACTCTGTTCTAAATTTATCTCCTGAAATCTACACAAACCCTTCCCCCATGCTGTGTGGATTTCTGGGTTTATAAATGTTAATGAAAATAAAAGTAATAAAAGAAAACTTAATACAAGGCATGTTTTTATAATATTACTGTGCAAATTTTGAGAATTAGTCAGTGTATGTGTCATAACTTCTTGAAAGTTTAAAAAAAAGATCCGAGTTAAAATAAGTTTCAAAAGCCATGTAAAAATATGGTCAATAATTGTTCAACTTGGTATGTATTAAAAACTAACTTTCTCTCTTAGTTTTGTTTTCTTTTTCTTCTTTTTTGGGGGGGTGGTTAAAATTTACATTATAATTATATAATTTATTAAATGCTAATATTGTAGATGGTTCAGCAAATAATACTTCTGACGATGCTAATAATTCGAATCTAGAAGAAGAAGAAGAAGAATGTTGGGACAGTGAAGTAGATGATATTTTAGGTATGAATATTTTTCTATCAAAATGCAAAGCACACAGGTGCAAATACTTTTGTAAAAAAAAAAAAAAAAAAAAACTTGTAGCCACAATTTTAAATTTTGACTTGATATTTACTTAATAGATTTCGCTGAATTTTTCACTAAAGTTAAACCTGTATTGTCAAGTGTTGCTCTCTATTTTCTTAGAATCAATCTATTAAATAGATTTTTATGAGGATTTTTCTAATAGATGTGTACCAGGCCATGGAAGTCATCAACAAATCAGTAAATTAAGAAAAGGTCATAAATAGAGAGACATTGGTCATGGAATTTGCCAAACATTTAGATATTAAAGAAAAACTAGTGTAATGAAAAGGTCAAGAAATTACACCTTTTAAAATGTTTAAACACACTGATGACAAATTTTGCACTCTTTTGATTAGAAAGAAAAATGTTACAAGAAGGCTGAATTGTGTACCATGTAAAACATTAGCCTAAAAAATACTCGCATTTGCTGTGACTTGCACTTGATATGAGTCTACCAATTAAATAGCAATGCTGTACTTCTCAAAAAAATATTGAGTCTACACTTATTTAATAAATAACTAAAATAATTTAATATTAGAATGCAAATAACAAGTGTTAAAAAAACAGAAGTGTTCCAATATTCTATAACTGAAATAAACTTATTTCAAATATTTAAAGGTACAAAAAAATTTATAAATATGTTTAAAATGTTTTATAAAAATACATACATACATCATTTAATTTTCAACACATATAAACAAAAGGAAGATGGTATTGTACTTGAGAAAGAAAATTAGGCATACTAAAATGATTTTTAAGCATTTGTGAGAATAGTTTGTTTTGACATATTGAAATATGATTTAAAAGGTTATTTATTGCCATAAATTGTTACTTCTGCTTTAAAATTTTAAATATTTGCATATTTCTCAGTGTGTAAAAAAAAAAAAAAAATCATTATTTTTTCATTAAAAAAAAATCGGGTTTTTAAAATTTAAATCTGATTTAAAAAACAGATTTTTAGGAAACAGTTAGATTAATAATTAAATGTTAACTGCATTATATAAAGAGTATGGACAGCTGGTAAATATCTAGTTATTGATAATGTAAAGCTGTAAATAAAATATTTCTTTGGTAAGGAAATCAAATAATTTTGTCCTAAGTGGATGATTTTGAAAGCATAGAAAAATTGACTGATTACATACTGACTTAATTTGCCAAAAAAAAAAAAAGCAAATATTTCAAAAATAAATGTTTACAGAAATATGAATTGCATGCAATAACAATAATACTATTATGCACAGCCTCTTTCAGCTTGTAGGCCACAGAAATTTAAATGTGTGGTATCAAGGGCCAATGAAGCAGTGCATTCTTATAAGTAATATAGTCTTAAAAACAATCTTATTAAAGACTAATTGATAGATGTAGACACAATTCCAAACATGTATCTTTGTAAGTTTCTTTGCACGTTAAAATTCTTGAAAATATGATGGCACCCATAGGAAAAGCAGTTGAGTGATTCCACCGTATTGCGAATGATTGTGTCATGTTGGCAACAAGTTTGATTAATCATAACTAAACTAAAAATTGAGTAAGATAAATAGTTTTTCTTTGTAAATACTGTAATTTTCGGCTTATAATAAAATATTTCCTTAGATAATCTGCAGCGGTAGATTATCCACGGATAATATGGTGATGCTTTGTTCGAAATTGGTGATTATTTTCTATGTATAGTAAAACCACAGTATTAATATTAGAATCGGCTTACTGTAAAACATTTCCTACCAAAAATCTGTTGTTAGAGAATTATCAAACATACTTTAATGGTCTTTTTTCAATTTAAATCACAATTGATGCATAATTTTTAAGCTAGGCATTCTACCTGTAAGCACTAAGAACTGTATTATGAAATTAATAAAAAATAAAAAAGCGAACATTTCTTTTAGAACAAACAAAACAAAATGTATGGTAGCATGCAGAATACTTATCGCACATTTTGTAACATCGTAATTATTTAGTCAAGTGACATTATTATAAGAAAAACAAAATTGAAATGAGACCTACCTTTTTACTGGAATAATATACATCCATATATTGAATAAGTAATCAATACAGCCAATACTCAGCAAAATTTACTTTTAATATTTACAACTAATTAAAAAAAAAGAAATTAAAAATTAGTATCGTTTGAATCTGGAAAATCCAAAAGTAAATCATCATTCAATTCCAAAAAATTAACAGAATTGTCGTTCAATTGAGTGGTTGATTCAAAATTTTCTTCTAACTGTACACATTTTATAAATCCATTTTTTATAGTACAGACATTCTATGGTACAATAGACCCCTGGTCGCGGTGCCTGGTCCTTTTTGGGCCTCCCCTCCAAGTCATATAGTACAGACAGAGATTTCATCCCATGCAGTTTTTGCCCAGTGGGTTACGTCTGCATATGATGCATGTCGCATTTTTTCACTTTTTGTATACTCATGAATGTCCTCTCCCATCCATTTTTCCCATGAGTTTCTTATCTTCGATTTGAAAGACTTGTTGATGCCAACATCCAGGGGTTGCAATATTTTTGTTAGTCCTCCCGGTATCACTGAAAGGATTGCACCTGATGTTCTGCTGGCCACTTTAACGTCGTCTTTCATATGAGCCGTCATCGAATCCAAAATCAATAGTGCACGAGGTTTAATTAGAGAAAACTTCCTTTTTTTCCTAACCGAATCAAGCCAGGAGATCATAATGTCCTGGTTCATTCGACCTTTCTCATTGTATCTTATTTCTATTCCACGAGGAAAATTTTCTTTAGGAATGGTTTTTCATTTGAAGATAACCATTGGGGGCAATTTTTCTCCATTTGCAGAATAGGTTAATACTGCAGTGAACAATTTTTTTTCATTTCCAGTAGTATTTGTTGCAACGGACAAAGTCCCAGCAATGTCGACTTCTATTTGTTTGAGAATCAAAGCACACAGGAACTTCATCCATGTTAAATATTTCTGCAGAAATAAATTTCTTTTCAGCTATTACTTTTTTGGTGTAAAATAAAAATTCATCTTTTTTCCTCTACCAGTCAATCGGCAGTTTCTGTCCAACAGTAGTGCGATTCCGTACAGAAAGATGTTTTCTCTTCATAAAGTGGTAGCACCACGTGAGGTCACCATCGAAACCTCTAATCTGCATTTCTTCGGCAATTAATTTAGCCTTCACACCTTCTAATTCAGGCCATTTTGGCTGGCTAAACTGAAAACTTTTGCATTATTTGTTCCTCGCATTTTCTAATTTCTCTTTAGATTTTCTCCATAGGTGAACATTGGATTCATCGGCTTGAAATAGTCGTCCAGCCTCCCTATTACCAAATTCTTCAGCTTTACTGATTACTTTCAGTTTAAAATCAGCTGAATAGCTAATGCATTTTTTCAACATTTCCACAAGTTTCGTACTTACAAGATTGCAGCTATGATTTTGCCAAGTTCGTAAAGCTGAATGGAGCAATAAATAACGACAATAACACTGACATATTTTCTAAGAATATTTTTAATGAATCTGGCAAACTTTTGTCTCCAGCATCTTGACTGTATTGTTGATATTTATTTATTGAATCTTGGTGTGGCCACTTTCAGAAACAAATACCATCCTAAGATATATTTTGCGGGATGTATAGCAACTGTGAAAATTAAACTATTGCTTTATGTAACTTTTACCTCATTAAAAAGTTTTTGGATGGACAGGGCCTGGCTACAACATTTTTTGTATGCCCTGTGATACAACACCCCTGTGATACAAATTTTGTGCCCCTATATGTAGGTCTAAACTCAACTTTTCAGCCTATTTCTGCATGTGTGCCCAGAGTCTGAACGTGCAATGATCTGGACCTATAGATGGGCAATAGTACATTTAACAGTGTACTCACTATAATAGTACTGCTGTTGTTGGCATTAGTTAAAAACCCTTCATTCAGATTCATTGTTTTGTCAGCCGCACTAGTGGCCAAGCGTGTAGTTCTCTCAACTGGGGGATGAAAAATGGCCTTGTTTAAACCCAGGTAGCACCCATCAACCTAGCTGCTCAGTTTCTGTTGGTTTTCTCTGAAACTTAATATAAAAATGGGTTAGGACCCTTTAGAAAGATTCCCAGGGGAGGGGGGGGGGATACCCTCAGCCTTGTGTAAATAGTCCACCGTATTCTCAAAATAAAAACTTTGTACTGTCACTTTTTCAAATTTTGTGATTAAAAAAAAAATATATATTAGCTTATATTATGCAAAAAAATTATTTTATTGTATTAAGCCTGTTAAAATTATATTAAAAGTTTAACTGTAAATAATAAATTTACTATTAATAATAAGCTCAAGTTGGGCATGCATCAGGCTGGCCAAGACGCATAATTTAGTTACTGTTTTCATTGAAAACATTGGGATTCAAGCATCATTTCTGAAATTTTGCCATAAATTTTTTATCACATTTTGCCACAAATTTTTTTAAAGGGAATTTTAAATAAAAGCTTTTAACCTTGCAAAATTTTATATACCATTTATATCTAGGTTAATTAATAACCTTAGTTAGTTAAGCATTCATTATTATTATCTTCTCATTATTGACACATTTAATATTCTTTTCAGAAAATAGGTCATCATTGTATACTGGTACTACTACTACTGATGCTTACAATGGGCATGATTTTGAAAATTCATCAGATTCTGATTGGGAAGATAATACTCTGGAAAATATTACAAGTAAATAATAATTTTTGTTATTTTTGTAAGCTCCACATAGCACAAAACAGCTTAAACAATTTATTTCAGTAGCATACCTGCCAACTCTACTGAATTTTTCAAGAGACTACTGGATCTTGCTGATTTCTTCTGGTCTAATTTTACATTAAAATCTCTGGTTTTATGACATATTGAAGCTTTAATAATCAATGTACTTATTTCCCCACCAGTTCTGAAAATTACCTCTATCAGGGTATATTCATTCAATATAGACCAATGTACCATGGTATTTTGGTGTAATATAAAGAGACTTGTGCTAATGTTGATTACTCATTTATGAAGGATTCTTGGATGTTTCAAAACTACCTGACAAATCCTATAATTGTAACATGTGTGAATTCAAAATCCCAAAATTTTACTTTTTGATCTAAAAAGCATATATTTTGCAAAATTTTGAACTTTTAAGAAAAGCCTTTTATGGACCTAAAGAAAAATTTGAGTTTTATTTATTTCACATTTTATAGAAATGTTAGTTTCTGAGCTCTTACACAAATTTCATTTTAACATCATGACCTTATGTGAAATTAAAATTTCAAACATAAATTGCTATAAAAAGCAAGCTGTTATTTTTAAAGCCACAACTTTGTGTCATGTCAACTTACATTTAAAAAAAATCATACATAGAATGGATGGAGAAATTAGATGTGTGAAAAACTTTCGAAGTGTGTTTTGTGGCACAGATAAGTTATCATGACTTTAAGATCGTGATACCACATAAATCTACTGGATTTTCTTTACTGGATGCTGGCAGGTATGTACTAGAAAACATTTGTAAATATTAAAATCCCCAAACAACCCTCCCTTCCCCCCCCCCCCCCCAAAAAAAAAAAAAAAAAAATTGCCTTTTTGAACGAAATTAAACTGTAGCTAGAAAATTATTTGTTATCATTCAAAGAATGTGCTCCTGTCTCTATAATTTATTTCCAATATTCTGTAACAAACAACACCCCCTCCCCTAAAAAAAAAAAAAAAAAAAATTAAAAATTAAACCACATAAAAATTATAACTGTTAGCAGAAAAACACTTGGAAATTGAGAAGGCACAGTTTATTAGTTTGGTAGTTAGGATTCGGATATCCAATAGTACATCAGATATTGAAAAATCAGCCGGATACTGGATACTTGCTGGATATCTGTTACATCCCTAGTTTTCATGCAATTCTACATATCTTTCATTTTATTTTCTTTGCGTGTGGATGTCATTTTCATGTCATTGTTTGCTGTTTTGGTAGCAGATTATCCAGAACAGTATATAAGCTCTAACATATATGCTGCTCTGGACATAAGCTAGAGCGTGTGCCTGGCATTTGTGTAACCCCACTGTGCTAATCTGTGTCGGATTTTTTAGAGTCTTCTGGTGTCAGATTTTTTAGACCATTTTTTACCATGGAGATTCTAATCCTGAAGTACTGATCATTGGTCCATGAAAAAAACGCTCAATTATACACAAGAATGAGTTGTTACATCAGGAAAAACTGTCATAGATGGAAAACACCAAAGTTGTTCCAAGGGTTATACATACTTAAAAATTTTGTAAAGTTTAATTTTGGTACTTTTTGGATATTTGCCACCATGGTGAGATGAAATATTACTAAATAAGTCAACCCAGAATTTTCTTGTTGTTGTTGTGCAAAGGGAAGCCTCAGATCACTCCAAAGCTGTCGAAGACAGCCTTGGCGACCTGCACAGCTCTGTCCGAAAAAATTAAATCATTTGGATCTTCCAGGCCGATCTTGAGAAGCCTGGCCTGAATTGCAGGGCAGTTGAAGATGTGTTGAGGAGACAGTTGAAAATCAGGGCAGTTTGGACAGGTATTTGAGTAACTTCTTTGTCCGTCAGTCGAGATTCTCATTCCCTTAACATTTTCTTAAATATTGAATTTGGCACTATGCAATTGCAGTAGATTCCTTATAACAAGGTAGATACGTTCCGTGGTATAGGAATCCGTGTTGTACGGGTCCTGTACTCTACTCCATCTGGAGTGTGGACTGTGCGGTATAATCACGGCAAAACTTATTTGCGCTTTGTAGAAATCTTATATAATAAAATCCGAGGGTGAATGAAGTTTGTAGCTGGCTGGCTATGTATGTCTGTAGGTTTGTGACCTCTGATCTTATGCGCGTGCCTTTCAATCGCATAGCCTCGAGAGGGGTGGTTGCTGACCTACCAGATTTTGTTTACTGCTTCACTAGGACAGGCCCTAACACACCTCGGAACAATTTTTTCAAAATTCGAATAAAAAAAATTTTATTTTATGTTTTATGCGAATTTTGGCATTTTATTTTGCATTATACGTTATAATGTCGGTAATTACACTCGCAATAAAACGGCATTTGCATCATTGTCATAGAGGTGAAAATTTTCTTTTAAAAACAGTTTGTTCTGACTGTGTAACATAATTTTCAGATTTTTGGGAATTTTTTAAAGAAAATTACTTTTGATGATAATTTTAACTGTTGCATCTTGAATTCTATCTGTCATAACTTTTTGATATTTTGTCAAATGACGGAGCATGCATTTTGCCCTCTTTAAAAAGGAAAACAGGAGGAAAATATAAATTAGGAGAATTTTTAAGAATTTTTAAGTAAAGAAGGATTTTTGAATTCAATAGCAGCTGTTTAAAAATTTTGCTATTATATCTTGGTTGTCTTGGAAACAGTAACAATGAATAGAATTGCCCGTTGAAAAAAATAAATAAAATTACATTTAATCAAAACTCCTAGTTTTTGTAAGTGAGATAGATCTATGTCATTTTGATGTAACGAGTTTCACACACCTTTCAGAACTCAATCAGAATAACAGACTATCCCAAGCAAAAAATACGCCACACACGAAATAATGAATGATATCAATACGACGCTATTTCAGTCACTTGTTGATGGATAAGTATAAATATGTACCAGTCAAATTAAAGGAAGAATCTATGGTTGAAGTTGATTGGTTGAAGGTCACGTGTTGGTTGAAAAAATGATTTCACATTGTCCACTCTGCAAATTCTCTTATTTCAGATCAATTGCATAGTATAGCCATTTATTAAAATTTAAGATTATGTATCATTTTTGGATTTTCACTCTCGCATCCTGAAATCTATTAATCAATCTTTTTTTTAAAAATTTTGTCAAGTAATAAATTTTACATTAAGGCTTTTATTCAAAGATAAACAACTTAAAAATCTAAATTAGGAGACTTTCTACAAATTTGAAATGACATTTTGAATTTAATGCGCCCCGGTTTCCATAGCAACGACAATAGTGAAAAATTTTGCTTTAAAAGAAAGCATAAATTAAAATTAAAGGACGAGTATCATGTAGGAGGTCAAAAGTTCATTGCATTTGCTATAGGTAACAGCATAGTGCTCATGTGTAGCTCCTGTAAAATACTATTTATTTTTTTTTTATAATATGTATTTTTAATATTCCTAAACTAAGAATACTAAACATTAGCTTACCTTTCATTTAATTGTTGAATTTGGCAGTTTAAGTGGCAGTAATGGACAGAACCATACTCAGAAAAAAAAATTGGAAGAGGGTAGGGATCCGAACATTGGAAAAGGCAGAATTTTTCACAAAAAGACTATTTCGATTAAGAAATTGAAATTTCGGGAGGGGAAGGAAGACCGGAAACCCCCTTTCCCATAATATGTCCTGTGTAATGGATTATGTTACTATGGTAACAATTATGATAAATATGAAATTAGTTTTTTATGTTAAATTCTAATAGTAAGTGAATTTGACATCATTTTGATGTCACAGATTTAAAATTGCATCAAGTCTTAATGAGGATAGTGCGCTTTATGGAAAAATTATTTCACCAAGGTTTACTTTTACGAGAGCCAAAATATTCACGAAACAGTGAATAATTCATGTATATATTTCTATGTCTGTGATATCAACAGTATTTTAAGACTTTTTATATGGTTTACCAAGGTGTTCTGCAGAATGACAGAGATTACACATTGCTGAAGTTTTAGGAATTATAAGATTAAAAAAACAGTGGTCCACACTATGTGATGATATTTTAGAACTAAACAAAAAAGACAAAACTATCTTGCAGAAGCACTTTGAAAGTGAACAGATTTGTCTGCAAAACACTGTTTACGTTCTGCTTGATCTCAAATAGTGCTGATATAAAATTTTTGTTAGCATTTCAAGTAAGTATCTGTTTGCAAAAGCTTATGTCACAAGTAAAAATATTCTTTATATTTTGAAATTTTCGTAAAAATGGAACTAATTTCACTAACATGAGTAAGAAAAAAATTTGATTCAATCCGTATGCTGCTAGTACAATGATGTTTGGTGTTGCCATTCAAAAGTTATGCTAATTACAGAAGCATCAAAATATCAGAACATCTGTCTCATTTTACCGTGCTGTACAAGTCTCTTTTAATGTGTTATAGGAAAGCAATCGTAATTTTTTTGCAGTGTTCTACGAATTCGTGTTGTAGGGTATGTTATAAAGGGGTCTACTGTAATCTGGTAAAAATAAAATTAATTATTTATTTCGTACAAATTGACAGTAAGATCAACATCAGTTTTTTGTAACAAGTGTGATATTGCATACCCTCCAACTGCTACAGATTATCCGTAGTTTATACGGATAAGTAGCATGAACTACGGAGCTACGGATGGTACGAAAAAACTACGGAATTGAGCAAATGTTTACTTTTTCACTTAGTCAACACTCCTGTGTGTCGGCGCCGATTGTGAAAGAAGGGAATTCAACATTCTCCCTCGGCGCCGGCAGCCGTGAGCGAACTTGTGTCGGCGAAAGTGTGGTGTGCCTGGAAGGGGGGGGGATGCCGTTAGCTGCTCCTTCCCTTGTTACGTCACGTCTCCTCTCGCATTTCCCGCCACCCTATCTTGCTCCGTCCTGTGTTTGGATGTAAGCTTAGCTCTTTTGTGGAAGGAAAGTGCAGCGCACGTTGTTTTCTTTGTTCACATAGATCGTTTTTTAAAACGTGATAGTACTACTGATATTTTAAAAAACCTCTAATAATGATGTTGCAGGGTGTCTACCGCTCTTGAAAGTCTGGTAAAAGCCGGGAAATCGGAAAATGGGTCCGGAAAATTCACCAAAAGAATCAATTTTTTTCATGTCTTTGTTTTTCCTACATTTTCTCTCTAATTGTCAGACTGGAAACCGAAAGCAACTGCAACACATTTTTCGGACCGCGAAAGCATCAAGCGATGTGTTTGTATAAGGAGGAGAAAATGGGGTCTCATCAATCATGACGTGAGGGTAAAAGACAAATTAGCTTACTTGGTAACTTATATATTAGGATTGTATTTCCAAGAACAGTTAGTTAATTCTATCAGAAAGTGCAACTACTTCTGTTTCTCAATGGATGAAAGCTTAATCCTGTATACTTTAGTCAAAATTGATTTAAAGAAGTTGTACAAAATATGCAAATATAAAGACAAGCATTGTGCAATTTCCCTAAGTAAAATGCATGGGTCAGGAGTTTTTTTCCCGGGACCTCCCAAAAGTCAGGAAATTGACTTTCAGAAATTTGGTAGACACCCAGTGTTGAGAAAACCTCTAAAAAGCGGGGGGGGGGGGGTTATGACTACTTCAACTCATATATATGTATAGGTGTTTGTGACAAGGGAGTGAAGAATATACATTTTGTATGGCAAAAAATTCCTCATGGGGGGTGTTATGACTCCCCTAACACCCCCCCCCCCCCGGCGATATCGCGTAAGTGCTACTGATGAGGTGAAGGCCAATGTTGGAGGGTATGATATTGCATTAAGAGTTCGATTAGGATAATAAACTTTATCGCAGAAGTTATGCCATGCATGTTTTTATTTGTAAAAGAGACATTATTTGCATGGAAACAGTGTGCATTTTTGGCTTTTAACATACATGGTGCATCAATTGTTTCATGTAGGTTTTGTTAATTTAAGTAAAATTAAAGTCATCAGCAGCATAACTGTGCTAATACATTGTCCACGCTTTATGAAATGCAAAATAAAATAAAATAGTTGTCAGCATCATGTAATATTATTTATGTGGTATAAATTAATGCTGTAAATTAAACTTAAGAAACAGAATTATATGATGTAGAAATCGAGCATTTTGAAAGAAAAGTTTTGTCTTCATACCTAAAGATCTTTCCTTTTAGGTCACCAGTGACACTGAGGTAGATTTTGTGTCAGCATTTTGCAATCTTTTCAGATTTGCACTTAAGCTCTACTTTTTGTCACGATTCAAATAATTTTTCACTTTTTGAGATTCTGTATCACTGTATTTAATTTGAATTATATGTGTAAGGAAAATATTCGTTTCCTACCGTGCAGAGAACAGGTACACAGCTAGTTAACTCATGTAAAAAGGGGCAGATTCTTTGAATAATAGTTTTCTGGCCACTCTAGTTGTTTATTTTAAATTTGCTTGACAGAGGGTGGTTTTTGATGCATTGGGGGGGGGGGAGGAGTGATATCAGTGTTATTTTTCTTCTTTTTTTAATGCCACCCATTAGAATTCTCCAACCTGTTGATACATAAGTTAAGAATGGCTTAAAAAAAATTTTTTTTTTTTAAAGGTGCTACCATAACCAGAGCGTGCCATCTGAATCCATTTTTCTTAAAACATAAAAATAAATAAATAATACAAACATATGCAGACATTTAATGCTGCATTTGAAGAAATATACTTAATTAAAAAACATAAATGGAGCAAATTTTCTACTGATATTTAAATTTTATTTTTTGTACAATGAAAACGTCATTAACTTAGTTCTTGAGCAAGAAAATCTTAATTGATTTTAAGTGCTAAACTTTCACTTCAAGTATGTGCTCAAAAATGTATCTCTGAATTAATAGAATTTGATACGATGCATATTTTCTGAGAAAAGTGTATTGGCAGCATTCGCAATGTCAAAGGATAGTTCTGGGCAGAATATATCGTACAACTTGCTTGATGTTGAGTTGTTACCATTTACTTTAAAGTTTGTTTGAACTTGATTGGTTTTTCATTTGAATTCAAGTGTCTGGCTGAGCAAATCACTGTGATAGATAAAATATATCGTCATTTAATTGAGTTATTTAATAATATAATTTTAGCTCTGTGCTATTGAAACAGCATGGGAACTGTTTTATGTACTAGTTGACTTAATAGTATGGAAAACGATGGTATTTGACTTACAGTAATCTCTAACTCAAGGGATGTCTACAGTTCTTAATATCACTCCTAAAAATCTATACAATTTGAAGTTTCATCAGGAAAAAAATGGTCAGGATTTTCTAATGGAACGACCTTTCACATTAATGCAGTGAACCTGCAAAGTGAACGGCTGCCTTTGGTGCCATCGAGAAATGGCCATTACATCAGGTAGCCGGTTTTTGGATGTCCCACTTTCCAGTTTTCAGTTTTGGACATATGTTTACCATAATTTATGAAAGGATTGGCGTAGATACAAATGCAAGCCTCATAAGAACCATTAAAATTAAATTATTATGTAATAGTTTAATTGATTCTTTAAAAATTACAATTTATGTTGGATAAATAAAAAATTGTGTATAATATTAATACAAGAATAGGTAAAACATTGAATTTTATCTACTTTCATGGAGATATTATTCAAAGTTCTTTAGATGAATTTTTTTTTTACTTTCTTGTGTGTTTTCATATGATCTATTTCTAGTTCATTTATCCTGCCTGTTGATTTTGAATTGGTAATCATATTTAAAAATTGGATTTGCCTGTACAAATTGTAGTCTCTGAGCTTAAAGCAGTTTGATTATTTAAACCAGTGGACTGATTATGTTACAGTTTTTGTTCATGACATATTGAATAATCTTAGAAAAAATCCCATGAATCTGCATTCCACCACATCTAAAAATAAGAGCTATTTTACATTCGTTTAAACTTTTGCTTTTCTATATTACTTCTTTTTCTTTTTAAATTAGGAACTTTTTCATAAATTTCTCATTCATTTTTGCTGCATTTAAAATTAAAAAAAAAAATCTGCCTACTTAAAGTAACTATGAAAACAAAGTATTGTGGCAAACCAAATTATTCTGAAAAAAATTAAGAATCCAAGAAAAAAATCTGTTCACTCTCAAAGTGTTTTGCAGACTTCTATGTTGCTTGCTACCATTTTCACTCGGGGATAGGAAACAAACGCACAGCTAATTTTTCTTATCCTAAGGAAAGGAAATAAGAGAAAGATCTAAGCACATTAGTGGAGTGTGTCACTCGAGTGGAAGTCTAAAGGGTGAATGATAATCATATGAATCAGTAAGAGGGTTAACTAGAATCATCTTTTATGACTTTTTAAACTATGATTTGAATGAGAGATCTCATTGAACTCCTGTGTTAACTAAAAACAGATAACTGATGACCTTCCTACATTAGCATCATTGTTCAAAGGGAGACTTAATTTCTATTAGCAACTATTGTTGCCATAGGTTTCTATACAAGACACTTCATCTCTGAAATAAATTACCCTTTGTCTATCCTCAAGATTTTCTAGAAAAATTCAATCACCTTCTTGATGTCACTCTTCATAGTATAGTATATCTATGCATACCTGCCAACCCTTCTGGTTTTGACAGAAGACTTCTGTTTTTTTAAATTTTTAGTTGATATATTAAATTGTATTGCAAACTATTATAAAAAATTGGTAAATAAATAATTCCATTTCAAAGTCATTTATTAAGGTAATCATTTCAACAGCTGTTGAAATGATTACCTTAACCTCACTCATACCTTACTCAACCTCACTCATACAACAGCAGCACAATGCTGTTGTATGAGTGAGGTTGAGGTCAAAGCATTTGTAAAGACTTCATTTCATTCCTCCGTCAGTAACATACCTTACTCAACCTCACTCATACAACAGCAGCACAATGCTGTTGTATGAGTGAGGTTGAGGTCAAAGCATTTGTAAAGACTTCATTTCATTCCTCCGTCAGTAATTCATCATTAGAAAATTTATTTGTGTTGAAAACTAAAGCTAACATACTTTGTTATGAAAATAATTTTTCTGGTGAACTATTAGTAGAAGAAAAAAAAATTCTAAATCTGTTTATTTTTCAATGTACTTTGGTTAAAAATAGTCAAATTTCCATCTATTTAATTGTTTTTATTTTTCTGAAAATACTCCATCTTTCTCGGTTTTGTATAAAAATTTCAGGTAAGCTCTTTTCTATTACTGTTTAATTTTGTTTTAATTTCCATGCATTACTAATATAAAAAAATAATGAGAAATGGTGGTAAACCAGGGGTCTTCTGTTTTTACTTCTTATATTTAAAAATTATCTTCTGGTTTTTTGTGAAATCTTCTGTTTTTTCAACCTGAGTCTTCCTGTTTTTGGCTTAAGGAGGTTGGCAGGTATGTCTATGGCATCATGTTTGCAGGGGGGGGGGGGTAGTATTGATTAATATATTCTTCTTCTCTAACAAAAACATGACAGTTTCTGGCAGCAATTTTCATTAATTGGGGGGTAATTATGACTAGACTTCGGAGGGACCAACTGCTCTTTGGAAGTTCACCATAAAGTTAATTCACTTGATTCTGTCTGATCGTAATATTGCTGGGCTTAAGAGGTCATCGATAATAGAGGTTTTACTGTATTAAAATCACAGCTAGTTCATATATAAAACATTTTTATAGTGGCTGATAGTAAAAACATAAAATAAAAAGTTTTTTTTAAAGTAAGTTTTGTTTTAATCAAACATTTTTATAATGGCTGATAGTAAAAACATAAAATAAAAAGTTTTTTTTTTTTTAAGTAAGTTTTGTTTTAATCATACATTAGAGATATTTTGACAAACATTACAGGAAAAAAAATGTATGAAAAGTAACAAATATTTAAAAATTATATATTTGTCTTACATAAGAACACGGTGTGCATAAATTATCCTTGCAATTTAAAATTTTAATACCTGAAAATATATACAAGATTAAAAACCAAATGATTTTCTTCATATGACAAGTAAACTCATAAAATTTGTTTTCCTCATCCATGAGCTTAGTTGTGTGGAGTCGTTTTAGCAATAACAATGTTAGTCAGTATTCAAATCCATGCAGGACACATGCAAGGAACTGTTCAAAAGCATTAAGAATGCATCTCTTGAATTTCACTGCTAAATTTCTAACATCGATTATCTTCAACTGGTCTTTCATAAAACGCCAGAGGAAGAAGTGCAGTGATGATAAGTAAGTAATTAGTGCTTTTTTAAATGTGGCGTCAGGCAAATAAGGCAACCACTGTGTGAGATAATCTCGTCCATTAAATCTTATCTAGAAACTTTTCGTCCAGAAATTGCCAGGCATTTTTTATGAACCTTTTGAGGGTTTACTTTTCATATGCTAAAAACTATTTTTGTTTTTGTGAATTGTTTATGCAGTTTATTAATGTCTAGAGTTGTAAAGAAAATTAGTCTATATTCTATATTTTTTGTTGATAATGAGATAACATTGCTATTACCAATTAAAAAAAAAGATAATATAAAATTTATTTTCTTTTCCCTAGCCTTTAAAAAAATTTATATGCATCCTGTTCAAACTGAACTTGCAGCAGAATTTGTGCCTTCCGATTTACATGCAAAGCATATATCACGACCAGAAATGTGGGATTTTGTTGAAGATGGACAATTTGATGATGAAGAAGAAGATTTATGATAAAATATTTTTTCAGACTTTTAGTTATCATATTTAATAACTATTTTAATTTTTATAGTCAGTTTATAGAGAGAATGACTACACACAATTTCTCAGGGGATGTTTTGTAAATACTTCCTAGACACCTTACCTAAAACAGTTACTGTAAAATGCTTTATTTATTATTTATATTTGCAGTTTGTTGTATGCATTAGTTTTCAGTATAGATTTTCTGAAATTCTAAAATAATAGTTTTTGTATTGTTCATAGAACATAAAACCTTTTGTAAAATATTCAGTTTTCCCCAAAAAGATGAAATTTTGCTTTTTGTTTTTTCTTTCAAAGAAAAAAAAATTAAAAAATATTTGTAGTATTTTGGCAGCAGATGTCTTGCCTCAGTGTCATTTAGTTAATAACTGTATAATGAAAAAGATATATCTCCTCTTGTTACAGTAATTTCTTTTCTTTTTATATAAAAATTTCTGACATGATTGTTTTTCAATGTTAGAAATTTTTAAGATAATAAAGATAGCTTCTCTTGTTTTAACCTAATAAAATTTTGCTTTATTTTCATGTATGTTGAATTGAGTTTATAGCAAAAGTTCTATGGAAAATAAAGCTATTTAATTTGGGTTTTTATCTTTGTAGTAAGCTGTTTTTAACTGTGGTTTAAATGTTGTGTGTATTTTTCTCATTTATTGATGCTAATTTTAGTTAATATATAGCATTTTAAAGAATTTATTGAGTTTCATAACTGGCGAAAGTTTACAGTTCATTACAGTGTATCAGATAGCATGTCAAGAGGCATCCTAGATTCTTTTTAGACACTGAGTTAATTAGTTAATTTTAAAGCTAGTATGATTAAAAAAAAAAAAAAAAGAAAACTGACTTCAAATTACTTCTATAACAACATTACAGTAGTTCATGTACATCAGTACCTTAAAAGATTTGCTCAAATATTGTTTATGTACTTATAGAAATTCAAAAATCCTGCTAATTTTGTCACTGGTCATATTATCAGAACTTGACCAAATTAATATGGGACCATCCCTAAGGTATCCACTTTGCAAAAAATAAATATTTAAAAAAGAATTGGGTAAAAACAACACTAATAGCCCATTGAATAGAAGTTGTGTTTTGCAGTTTCAGGAACTTGTCTTTTGGTGCCAAACTTGGTGCTAAATTAAAAAATGCCAACTTTAAATAATATAAATAATCAATAGTAACTAAAACATATTTTCTCCCAAAATTTAAATGTTGCAATAATCCAACTAACATGTCTCATTTTCTTGACAAATTCTAAGTTTTGTTGACTTGTTCTTCAGACAATACTCTTTTAATAGTTAATAAAGTGAAATTGACAGTTTTCCTAAACCAAATTTTACAAGCTTGTTACTGCAAGTCTGTTACAGTTGCTGTCAGCAGTTCAAATTCTGCATGTTCCAAAATTTTTTGTTCCTTCATATCAATCAAGGCGTTTGAAAGTACTGATTTTATCTCTTGATAATTTCCAATCATTGCCGAGTTCCAGGCTTGAAACAAGTGTAACTTCCAAGAATACAAAAAGTATGAATATCTTAGCATTTCCCAAGAAAGGAACGTTATTAGAATTCATGGATTAAAAATAATTTAATTCCATGTTAAATGCTGTGGCTCTTTTTTAAATAACATGGGAGTCACTTACAGTACAGGAAAAGTCATACCAAAAAAATTAAAAAAGTAGCATAATTGAGACAGCTTTTTATCACAGTTTGACTGCATCATTGTATGAGGCATAGTGGCATAAATTTTTATTTACTTATTTATTTATTTTTTCATACAATCTCACAACACTTGCTTTTCTGAAACTGAAGACATTTGCCAGCAATCAGAAGTTTAGATTGTTTGGAAAAAAAAAAAAAAAAAAATTCAAATGCGGTGGCCCACTTACACCTTTAGTAGGTTAAATGGAACACCAGCCAATATTTTTCGCAAGGCTAATGCTGAAATTTTGGTTGAGTTAGTAGATATAGGTAGGTATTATTTTAACTCTATGGGAAAACGATCTTCAATGTATCTTAAATGGTTTTCTATTAAAATTGTTTAGATTCAGAAAGTCTAAGGTGGGATAAGTGGGACAGCAGAATAGTGTTGACTTTAATGTAGTAATGCACTTGAAACTTTCTTTTTTCAGTAAAAATCAAATAACATAAAATGCATTTTTAAACATTATTTATTTTCTTATTTAAGTGCATTTACATTATAATTTTGTTTTATTTTATGTCATAAACTATTTAAACTTGAAAAGTTTTTTTTCTTTTTCCCCAATAGCTGGGTATGCGACTTACTGTAGGCTTGAGTGCTATGAGGACTGGATTTGTTAGTAATTTCATTATAGGGGTGTTTCGTAGATAGGCTAATGCTGCCCCCTGTGAATGGTTTTGAACCAATTCCAGATGAAAGACCTAGCACTTGGATTGGTTGCCCAGAGGTTAGTTTCTTGGAAAATACAAATCTTTGAAAATCTTTGCTCCCCATGAGTTTTTTGGTTCCTTTTGATGTGAAATTGTAATGTGTAAAGTTAGAAATCCCTTAGTCTATGTTTGAGTTTGCCCCTAAGGGTTTAAAGATTTTAATTTTTTGTAAAAATATGATAGTTTTGAGTTTATTTATTTTTTCAACACTTTTATTGTATTTGAATTAAGTTTTATTAGTTCTGAAGTCTTAAAAAAGTACAAATTTGCATATAAATAACATTAATATAAATTGTAATCATAGTACCAATTACTTACTAAAGAATGAAAAATTCAATCCAAATTTCAAATTCCTTCAGATTATTAAACTTCAATCTCGTACTAATTACAAATATATCTATAGGTATAATAATATAATTCACACTGAAAATATTAGAACACTTTTATATATTTTGTCATAGTAACAAAATACTAGCTGACAAAACCAACAAAAATTATACATTTTATGAAATGTATGGAAAAAATTCGAGGAATCTATTATAAAGTAAAATGAAATTCCTATATGTGCACTAGCTTAATTTCCTATTATTACATGTATATGTAATTAATAACATTATATTACAATTAATATCAAACATAGAAAATTGTTTAAAATCATACAAATGGTTTAAAGAGGATTTAGTGAAGATTGATGCTGATTTCCTAGACTGTTCAACCGACCACAGCAAACATTGCCTCTATTCATCATTCTTTGTAATTTTCTGAGAAAAATCCTATTTCTGTGGGAAGTCTAGTTCTGTGTACCAATTTTGTAGACACTAGTCAGGGATCGATGCAGACCATTTTGAGACCTCTTCACAAAATTACAATCAATTAAAATGGCCCCTTCACTTAAAATACAGTCATTTAAAACGCCCCCTTCAGAAAAGTTCAATTGAATGAAATAACCCTTCATTTGCATTTTACCATATATTTTTGTTTTGTACATTGTTTTAACAAAAAGCAACTTACGAAAATTGGTATGAAAATTCACAAAAATATATATTGAAACTCACAAAAATAGCTATTGAAATTCACAAAAAATAAAGTTTTTACAAAAAATAGTACCCTGGAAAAAATTCCTGGATCGACTCCTGCTATTTTAGCTGTAAATAATTTTACAACTGCCATCTTGGGTGAGGCTAAAAACTGCTGATTTCCTGTGGCTAATCTGTTTGAAG
Source organism: Cheiracanthium punctorium (assembly GCA_038373885.1). Classification (NCBI taxonomy): domain Eukaryota; kingdom Metazoa; phylum Arthropoda; class Arachnida; order Araneae; family Cheiracanthiidae; genus Cheiracanthium; species Cheiracanthium punctorium. The sequence goes on from JAWZYV010001774.1 coordinate 545,946, forward strand.
CATTAAATAAAAGATATTTACTTAAATTTTATAGAATTTTGGTGCGATTGTTTTCACTTTGGGATTTCTTGTTGAATCTTCTAAATGAAAAAATATATTTGTGTGTTTATAGTAACGACATCTTAGGATGGGTCGAAAAAAACAGGACTTCTAATTTTCAACTTCTAATACCACAGAAAAGTTGTGAATTTCGATGAATAAAAAGATGCCAAAAAGTGAAATAAAATCAATTTATATCTTCCAGTCATGCATCTGCCCTAAAGTTTGCAGAAATTTAGAAAAACTCATGTTTTCACGGTAATTTTTGACATTTTTAAATGTCCCCACTCCAACACACACATATGGAGCTGGAAAAGTTTTCAGAGGGGTAAGGGGTGAATTTTTTCAGTGCAAGTGTTTATCTTTGGTATAGAAAAATTCATGTCACAATGTAGTACTTAATGTTTTTTCTGAATAGATCAGGCCGTTTACTTAGAGTTCCAATATATAAACGCACAAATATATATACACATAAATAAAATATAAAACTAAATATCCTCTCAAGATTCAAAATTTCTTATCTCACTACAAAATTCTGTACTGCAAGACAACTTTCATTATTGAACAAACGGTTAGTCTCAAGATCTAGATTTAATAAAAAGCAATATATCTAACTTCGACCTGAAGTCTCATAGTCTCCAGAGCTCTAGGGAATTTCCAGGGACTAAGGAGACCAGGGCATTTTATCTGCCTATTAATGCACCTTTTATAAACCATGTGACTAACTTGTAAAATATCTGACCCTGGATAAGAAAAATGCCTACACCACTGAGAGAATATATTTTTCATGACCTCTGTAGCCAGTTAAATCTGTTAGTAAAGTTACTAAAATTTTAATAAAATGTGTTCTGAGCCAGGAGTGTTGATTAATTTCTGTTAACAGCCACAGATATGAGTATATCGGGAGTGCCTAAGTACCCTGCTGAATACCAGCAAGCATCGGCTGCCCAGGCACATATCTCAATGTAAGATGTCCACCACGGCTACTTCACCCTAATTAAGAGCAGCCCTAGCTCAGGGCTCAAAGCGAGTGCCGTTTCATATGTGAAGGATATAATGTGAAGGTGCAAAACACACTCTCAACTTTTAGAGCCCGTAGAAAAAGACAAACTAATTATTATTAATAACAAGCATGATAAACAGACACAATGCTTTTTATTTGATGTATTTGTTGCCATAACAACTACTTGCACATAACCCTAAACCTATAATAATTCTAGTAAAGCTAGAATATGGAAAATATATGAGCTTTCCAGAAAGTTAGTTACTCACCCAAATAGTTATAAATTTAAAATATAAAGAACAACAACAACAAAAAAATCTGATGTGCACAACACATGACTTTTTTGTATGTCTATAAAATCAAAAATATTTTCGGCGCACTTCATCTAAACTTATTTTGCTTGAAAGAGATAAAATGCTGCAGTAATACTAAGGTTTAGCAATTTCTAGCCAAATATTTCAATATTGCCAAGCTAGGTTCAACTTGAAAGATTAGCTTCTGACACTTAATTTGGCAATACTTCACCAAAAGCCGGGAAGCTTGAGATAGTTTGCGAGATTTTGGAGACAAAGTAGTCATTGACCACAGACTTTCAATGAATTGTATGTATGAATCGAGTTATGCGAAATACAAAATAATTTTTGGTGCCAAATTTGGCAATATTTCGGTAAAACTCACCAAGGTCGACGACAAATTACAAGATTTCGGGCATGGACCAAACAATCACTATCACTAAATGTGACGATATTTTGCAAAAACTCGCCAAGGGAAATGGCAAATGGTGATATTTTGGGCATGGACCAAATGACTGACTAATGGTGATAGACAAATTTGGCGATATTTCAGCAACACTAGCCAAAGGTCGACGACTAATAGTGAAATTTTCGGCATGTTCCAAACAATGACTGACTACAGATGTAATATATTGAAGATGTCCATAGACATTAATGTATTGAAATTCTTTTGGGTGGTCCTATAAATAAACTCAGCCTATTGTTTACTTTTAGATATTTTTTAACTTTCAAAATTGTAAAAAAAAAAGGTGTTAAATATTTGTATCTATGGTCAAATGTTTCTAAGAACAATATTGTGAGCAATTGTAAACCATTGTAAACTAACTGCTTTTATATTGTATAACACTGATGTATTTTACCAATTGTAATCCAAAAATTGTGCTGTAAAAAAATAAAATAAAAATGAGGGAAACTGCTGCTTGCTGGACCTGAGCCTAGAGCTAGGGTTCAGCAGGACAGTAGGGCACTTCAGGAACTAAAACAGGCTTTAAACCAAATAGGTAGGCCATTCCTGAAGATAGTATCGTATAAATAAACTCTCCAATAGATTGGAACCAAAAATCGAGATGCACAACTAGATATTACAAAATCTTATAAATGAAATTTCAACATTCTACAACTAATAGTTTTTGAGAGTTAAATGCATACACACATACACCAAAAGTTGCCAAGCTTCGTGACTTTTGGCATAATTTTTGAGGGAGGCACGTGACCATGATTACCTAACTATATGGTAGGATGGTATTGTGCTTGAAATGGAATATGCCTTAAATTGCTATTGACCGTAGTGTATTGGAAATATTTTGAGTGTTACTGTAGCAGAACTATAAATGATACACTTTTTTTGATGGAGAAATTCATTTTGTAACCCTTAACAGCATATACCACTTCTGAGTCATTTGAAATAGCCTAATACCTGTAAAATATGCATAAATGTCTGCCCATAGAGCATAATGTATTTAAAATATTTTGGGAGGCCCTGTAGATAAACTATCTAGTCGAATGGAACCAAAGGGGAGGTGCAAAGCTAGATGTTTCAATGTTCTTCGTATCATAGTTTTTGTGAGATGCGAGTTTAATGAATTTTGGCCCATAGAGCATAATGTGTTTAGAATATTTTGGGCAGCCCTGTAGATAAACTATCCAGTCGTTTGGGACCAAAAGGGGAGATGCACAACTGCTGTTTACAGCAATCCTAAATATAAAGTTTCAACATTCCACAACCAATAGTTTTTGAGATATGCAATTCACATACGTACGTACAGACAGCATGGAAAAACTGGTCAAAATAGACTCGCTGTTGATCAAAATGGTTTGCACATGCATTTATATGAGCTAGCGTACGATGAAATGCATCAAAAATATTTTTTGATGCATTATTTATATAATTATTTGCGATGTCTGTAATCAACGATATTTTCAAAAATAGCAGTGAAAACACAAGGTAAGGTTCGTAATCACCATTATTGAATTTAAATTGAAGCGTAGTGTTGCAGAACTACTCTGCTTGTTTCCGGGGTTCGTCATTCTAAAGTCCATTTGGTGTAGAAAGTTCTAGTAAAAAGTTCACCGGTCAGGATGGAACACAACTTTATTGCTTCTAGAACTTCGTAGAACAATCAGCTGTACACAATTCACAAGCACAATCTAACAGTAACGTGCTTTTAACAGTCCGCTAAGATAAGAAACTTTCACAAATGCTGTAATTCTCACATAAAATAAAACACATCCATAGGTAAAACTTCAGTGGAAATATTCGAGGGATAACACTTGGGTCTGCTGTGTGTAAATTTTTCAAGATTCAGCAGTGAAAAATTTACACACAGCCCTTAAACTCAACGCTTTAAAAACGCAGGCGGGAACACCGCTGGATCACTCTGAACGGAAGCTACTCTACACTGCGGATGCTCCACTCTCACTGAACTGGGGCTTCTAATGCGCTACTATTTATAGCCGGCGCAGAAGGTACAAGAAGCCTCCAGAAAAGTCTATTTCTTGAAGATTCTACATAAAGCGGGAATTTTGATTACGTCATAGAAGAGAAATGTTAGGTTATTATGTGTTTTTAATGCAGGAAAACCAACTTTGAGGCCCCATAGGGAAAATTGCGTCAAATGACCAAAATGTCGCTAAGCTTGGCTACTTTTGCTGAAATATTGTCTAATTTGGCACCAAAAATTAGTCCCCAAAAGTGAAGAGATCGAGGCCCTCGGACCAATATTTTTCGAGATTTCTAGAAACCCCCATTGAAAAACAGGGGAAACCGAAACCTCCATATCTCCCGGTCCAGTTGGCCGATTTTGATGCAACAAAAAGTAAAATTTAACTATTTGAAGCAAAGAATACGGATTTTTAACTATTTAAAGTCCCAGAACTGCGGTTGCCCCGAAAATTCGTAACATTGCCCACTTCCCAAGGACTGCATGTCCCGGTCAGTACAATCTCCAGTTAGGAGGTCACACACATATCTACAGTGTATAACCATTAACAAGCTTTTAACAACATAATTTAAGTAAGTAATGAATAAACACAATAAGCAAATACACACTAATAACACACACACTAAATAATAAATACACATTAAAGCAAATAAAACATAATAAATAATTACACCCTAATAAGTAATAAACATAATAAACGAATACACATTAACGAATACTACCCAGACAGCACAGCAAACTTGCAGCAAGCTTGATTGATCAAGTCAATAAGCTTGAATTAAGTTTGAAAATTTCAAGCGTGTAAGCTTAATGCGAGCTTGAATCAAGTGTTCTAGTTTACACTTGCACAGATTGCATTAAGCTTGACATTTCAAGCTTAAAAAAATTTCCTAAATACACGGGGTGCCGGTCGGTGAACTCGCCCCACATATTTTACTTTGCCACGCATTTTCCCCCTCTACGCTGAAATTTCAATTTAATTTAATCTGTTTCCATCAAGTGTTCGTGGCTAGAATAGAACCCGGGACCTTTCGGTTGGGAGTCGAGCCATGGGTGGATCCTGAGAAACCATCTGGGGGGGGAGCTTCGTTTATCATTAGGATGATACATTGATTTCCCAATACTTTTTCTCCCAGTGCATAATTAGACATAATATATCACACCTGAATAAGTATTTTGTCTGCTGCAAGAACCGTCGAAAGAAAACTTGGAAGGGGGGGAGGCACAGCTATCGTGTGCCCTATACCGATCAAGTTAAGGCCGATGCTCATAAGCCACGTGTTTTATGCGCTTCAAAGGACGACGGGACTGATACGGGAAAAAAATTTCCATTGCTCTCTCCATTGTGTGGGGGGACAGGGTTTTCAGTTTAGCACATTAATCTTTTGTTGGTAGATACCGACTAGTCATTAAAAGTCGTAAATTTCGCCTTAATCCCTGCAGTGACGACAAGACGTGGATAATCAGCAACGAGACCTTTATTCATGTTGTTGTTCGCGGGCCCTACCCATTAACATTTTAGTGTGTACAGAGTATAATTGCAGAATGCAATATTGAACCCATTTCACAGCCACCATGCAATATACAGTGTTCACAGCATGCATTTTTGCATTTTAGTATGGCATTAAGTTTTCCAGATTAAGTTATTCCCATCTTTTTCTGTGAGGACTGTCGTAAACCAACTTCAATTGCTATTTACAGCTATTATCACTATTACCTGCTATTTACAATTTGAGCTTTCTTTTTCAAACCAGACCAGCTATACATTGCCAGGTACTCGCTTTGTCTGACATCTTAGAATATTTTTTACTTTTATAATGAGGATTTGTACCGATACATCTGGGTAATATGGACAGCTAATGAAAGCAGTTGAAGGAATGAAAGTTGTACAAATTGCGGAGGGTTGAATTGTTCGTCTATGCTTCAGCATCATTTAAGGCCGATACTGATTGCCGCTGCGTCTAATGTGACTGCAGTATGTAAGAGGCCATTCTCGTCGCGAATTTTACGACCTATTAATACAATTCGGGGTTTACCGATCAAAGATTTCTGCACTAAACCGCAAACTCCGTCCCGTATAAAATAGAGAGAGCAAAGGAAGATTTTTCCGCCGTATCAGTGTGCCGTCGTCCATTCAAATACGGTGGAACCTGCTAAAGTGACCACCTTGGTAAAGAGAGCGTCTGTCTATAGTGACAGCTTTAATGCAATTTCACTTTACAACCATCACACTTTACCACCTTTGTAAGGTGACCGTCTTTATAAGGCGACCAGTTTTGTTCTTCCCAAGGGTAGTCCCATTAGACAGGTTCCACTGTACAAATAAAACTGGGAACTGTGCTCCAGCCACTGATTTTTGTAAATAGAGAAATTATGTTTAATCCACATGGATTCAATAAGTATTGGTGTAAATATTCTTGGTATATATACATATATATATAGTTGGCTCTCTAACGACTTTCAAGGAACCATCAAACTATGAAAAATTGTCCTTAAATAGAGATCTTCCATAAACAAAATTTGTGAAAGAATAACATTTCCCTTTATAATTTGGAAGGTGCTTAGTTCAAAACCAGTTCGCGTCCGCCGACCTAACTGTTCGGAGTTTTCCGTGCTTAACTCCGAAACCTAAGAGTAAATAAGGGTTAGGACCCCTTAGAAAGACTCCCACGAAGTGCACCCCACCCATCGGCTTAGATTCCATGTGCAGATAATTGGCCGCAATCCTACAGCACCAACGCCAACGCTTTACACTTTACATTCTTAGGACTGAATATTTTTCTTGATATATTGGAGTGTTTAAAGATGCTACTTTTATTATCATTTTATTATCCACAAAATATTATTTTAAGTTACCTTTAAAAAAGGTTTTCAAGAAAATCAAAATGAGTCAGTTGTTTCATTTTTCGCCTTTCCATTATTCTTTCTTCCAGATTTTCTCAAATGTGAAATGCGTCAGCTTCCATTTTATGAGTTTTTATAGCTAACCAGCCTGAGCCTGAAAATTTTGCTTTCCAAATTTTTCTGCCAGAATAACAGCACTGCAGTAATTGCTTGATTTTATTTTAATTTGGTAATAGAAACAGTTATCTACATGAGGGATCTAGGCCGAGTACAGGGTGCCCTACGGGGGGGTTTTTCTAAGGGGTCTTAATCTGTATTTATGAGAAGTTTCGGAGAAAACTGCGTAAGACTCCGAACGGCTGGATTGACGGACGCGACCTGAGTTTGAACAAGGCACTTTTCTTCTCCCACTTGCGAGCGCAATGCTCTCAGCCACTCGTCGGGCCTCCAGAAATTGGAGTTATGTGTTATGTGATGTTATGTGGCAAGCCTATAACAGAGGAATCTGCATTCTGGGGCGGTTGCCTTGGTCGGAGGATTTTTTCAGAGGTTCTAATGCGTATTCACGTTAAATCTGGTAAAAACAATCTGGAAAAACTCCAGATTTTGATTTTGAAGCCACATGACTGCCAACTTGGTCGGCAGACTCGACCTTGAAAGCCTTTAGCGGCAGCTGTGGAGTTTATTTAAGATTAAATAAACATATTTAAAAAAAGACAATTTTCGGGAACAACGCGACTGGTCTTATCCCCCGCAGGAGCGCCAGTATATAGTGATCCCTTCCCAGCAAGCGCACATACGTTTAGATTACGTATTCCCGATGTTGAAATGTCGAAAATAGGTCGAGGAAAAATTACAGCAAAAAATAGCGTTTAAGAGAGATCAAACATACATTGTGTTGTCGACGTCTTAAAGAGCCGTTCGATTTTGGTCAGGGAGGCGGCTATCTTCGACTGTTAATGTTGGTCGCCCTCAGGAGGTCTATGATCCGTCAATACATCGCCGATTTTCCGCTTATGGCTTTGGCGGTCTAAGAGACACCCCCCCCCCCAGCCAGCCAAGAAGAAACACGCGATGGAGCATCGAGAAATTTTTTTGAGCTTAGTTAATAGTCAGTTGAACGTCGAATAAACAGTGCAGGGGAGACAGAATTTACAGGGTCCTTTCTCACGACCGTTGACATGTCCACCCCAACCGTTTTCTCAGAAAACAGATGCTTTTTTTTTCTTTTTTGTGTGTGTGTATTCGTTCATGGTTCGCGTGGCTCGTACTTCGCAGTTTTTTATGCAAGGGCAGAACTCGCTCCAGCGTGTAGTCAATGGCTGAGCTCAGCTGCGCTACACAGAACAGTAAAATTTCCATAGTTTTAACTATAAAAGTGGATATTTTTCAAGTATCTCTTGGAATATTTTTCAAGTTCAATGCTAACACGATTTATCATTAGCTTGGCATATTAATAAGTTTGTATGGCTCTCTTTAAATTTTGTTGGCCGGTGATGTTATTAAAGTTTATCGGGGTAACTACAAATTTTAATTCCAGCCATCAAAATTTTAGAGGTGAGTTAAGTAATTATTTAACTAATAATTATGTGCTTTGTTTCTTTTATTCATTTTCTTTTTAATTGCTAATTATAAGTCTTCTTATTTGTATTATAGAGTGAAATATAAAGGTACAATTGGCATAAAATCAACTGTTTACCTTAAGCATATGAAATATTTTTTCTCATTATAAGCACAAATTTACTTAATGTAAACTTACTATAACAAAAGTCAACTTATTATTGCATTATGGCATAACTTACAATGAAACAGATTAAAGCACTTTATGCAAAGTTTTTTTTTTTTTTTTAAATTGTATACTAATATGTGTGCATTTAGTATGTAATTTAAACCTATTTGGAGTAGTGAAATTGAACAAATCAAAGAATTAAGAGAGATGAATAAAAAACTGTTTGTGTAATGAAGTAGACAAAATTTTTCTCATGGGAGGGTGAGAGGGGGGGAGGATTTGTAGATAGAAAACTTCTTCATATTTTATTACAGAAAAACTATAATAAACTATGGAGATAAAAAAGCAGGCTTATTCGTCTAATAGAAGTGGTTCCTTGACGATTTCGTCGAATCCTGACAGTTTATAAACGTAGTAATTATGCCGGAATTCCAGACATTTAGAGAATATGTCAGTCACACACCATTTACATACGTCGTGAAAGCATGGAAATTCAAACTTCTTGTCGGGTGCACATGCCGTTTAAAAGGAAACACTCTATATTTCTAAATATAATACATTATACTACTAGTTGTTAGCTAATGAAAAGCAATTTTGAATTAAATGATTAGAAATAACAAGTTTTAAATTAACTTCTAATCGTTTAGATAAAGTTATAAAATTTATATTCATAAAAGTTGAACATATACAAAAATATATTAAAGCTAAAATATAATCTTGATTTTTAATTTAACAGATAAGTAACTCGCACGAACAACTTATGTCACTAATTTACATTTTAAAGGGTTTCCATTTTTTCCCCCGGTACATTTTATTAATCGTTTTGGCTGTATTAGGTATTTTTAATAAAAGGGTGCAAAAAATTATTTAATCTACTCTTATAAACTATCTAAATATTTTCATATATTGGTTAAAAAGTAATCTTTTTTATATAAAATAAGTAAATTATATTTACTGTTAGTAAAATTGCATTTTAAACTGTATTCCTTACTTAACTAAATTTACTAATATTTTATTTAATTTTTAAGTTACTTTTTCACCATCTTTCACCAATATATGAAGATATTTAGATTGTTTATAACATTGAATTAAACAGCGTACCCACCCCCGCCTTTTATTAAATATACCTACAGTAAAAACAATTCATAAAATGTACCGGGGGGAAAAAGTAAACCCTTTAAAATGTAAAATAGAGACATAAGCTATTTATGCAAGTTACTGATCAATTAAATTAAAAAAATCAAGATTATATTTTTCTTTAATGTATTTTCTCTGTGTTCAAATTTTTATGAATGTATATTTTACAACTTCATCTAAACGACTAGAAGTTAATTTAAAACTTGTAATTTTTGCACATTTAATTAAAAATAACTTTTTATTAGCTAACAAACTAATATTAAAATGTATCATATAGAAATATAAAATGTTTCCTTTTTAAACGGCAAAAGTTCACAAGATCAGAACAGTTTGAATTTCCATTCCTTCACGACGTATGTAAATGATATTTGTCTATTCTCTGAATGTCTGGAATTGCGGCATAATTACTACGTTTATAAATGGGCAGAATTCGACAAATTCTGCGAAGTCTTTAAAGAACGACTTCTATTAGACGAATATAAGCCGGTTTTCTCTGTCCTGTTGGAGCGATTCGACAAGGTATAACGTAAAATCAACCACTATGAGCTGAATTTTATAAACGAATTCCGAGAATCTGTCTCCCTTCGTCGTTATAGCGACGAGTGTTCGACCAATATCGGGGATTTTCTCTTCCTGGCGGTCAATCTCTCACGGTCACCCCTCGCGGGTAATACGCCGTCGAGAAGTTAAGCGCTCGACGGGCAAACAGGTGGACATATCCAAGGATTTTTAACGTCGATGATTACGTCGAAACTACGTCGACGGCGACGTTAATTCGATGTATCGTGGCTGGCTGGGTTGCATACAATGTGGACAGTCTCAGTTGGTTGTTTACATGTGACAGACTTAAAAGTGCTTGGATAGTTCTACTAAGGTTGCAAATGTTTGTTTTGTCTTTGTTTTCAGTGGTTTGGATTTGAGGACTTGCCTTACCCAGGCCTCCGTGTGCAATGTTGGGGGTCTTTTTAGGTGATTGGACGATGTTAGCGGGCAGTCTAGGATGTAGTACCAGGGGGAGCCCTCAGTTCCGCAGTCGCAAATCCCTGTTGTGTGCCGATGGAAGCGGTACAGAAATGCGGGGAAGGGTCCATGGATGCTGTGAGACTTTAGGCAGACGCTCAAAGGTGTGACGGCCCTAGTTACTGGAGTCCTACTACACCTGCCATTCTTTCTTCAGGTGGACATAATTAGATCGACAGCCGCGCAGTAGGCCCAAACGCGGGACCTTCACTCTTCAGCCGTCTGTCATGTCGGGTATCTTATCCAATCAGCCATAGTGGGGCCCAGAAATTAGAATGTTAAATGCTCTTGCTTCACGCAACCATTTGCATGCAGAAGCGCCTTGGCAATCTCTTCCAATCGGCCACATTGGCTTTACGGCCGTTCGGATTTGGATCCCGAACTAAATTTTTGTGCTGCTTCAAGGAATTTCTCTTTGCTTTTAAAATACATTTGAGAATGCACTCAGGTAGTTGAAATTATCTTGCAAATTGCACTTTTGACATTCCCCGACACTTTTTTCCTACTCTTAAAATTTTTTTCCCCTGTTCCTGTAGAGTAAGATGAAAAAAAAATCGTTGTTTAACAGAAGCGACATAATCTTCGAATAGAAATTTTTTGCGTTGGAGGGGGGGGGGGGACTTTGAAATATCGTCTTTGGAAAGAGATCGTCGTTAAACAGAGCGTCAACTGTTTACTTTTTAAAATTTGAGTTCATGTGAAAATTTACAATTTTTTTTTAAACTTCGCTAATCCATAGTGCATTTCTAGCTCTGGGGGGCTTGAGCCCCAAGAGCCCCCCCGTGGATCCGCCACTGTTTTACATGGATGTTTGTGTTTTTTGTAGTCATTATGAAACTTGTTTGTTGATTAGAGAGCAATTTTTCCTTTTTAGTGAGAAAGGTAGATTTTCACTACAGGTTAATTAATACTTTGGTGCACAGAAGCGGCGAAGCCAGAGGGGGGGGGGTGAGGAGCAACTGCCCCTCAGCCCCCCCCCCCGAAATGGGGCCCTTTTCTTAGCTTACAATTTGATATTTAGCTTACAACTGAATTTTAGCCTTAAATGCATACCCAGCCCACCCCGAAATAAAATCCTGGCTACGCCACTGGTTCACAGTGAAAATAAATTATCTCACAGTTTGTACTTTTCAACTTAATGTTCCTTAGTGTCTTATGAGAGATATCGAAAATTAAAAATAAATTTTAAATAAGTACAGTTTAAAAAAAATAAAAAACATGCTTTCATAGCAAATCGAACTAAAAAGTGTCAAATAAAAATATAGTTTAAAAAAACTAAAACACACGATTTAGGGATAAATTGAACTAACTAAAAAGTGAAGAATAATTCTTAATATAAAAATAAATTAATGAACGGAAAGTAGTATTATTCTGAAAAAAGCCGGGTTGCTCCATATATCAGTTCTTGAGAATATTCGATCGGTACAAAATTTTGTCGGTATATTTTTGTACTAATCGGTACACGATTAGTACAAAAATGATACAAAAAATATAGCACAAAGTGCCCCACACTTTTTCACAATAATACTATTTTTCGTTCATTAATTTATCATCATCTGTTTTTATGTGAATTTTTGATAAGGTAATAGTGAAAAAACGCTGTACATTGTTATAATACATTTTATTGATGCCAAAAAAGAATACATTTTAAGATCAAATGCATCATTACTACATGAATATACAAATGGTCTTCTAAATAATAATAAATTCTCATAAATATAAAATGCAAGTATCTTTTTGTGAACACTTTAAAAAAATTATTCCGTAGGTAAGAAGTTTTTATGCCTCAAAAAATACAAATTTTCTCTCATTCAGAGCAATGGATAGATGCAAAATATAAATACTATTTAGCAATTTTATTTCAGAAGGTAACCTTTTAGCCGTTTCCCATACTGTGTGGGGAACGTTTCCCAGGAAGCACCGCTTGGAGGTAGATTACCGCAGCTTCCCTGTGTTAACCGCCATTTCCATCCTTTGTAGACTTCAGGAGGACTAACAGCCGCCATTTCCGTATTCCGTTGGTTAGAGGAGGACTAGCGACCACCATTTCCATCCTCTGTAGATTTCAGGAGGACTAGCGGGGGCCTTTCGATGGTATGACCCTAGATGCTGAAGAGAGAAGTCGAAGAAGAGGCATTTTTGCAGACTTGAGGAGGACTAGCAGCCACCATTTCCATAGATTGTAGGTTTTAGAGAGACTAGCTGCCGTCATTTCCATCCTCTGTTGATTTGAGGAGGACTAGCCGAGTGCCTTTTGATGGTATGGCCCTAGATGCTGAAGAGAGGAATCGAGGAAGAGGCATTTTTGTAGACTTGAGGAGGACTAACAGCCGCCATTTCCATAGTCTGTTGGTTTGAGAAGGATTAGCTGCCGCCATTTCCATCCTTTGTAGATTTGAGGAGGACTAGCCGAGGGCCTTTCGATGGTATGGTCCCACATGCTGAAGAGAGAATTCGACGAAGGCATTTTTGTAGACTTTAGGAGGACTAACAGCCGCCATTTCCATAGTCTGTTGGTTTGAGAAGGACTAGCTGCCGCCATTTCCACCCTCTGTAGATTTAAAGAGGACTAGCCGAGGCCCTTTTGATGGTATGGCCCAAGATGCGAGTCGAAGAAGAGGAGTTTTTTAAGTCACAATTTCGGTTGCTGAAGAAGCAAGTAGAGAAGATACATTTTGATGTTAACAATATCAGACGTTCTAGAGGCAAGCAGAAGATGCACTTTTCGGTGTTAGAAAAGAAAGATGAAGAGGCGTTATGATGTTACAGCCTTTGATATTTGAGAAGGTAGCAAATGAATAGGCATTATTACGCTAGAATCTTCGGTGTTCGAGAAGGTAGCAAAAGAGGAGGCATTACGATGCTTCGGTGGTGGAGAAAGTGAAGAAGATGCATTATGATGTTACAGCTTTCGATGGTGGAGAAAGCGAAGAAGAGGCATTATAATGTTACAGCTTTCGATGGTGGAGAAAGTGAAGAAGAGGCATTATGATGTTACAGCTTTCGATGGTGGAGAAAGTGAAGAAGAGGCATTATGATGTTACAGTTTCGATGGTGGAGAAAATGAAGAAGAGGCATTATGATGTTACAGCTTCTGATGGTGGAGAAAATGAAGAAGAGGCATTATGATGTTACAGTTTCGATAGGAGAAAGTAAAGAAGATGCATTATGATGTTACAGTTTCGATGGTGTTGAAAGTGAAGAAGAGGCATTATGATGTTACAGTTTCGATGGTGGAGAAAGTGAAGAAAAGGCATTATGATGTTACAGCTTTCGATCGTGGAAAAAAGAGGAGGCGTTAAGATGATATACCCTTCGATGGTGATGAAGAAGAAGAGGAGGTATTAATGAGGTCTCAGCCTTCGATAATGGAGAAGGTAGCAGAAGAGGAACAAAAAGAGGCTTTATGAAGAAAAAGACTTTGATGGTGGTGAAGAAGAAGAAGAGGCATTAATGATATTACAGCCTTCGGTGGTGAAGAAGGTAGCAAAAGAGGAGGTTTCGTGATGTTACAGGCTTAGATGTTGGAGAAGGTAGCAGAAGAGGAGGCTGTTTGATGTTACAGGCTTTGATGGTGGAGAAGGTTTCAGAAGAGGAGACTTTGTGATGCTACTGTCTTAGATGGTGGAGAAGAGTATGAACTTCAATCTTGGACATTCACAGATGAAAGTCAATATGAGGCAGTTTGATGTTGCAGCCTTGTTTGTTGGAGAAGCAGGTAAAAATTTCGCTATGGGAGAGCCGGATGTTGTAGTTGTAGAAAGTAGCAGAATTTAATAGGAAGAAATGGAAGGTGCGAGCAAAAGAGAACTTGTTGAGAATTTCGTTTATTAGATTCATAGCCAAAACTTTAAGCTAGTATAAGCGAACCAAGGAAGAAGTCATACGACGGATAAGTTTCAATTCTGCAAAATAAAAATAATAATATTAGTTCTTCTATCGTTAAAATGACAGTTAGCAACTAAATTTCCTTTTCATAATGGATATATATTACAAAAATGCATACTACCATTTACATTGAAAGCGTTCTTGGAACCACTTACTATAGAATTCGCGTTCTTGTTTTATACATTCTGGCTATAGAATAATTGTTCATTTAAAGCAAAAGTTCTTTAAATAAAACTAACAAGTAGTAAAATTCAATTAGCGGTAAAAAGTACCAATTAAAATTCTATATAAAAAAAGTTATATTCGATAAAACGTAGTCACTTTAAATTAGAGAGAAAATTAATATACAGTGTACTTAGCTTTGTTAAAGTGGTCCACACGTTTAGTTTTTTCAATTATGAAACAAGTTGAGAAAGAAAGAGAGGTGTAACACTTAAGATTTTGTGTTTGTATCATGAAGTCATCTCCTAAAACTTTGCTTATATTCACTTTTCTTATTTATATTACTTTAACTAGATTATTAATATTTCTACATTATCTATACAAAGTTTACAGAGTTAAATGATATTATAAATGCTTCCAAGAAAAATGATTTTGCTCGTAGATGTAGTCTCGAGAAAATCGAGTACCCGTTAATTTTCAAGTCAGTAATTTTCGGTTAGACTGAAAACAATGGAAGACCTAGCTAAAGTAATGCCCATGACACCTTGGTATAAAACAGAACTGGGCTTTTTCTCTTAGAAAGAATGACACTGATTTCTTTGTCTGCATAGTGATTCTTAAAGTTTCTTTAGAATGGCCATTTGCATGGTTTTTGTCGTGAGATTTCATTATACAAATGAAAAAGTTCTCAAAGATTTAGGTGGTGAGGGTAGCAATTCAAAGTAAATATTTTAGTGTCTCATTGCCTTTAAACTGTTGGCTTTCTTCTGTAAAGAGCCGATGACAGCAATTCTCCCTTCTCTACCTATTCTAGTGTCGACCAAGTCATGTGCCTTGTCTTATACACTCGAAATAGGACAATGGTCCGAAACCAATGCCCACCCTCTTTTGCTGATATACTTCTAAGACACTTCAATTCATACTTACAAGTGATTTTCCAAAAAGTAGATTTCCTTGGTAGCAATATTCGAGAGGCGAACCCAGTCACATATCATTTCGACCGACAGTTCGTCTATTTCTTTGAAGCTCGCCATTACTTCTTTGCCAAAAATATAGTTTTTGATTCCATCATTAGCGTCGAGCGGGTCACTTGTAATTCTTTCCCACCGACGGCGCTGCAGTTCCTTTAGACGTGTAAATTGGAAGTTGGCAGAGAGATAGGCGAAAGGAGACGCCGATGTACAACTTTTCAAACGACGTTTGATATTTGTTTCAAGTCGAAAAATTTCCATCAATTGCCTAGGAATAGATAATTACTTTAGTCGAAAGTATGCGAAATAAAAGACTTTGGCAATGCTAAGTTTGGAAATATTAGTATGCCCACCAGGCTAATTTTGAATATTTCGGCCATTCTATAGGGGACTTAAAAAAACTTATTTGCAAGCGAAATACTCCAGTATCAATGAGTTACTAGCGTAATATTTTAAATATTTTCAATCAAACGGCAATATTGTTCATTCATCATCATGACAGAACGACAAACATACAAACTTTTTTTTTGAGGGTCGCACTGGATTCCCAGGTGCTTGAAACGGATAGAAATTGCAAAATTTTTGAATTCCAAGAAATGTACAGACAAAAGTCTAATTTTATTTATATAGATAAAAACATCTGAACTGCTGTCATATATGTCAACAAAGCCGTGGGGGTCATTTGTTCGATGTAATATCCCATACATAACTCTATCCTATGTTCTTTATGCTTCAATACAAAAATACAATTGAAAAAAAAAAGTTTTCTATTAAATTCAAATCTTGCATGAATTTCTAGACACCGTATATAATGTAGCACTTTGCATTATACAAGAAAACTACAGATTACGAGTATATTTCAAATGTTAAAAAAATGTAGAAAATACTCGTGGATGATATAATTTCAAAAGATATTACTGATACTGAAAAGGTTGGCTGCATTTATATCTGTGGACTGAAGGGTTTTGATACAATTTATGATTTTTTTAAATATTTGGAAGATATTTGGAGTAAAGCAACACATTCCATTATCCATTTGCATAATCCGGTTCACAAGAATTTTTTAAGCTGATACAGTTATCAGAAAATGCTATTAATAGTTTTTAAAAAATCTCCAAAACTTGATATTCTACTCACCAACGAATTTTCTTAACACGTATCATCATAGGAGGAGGAGCAACTCCATATTTCTTTTGGCGAGGCCAGCAACATCTGCAAAGAGAAGGGGCGGTCTTGAAACATTACATAAGTATAAATAAATTGTCAGTGGACTTCTTTAAACTGTGACATAACTAAAAGGTTTCTGAACATTTGAAAGGGAAGCTGGAATCTTTAGTCAAGATGTGGTAATCATATATTTTTTTGTAGTACACCCTAATTCCGACGTCCAGGTACTGGCTGTCAAGAAAATCCCTGTCTTAACTTAGATTGATATTTATATATTTAAAAGAACGTTAGAAAGTAAAATTTAGTCATTATAAAAATAACAAATATTGAGTAAAATTAATAATTAAAATTACTTTCCTCAATTGAGAAGTAGTAGTACTATTAAGATAATCTTTAAATGACTTTATAATTTCAAAATAAGAATGTTTATAAAATTTATAAATACATTTATTTTACTTCGCCATTTTATTTAGTGCTTTACTGTGTTGTTATACGTACATTTTTCATATTTTAAATGTAACTATGTACACGGCTCAAAACAAAAACTGCAAATGTTAGAAATCACTTTTTAAATGGATTTAACGTTCTTTAAATCCAAACTAAAATTATTCTTTATACGTTATAGTTATACCTATTTATTCTTAGAGAAAAACCTATTTTCGTATAAACCTTAAAACTAGTCGTTAACTAAAATTAAAAAATGTTCATTATCATTGCAACTATTAAATAACATCAAAACAGCTTTGGCATCATCCCTATACCAGTGCTGTTCTAGTTTAGCAAATTAATGTTGGCACATATTTTAATATACAGAGTCCTGCAAGTTCAAAAATTCACTACATATGGATATCATTTGGATATTCATTTCGCCAAGCAACTTTGCATCTTTTGTACTATTTAAGTTCAAAATATACGTCATGGAGCAAAATTCTCTAACTGTGTAATAAGTGTATTTCACTGCGGAGAACAAAATAACATAAACTTCATTCTCGCTCACAACTAAAGGATAAAAACTAATGAACTGGCTCAATGATAAGCAGACAGTAAAATTTAATATTTAAAAAACAATTCCCTGGCATGTTCGTTCAGTTGGAGTACGGTAACTTATAGGACATGCTGTATTATATATCTTATTTACAATATAATAAAAAAGCAGGGTTGTTTTGTTTTGCGTTACATATATAGGCTTCGGCTCATTTGACATCTGTTGATATTTACAGTATACCTATAACACGGTAGATACGTTCCAATGTTGTACGAATCGCAAACACATGAAAAGCATCAGCAATGTTAACAGGTAATACAGAAACATCTGTCTCCTTCTTTTACCGTGTTGTACGAGTTTTTTTTTAACCCCTTAAGCCTCGCTCTCGTCAAAATCACGGATAAAGCTTTCTCCCTCTCTTTCTTGTGGTGATATTTCCTGGAAGTAGTGTTCAAATGTTATAGGCCAAAAAGATAAGAGCATTTCAATTCTTGTGCACGGATTCTTTTTCATATATCTCACTTTACACGACAGATGACGATACCAAATAAATTTTAACTTAATTTGGATATAGTTTATTTTTAAATATCGATAGTAGCAGTACTCAAATACGTGTATGTGTGAGATGCATTTTGCAATATTAGCTCGCTTTTTTTTAGATATGTTCAAAGAAAACTTTACTAATATTTATTTATAAAGTTGAGTAAAACTTAAAATGAAGTAAGTAAAGGGAAGTAAGTTTAATAAAACTCTTCTTTAGTGTTTAAAATATATATTTTTAATTATTGCCTGCTTACTACAAAACACACATTCAGTCACAATAACCCTGTATTCTGGCTTATCCTAAATATTTAACTTTTTTTTCCTTCTTTTTGGGCTTATAAAGTCTCCAAAGCCTTAAAATGAACCCATATATTGCACAAGCACTTATTTTTACACAATTTTCAGAAATTAAAAAATATGCACTTTTATGACCGTTTTCTTGAAAATAATACGGCATTTTTAAGGGATTAATTTATCAGAGTTCTTGCGGATCCTGGATTTGTAAAAATTCCGAACTTTCGAAAAATTGCCCTAAAATAGTCTGATATTTTAAAAGTGATCCTGTTTCTTATAAAATAATCTCTTATAAGTGCTCTCTGGTATTTCAAATATAAGACATTTTAGGACTAAAAAGTTCGGAATTTTAGCAAGATAAGGACCCATACGAACCGTGTTATAGGAAAAGTATCGCAATTTTTCCGTTGTGTTATACGAATCCGCCTTATGTGAACTCTACTGTATAGAGGTCTACTGTACATTATAGTTGGGGCCCTCTTCAATGGTCCGTTTTTTTCAGTACGTATAGTTATGCAAATCCCTATATATATTTCAATTATTAAGAATAAAAATGCACCTAAATTACAGCATCCCTAAATACACTAATACTAACATAGGTTTCACGTCTAAACAAAAGTTAAGCAGTGGCTGATCAGTGCAATAATATAGTGCCCATTATATACCCTAAAAGGGGATGATATGGAAGATGTAGCGAGATACGTGGGCAAAAATTTATAACTCGTCACAAACGAATACACTGCATAGTTAGAGTCGGAGAATTGACATGAACAGAAACCTAACAAATAGTATATGATAAAGATGTTGAAGAAAGAACTTACAAAGCTGACGAGAACTTTTTCCACAAACCCATTGCAATTACGTTATACACTCAATGGGAAAACGATGAAATTATCAAATAAATCAAGTTCGTAAGTAAAAAAAGCTTAATCGCTGTCCTAGTTTAATCACTTCGATGCTAACAACTTCAAGTTTCAATAAGAACTGTTAAAAAATATGGCGTTTCCTTTGTTGCACTTCTTAAACAATGTATATTAAAACATTGGTTATTCACCCTTTGTTGAAAACTCTGTTGGATGAATCTAATTGTTATTAATATTGTTGTAATTTTTAATGTTATGTAGATTGAGATACTGCAGATACAGGGCATATTTATTATGTAATCAGTTTGATAAAAACATAAGCATGTTTATAGCAGCCAGTGTGTTGGTAGAGGGAATGGCGACACCATACAAGCAAGCAAGAAAAAATCATTATTAGTTTGGTTTTCTTGATAAAGGAGCTTATTTAAAAATAAAAATAATTAATTTTCTAATGCGATTTTTTCAATGTGAAACGTTTCTTCCCGAAAGTACAATGTTACAATGCGTAGTTTGCCCTTGCCCGTTTTTTCTCGCTGCGGTATACTCTGAAATATATTATTATCTACAGGAAATAATTGATTTCTTTGAAATATAGTTTAATCTATCACAAACAAATCAATTGATTTAATATATTGCAAACAAAATCAAACTAGTATTCGTTACTGAAGTTTACAGCATCCTGCTTGTCAACAGAAAAGGTTAACATTTCGTTCACATGTCTTTTGCCTTAGCTCAACAATAAAAATATTTAGTCGAGGTGTTTTATTCACTTTAGCTTGAATCGTACCATCGTTTCAAAGACGACTGCTATTTAAATGCGTCTCATTGACTGAATTACTTCTTTCAATCACTTTAAGCACTGTGATTGAAAGAAGTAACTCAATGCAGCGGTTTTGTTCGATTTAACCGGTTTGTTCTGATCATTCTAAAGACAATTTTAAAATGCGTTTTATAGATTACACTTTAAACACAGTGATGGAAAAAAGTAATTTAGTGATGGTGTTATATTCTCTTTAGCCTATTTGATACCATCGTTCCAAAGACGATTTCTTTTCAAATGCGTCCCATAGAATACGCTTTATACACAGTGATTGAAACAAATAATTCGGTGAAGCTTCGTTGCCACAAAAAGGATTAGAAAAAAGGGTTTTTTTCAAGCAATGAAGTTTTTAAATGGGATATAGGAATTTCAATTCGCAAGTGAGGATCTATGACGTCAAATGCTTTAAGATACGTAAAAATTACGCCACAATTTTAACGCATTTATCCCTGCTCTTTTTTTAACACAAGGAGGCGATATTTTGATTAAAACTTACTTTAGAAATAAACTGAGAAATTCATGATTATTATTGTTATCAGTGGTATTTTAATCTGTTGCTTATTTAAAAATTGAAATATTTTAACGCAGCTGAAAAGGTTCTTCATTTTAAAAGCTACAAAGTTTGTTTAAAGCTACAAAGGTACAAAGCTACAAAGTTATATTAAAAAATTTCTATTTACTTTTTTATTTTTTGCATTTAATTATGTCGCAGGAGTATAATGTTTCCTAACATATGCATGTTGAGAGTATAGTTTTATTTTTAACGTTGGATTACGTTCCTCTATAGTGTCCTATTCCTATATAAAGCAAAAAAAAAAAAAAAAAAAAAAAAAAAAAAAATTCCACAGTGTTCTAAATTCTAATACGATACCGTTTGAAAGCTACTGAGCGAAATATCAAATTAACTCCCTCAACCAACTGGGGTATCTTTTACGGCAATTAAACAGTGACGTCATAAATTTTAAAAAATGCGTGAAATTTGTAAACTCTACAACTCCAACGACCTGCCACAGTTATAGCTATTCTAAATAGCGATTATTATTATTAGTGGCATTTTAATCCGTTGCTTATTTAAAAATGTTTTTTAACATATGCATGTTGCGAGTATAGTTTTATTTTAACTAGTTGTCTGCCAATGGTCAAAATTCGACCATAAAGCATTATTTTTTTAAATTTAAGTGTGAATAAAGTTCTTTTATCGAAGAATATGTCTCACCATTCCATATATATTGGAACCTACTAAAGTGACCTCCTTGGCTATATCTGTCTTTAGTGACCACTTTTGTACAATTCCACTTTACAACCACCACACTTTTCTGTGAAGACGGTGTTTTGTAAAAACTCTATCATATTTTGCTAAATACGAAGGCAGCTCCAGCGAATGGGTCATACAGTCATCTCCCTCTACCGACATTTAGCTCGTTTTAACCCAGGATACCAATTTTTAATAAATTTGGACTGAAAATGAGTGAGTTATGAGCATTCAAAATCCTCCTCCCCCTATATTAAAATGTTTTTTCATACTTTAATTCATATCTCATATAATATTGATAATAAGAAGCTGACTTTTATTCGTACGATTAGAACTAAACCACCCAAACATAATTTACTATTATTATAATTTTTTAATAAAATATTAATATGAATTATGAATTATTAAATTAATATTCACACACACAAAGAATGAGTAGCAACCTAGCCAAATTTTGATGGAAATAGATTGAAAAAAAAAATGATTTTACAAGGCTGTGCAAAATTTCAAAGTTTTACGCTCAGTAGTTTAATTTATATTAAATAGAATGTATTGTTTTCCTGAGTTAAGTGACCATATATAAATGTATTAAGTGGAAATTTTTTGAAAATTGCGTAAAATAAACGTAAATTAGATTTCTTTTGTGCAAGAACAGTAAAACATAGCTGTATTTAAAAAATATCGAATTTTGAAGCAAATAAATTAGAGGCTTTTACATTTTGATGGTGATTCTATAAAGCGTCTACTGTTGCGTCCGCTACCATATCCCACCAAATAAAATGTTTTCCATGTATAGAATTAGATGCAGTAGATATATGTCTTCCAATACAACGTTCTATTTCTGAAAAACTAACAATTTCACATTTTTTAATATTGGAAACATCAGGTCTTTGAACTTCCCCATACTCAAACAAGAAAAGGGTATTAGAAACATCAAATTTAATTGCCCTTTAACAATTCAAAACATTTCAATGTTGCTGGGAAATCCAAGTCGAATGCTTGCTCAACCAATTCAATCCATTGCGGTCATCCAAAAACTTGAATTTAATATATTTGTTTAATCCTTTGAAGCTCAACCATTGCCCAATGCTTTAAAAGGGGAAGCCATTGCCATCACTCGATTTAACTACCAGCAACATGACTGTTCGTTCATCGCGTGCCATAGAGGCCATTTTTGACACAGTTGTTGGTTGACTGCGCGCACATCTGTGGCACGCGATGAACGATTCGATCGTCCGAGATGTTGCTGGTTGTTAAATGGAGCGATGGCAACAACCGCTCTTTTTTCAGCTTTGGGTAGTCCAATGCAGTTGTTCTTTTTATATCAATGTGTTTCCATGATATTCTCCAGTTTTCAGCTGGTGCCAGCGCTGTTAAAAATAATCCCGATAATTTTTAGGGCAAGTTATGTGCTAAAAAGCAAAGGATTCTCGTGTAAATGACAACCTCAAGCACTTTTGTAGAAATCAAATTTGTTCTTCGTGACTGACAAAACGTACGAGTTTTGCGTCCTCGCGGCGAGGACACCGCGCGTTAAAGGGTTAAAATACATTAGGAGAACCCAGTGGCGGATCCATGGGGGGGGGTCTCTGGGGGTTCGAGCCTCCCACCCAGAGCTAAATATACTATGGAATAGGGTTGTTAATTTTTTTTTTTTTTTTTTTGTAAATTTTCACATGGACTGAAATTTTTAAGAGTAGCAGTGTATATACAGTTGAATCTCTGTTTAACGACGATATCTTTCCAAAGACGGTATTTCAAAGTCCCGGCCCCTCCAAAGTAAAAAATATCTATTCAAAGACGACGTCGTTTCTGTTTAACGACGATTTTTTTTTCATCTTACGCTACACGAACTAAAATTTTTAAGAGTAAAAAAAAAAAAAAAAAAGTGGTAGGGGATGTCCAAAGTGCAATTCGCAAGACAATTTCAACTACCTGAGTGTATTCTCAGAGGTATTTTAGAAGCAGCACAAAAATTTAGTTTGGGATCCAAATTCAAAAGGCCGAAAAGTCAATGTGGCCAATTAGAAGAGTTTGCCAGTGCACTTCTGCATACAAATGGTGTCATGAAGCAAGAGCATCCAAAATTCTAATTTCTGGGCTCCACCATAGCCGAGTGGATATGACGCTTAACATGACAGACGGCTGAAGTGTAAAGGTCCCGCGTTTGGGCCTACCACGCGGCTTTCGATCTAACGGTCTGAAGTTTTGGTCGTTTTTCTCCAGATATAACGCGAATACGCGTTAGAACCTCTGAAAAACGCCTCCCGCAATGGCAATAGCACAGAATGCAGATGCCTCTAGTGGAGGCTTTCCACATAATTCCAATTTCTGGAGGCCAGACGAATGGCTAAGCACATAGCGTTCTCAACTGGTAGAAGGAAAGTTCCTGATTCAAACTGAAGTCGCGTCCGTTGACCTAGCCGTTCGGAGTCTTACGCGGTTTTCTCCGAAACTTCTCATAAATACGGATTAAGACCCTTTAGAAAAACACCCACATAAGGCAACCCGGCCTAGATACCTCATGTAGAAATTGTTCGTATTACCAAAATGAAATAAAATCAATCAATTTGTGCAGTGATATTCAAAGAAAATGCTATTATTCTTGTAGAAAAATTTGGAATAAAATTCTCAGACTTCCGATAGTTAGCTAGAAAAATTCATAAAATGGAAACTGACACATTTCACATTTGAGAAAATCTGGAAGAAAGAATATCGTGAAGGCGAAAAATTATAAAACAATTGACTCTTTTTGATTTTCTTGAAACTTAATTTTATTGTATAGCTTGTTTTTACGATCTTTTTTTAAGGTAACTTAAAATAATTTTTTGTAGAAAAATACTCACAGTCCTAAGAATGTAAAGTGTGAAGGGATGGTGTTGGTTTTGTAGGATTACGACCTATTATCTGCACGTGGGATCTAGGCCGATGGGTGGGATGCACTATGTAGTGATCTTTCTAAGAGGTCCTAACCCGTATTTTCTCGAAGCTTCGGAGGAAAGCACGGAAAACTCCAAACGGTTAGGTCAGCGTACGCGAACTGGTTTTGAACCAGGCACCTTCTAAAGTGCAATGGGAAATGTTATTCTTTTACAAATTCTGTTTAAGGAAGATCTCTATTTAAGGACGATTTTTCACTTTTTCACGGTTCCTTGAAAGTCGTTAAACAGAGAGCCAATTGTATATATATATATATATATATATATCTGTGGGATCAGGTTAGTCACTGACTCCAATAAACTCACTGGTTTCAGGTTAGTCACTGACTCCAATTAACTCACTGGATTTATTTAAAACGGGACATTTCATGATCTTAAAATGCATAGCAAAAAGTTGCACGCGCAAAATTTATTAACTACGTGAAAATATAAAGATTGGGTTGTTCTACAGATTTTGAGTGTGTGTATAGCATAAGTGCTGTTTTAGCCAAAAGGGCTTGTTTGATGATTAAAAAGTATTTTTTTAAATTAGTTTGTTTATTTATTTGACTGTAATCAGCCTTCAGCTTCCTACATATATATATGTAGCATTCGGCGCTACGGGAAGTTTGTATAGTCGTGGTCCGGATAAGTCGAGACTGTTGAGGCGCACTCTCTGCGTGGAGTACTAGGCGAAGCGTTGACGGGCAGAGCAGGAGGAGGCGACGCGACTGGGTAAGGACTCTGGCTTAGAGCCCCCCCGGCCGGCCGCGCCGGTGGATGGAATGAGTCGAAGACCAAGTATGATTACATGCTTTTATTTGACGACTGGATACATCTTTGTTAGGCAGTTGCAGTCAAGCAAAAATCTGCTCCTGATCTGTTGCAGGTCCTTATAAAAGCTTTGAACGTCATGTCACATGACCTCGAACGCGTTGCAACCATTGGCCAAAAGCTAAAACTGGGCAGCGGTTTTCCCAGGGTTTGTTATGACTTTTAAGACGCCTATGTGGGTGGCTGCCGGGAGCGTCTACAAAGTTACAAAGGAATTGCAAGGGACCGTGTATTAATTGCAGTTTTTGAACGCGGATTTCTTTGTTTCAACTGAATTAAACTGCGTAGTTCCAGAAATATGGGATTTTCATGGGCTTTTGACTTGTAATGTTATATATATATAAAACTCGGCTGGTCGAGCCTCGTCAGGGGGAGTCCCCCTGAACCCCCCAAATTTTTTAGTTTCATTATTGCCATATTAAAACGATATTAATTGACTTTGTCATTTTATCGCTCATCTTTCGCGTATTTCGCCTGGTAACCCTATGTTGAAATTTTTATGAGAGTAACGTATTTATAGAAAAATACATGGGATGCATATTCTACAGCTTACGAAATATTATAACAATACATTAAAGCTGTTGTGAACGAATAGTATTTAAATATATGTAAAAAGTACATTAGATGCATATTCTACAGCTTACGAAATATTGTAACAAGATTAAAGCTGTTGTGAACAAATAGTATTTAAATGCATGTAAAATTAAGTCGCTTTTTTATGTCAAATTTTTGGGACACATTTTTCAATAAAGGGTGTTAAGAGATAAAATGACATAGTCATTAATATATACAATTGGCTCTCGAAATTCCATCTATTTCTACATATATAAGTTCATATCCCCCCGAAAAATTTTCCTGGCTACGCGCCTGGTGACGGTTTTCTAAGACTGTCGCCTTACAAAAGTGGTGAAGTGTAATGGTTGTAAAGCGAAATTGCATAAAAGCTGTCACTACAGACAGACGATCTCATTACCAAGTTAGTCACACGCTCGCAGCCAGGAAAATTTTTCGGGGGGATATGAGCTTATATGTGTATAAATAGATACAATTCCTGCACACGGCATTAATCTTGTGATCACTAAACCAAAAATTTCGTGCGGGGGTAGGGGGTAGGGGGTGGGTGGTATATATCCCGATATCCCCCCCCCCCACCACCACCACCATCACCTGGCTATGCTCCTGGAGGCACTTTAGCAGATTCCACTATATTTGAAAGGACGACGGGCTTAAGCACAGGAAAAAAATCTTCCGTTGCTCTCTCCATTTTATAAGGGACGGGGTTTGCGGTTTACTGCGGAAATCTTTTATCGGTGAATACCGAATGGACATTGAAAAATCCTAAAATTCGCAAAGAGAATGTTCTCTTACCCACTGCAGTCACGTTAGAAGCAGCGGCAATCAGCATGGGCCTTAATTGATGCTGAAATATAGACGAACAATCCAAAATTTCCCCAATTTGTACTCCTTTCAATCTTTCAACTGCTCTCATAAGTTGTCCACACCACCCAGAAGTATGGGTACAAATCCTCATTAAAAAAGTGAAATATATTCTGAGATATCAGACAAAGCGAATGCCTGGCAATGTATAGCTGGTCTGGCTTTAAAAAGAAATTCTAAATAGCAAGTAATGGTAGTAAAAGTTGTAAATAGCTATTGAGGTTGGTTTACTACAGTCCTCACAGAAAAGTATGGGAATTACTTAATCTGGATAGCATATTGCAATCCTAAAATGTGAAAATGTATGCTGTGAGCACTGTACAGTGCTCGGTGGCTGTGAAATGGGTCCAATAATGCATTTAGCAATTATACTCTGTGCACTCTAAAATGTTAATGGGGGAGGGCCAGCGAACAACAACATAGATAAAGGCCGTTGCTGTTGTCTTGCCGTGATTACAGATAGGTAAGGCGACATTCTTCTGGCGAATTTTACGACATTTTATTGACCATTCGGGATCTATAAACAAAAGATGAATGTGCTAAACTGCTACCTTTCCGAGTTTTTTCTCTATGGGCCTAGCATCAAACAACATACTTATTTAGTTGTGATATACCATGTCTAGTTATATATTGGAAGAAACAGTATTGGGAAATCAATGTATCATCCTAAAGAAAAAAGAGCCACCCCCCCCCCCCTCAGATGCTTTTTCTGGATCTGTCCCAGGTGTATGTATCCCTATAAATACTAGATCATAGAACGAGACACTTCTGAACCCCCTTATCCAGTTTTTAGATCTGTCCTCTATAATCTGGTGCTTGTACCCAGATGCGAATATCTGTCGCTGTGTATGCTAGCGGATAGACTCACAAACGGTCATTCTAGAGCTCCAAAAATTGGACGAACCTATCTCGTTACACAAACTAGAAATTCTGCTGTGATTAGCCAACACACTATGGACTAGAAATTCTTGATCATTTCGTCTGGTTGTGTGTATCATCTTCCAGCATAATTCTACGATCTATTCTTCCAATTTTGGTACACAGAAAATAGTCACCTATTTCTTCTAGATGAGAGCGGTGTTTTTATCTCCGCTTTAATTACCATAGTAATAATCCTTTTCAAGTGAGATAATTAATTAATTAATGCTACGTTGTATTATTTCTGAATAAATTGCTTTTAATACACTTTCTGTTATTATTACACATTAAACAGAAAATCGTTCCAGTTACAAGTTTCAGATAGTTACAGACGCATTCTCAAGGTGTTTTATCTGTAGGTATCAGTGAAGCCTTTTTTTTTTATAAATTGCAAAAATTCACGAAAGAGTAAAAAAAAAATAGTTTCAATTTTTTTAACGTTTACAATATGTCTTACCACTATTAAATAATTTTTTAATAAGTAGTTTTTTTACACTAGATTAGGCATGAAACCACCCTGTGTAACGGTGAAGATATTACATACTAGTAGTTATTCTCGGCCAAGCTGAATAGTTATGTCTTTAACACGCTTTTATAAATGTCACCAGTATGTTTGTTTTCTTTGTAACTGACTCCTTTGAACTCTATTTTAACCCCTTTTAAACGGGCAGATTTAATTTAAACTTTACAGACTTATCAAGGAACGATGACAATACAATAATTCGATAAGTTTATCCCATTATCCTGATTAGGATCGTCAGGATTAGTCATTTTCTAAAGAGATCCTTTGCGTGAGAGCGAGAGAGATAGAGCAAGCGCGCAGTCTACGCATGCGTACCCTTTTGGGCACTCGGCTTAGCACAATTCAGTAGAACCTCTCTCGCTATTGGTAACTGTATTCAACGGTATGTTTGGGTAGTTACGTTTTTGAAATCGAGATGGCAAATCTAAAAACTTTACCTTATATTTTTACATCAGGGGCGGATCCAGAGAAACCATCTGGGGGGGGGGGGAGGGGCTCCGTTTATCATTAGGATGATACATTGATTTCCCGATACTTTTTCTCCCAGTGCATAATTAGACATGGTATATCACACCTGAATAAACTTGAAAGGGGGGGGGGCACAGCTATCGTGCGCCCTATACCGATCAAGTTAAGGCTGATGCTCATAAGCCACGGGTTTTATGCGCTTCAGAGGACGACGGGAGTGATACGGGAAAAAAAATTCCGTTGCTCTCTCCATTGTGTGGGGGACAGGGTTTTCAGTTTAACACATTAATCTTTCGTTGGTAGATACCGACTAGTCATTAAAAGTCGTAAATTTCACCTTAATCCCTGCAGTGACGACAGGACTTGGATAATCAACAACGGGACCTTTATTCATGTTGTTGTTCGCGGGCCCTAACCATTAACATTTTAGTGTGTACAGAGTATAATTGCAGAACGCATTATTGAACCCATTTCACAGCCACCGTGCAATATACAGTGTTCACAGCATGCATTTTCGCATTTTAGAATGGCATTAAGTTTTCCAGATTAAGTAATTCCCATCTTTTTCTGTGAGGACTGTAGTAAACCAACCTCAATTGCTATTTGCAGCTATTATCACAATTACCTGCTATTTACAATTTGAGCTTTCTTTTTAAAACCCGACCAGCTATACATTGCCAGGTACTCGCTTTGTCTGACATCTTAGAATATTTTTTACTTTTATAATGAGGATTTGTACCGATACATCTGGGTAATATGGACAGCTTATGACAGCAGTTGAAGGAATGAAAGTTGTACAAATTGCGGAGGGTTGAATTGTTCGTCTATGCTTCAGCATCATTTAAGGCCGATACTGATTGCCGCTGCGTCTAATGTGACTGCAGTATGTAAGAGGGCATTCTCGTCGCGAATTTTACGACCTATTAATACAATTCGGGGTTTACCGATCAAAGATTTCTGCACTAAACCGCAAACTCCGTCCCGTATAAAATAGAGAGAGCAAAGGAAGATTTTTCCGCCGTATCAGTGTGCCGTCGTCCATTCAAATACGGTTGAACCCGCTAAAGTGACCACCTTGGTAAAGAGAACGTCTGTCTATAGTGACAACTTTAATGCAATTTCACTTTACAACCATCACACTTTACCACCTTTGTAAGGTGACCGTCTTTATAAGGCGACCAGTTTTGTTCTTCCCAAGGGTAGTCCCATTAGACAGGTTCCACTGTACAAATAAAACTGGGAACTGTGCTCCAGCCACTGATTTTTGTAAATAGAGAAATTATGTTTAGTCCACAAGGATTCAATAAGTATTGGTGTAAATATTCTTGGTATATCTTATAAATAAAAATGAAATTTTGTTTGTTTGGTTGTTTGTGGATTTGATTCGTATACAAATCCACAAAAATGGACCTATCGGCCTGAAATTTAGCACAGATATGTAAAATAATATAGAATAAATCATAGTCCACTTTAAAACTTTGAAAGTCCACCCGTTCCCGGAAGTTAAGAGATTTTTTATGCTCTTCACGCAAAAAGGTTTCCGTAATTGTAACCCCTGTAGTGAAAAAAGTGTGAAATAAGGATCGTGGTTGCCATGTGTGGCGATTTTGCCGAATAAAATGTTTTAAATTCTCAAAGTAAAAATAAAAGAATAATAATGATTTTTTTTTGTTAGTTTATATTCGTAAGGTTATTTTTTTTTAATTATAATATCGTGTGCATGGGAAATCAGAGCAGGAATGTAATGCTTTACACGCAAAACAATAAGAATTGAAGATTTCCGAGGCTAATGTGTAAATTTTTTTAGTTTGGCGAAAAAATAAAATGGCTGAAATATGGATTTTGAGTAAGTGAGTTCTAGCGGTTTGCACAGTTTTCGGCTTGGCGCAATTTATTGAGAGCTTAAGGAAATAGATTTTTGAAAACAAGTGCAAAGGTTTTATTAGAATACAGAGTTAAATTTTAATGATCCTTGAAGAAATAATGCAGTTATTAAGGGATTTCAAGCGATCTAACTTCAGAATTCTCGCCAATTGAGTACATTGATTTAAGTTGGGGGAATTCCGCCAAATTTTAGAAAATTGAAATCTTCTCATTTAGTACATCGGAGTAACGATGAATAAAACACATTATAGTTGATAATTTTAAAAAAATCGGCTGTATTAAGGGATTCCAATTTTCAAATAAATGCGTGCTACTCTTTGGCGGTCGAACCATTTCCCATATTGATTGCTGCTAAGTCAATGCTTCGAATGATTCCCTGAAAAAACTCTTGCAAAATGGCGTATGTTGGCACTTTGGCGAGGCTTAGATTTGAAACTGGATTTTATTTGAGACTGATATATATAATAACACTGGCTATAGATAAAAATGAATGTTGGTATGTGTTTATGAGGTTGAAAAACTCCAGCAACGTTGAGCACCGTTGTACGATGAAATTTGGTTCACCTAAGTCTTTTATGATGGAGAAGGTTTTTATGCTATCCGTTTTCCTTAACTTGCCACTTGGTGCCGCAGCACAACGTTGAATTCTATTCCGTTTAGCCGTTTGCTATGCGAATATCGTCCAACCGATTTCGATGAAATTTGGTACACGCGAATATTACAACACGGAGAATATTTTTCAATATTCATTTTGCTGTAACTTGCCGCTAAATGGCGCTGCAAAGCATCAACTTCTATACCGTTCGACCGATCGGCATAAAATTTTTTATACTTACACATTTGAGCTCAAAGAATATATTGTAACTGCGTTCCTTTTGATGTTACTCACCACAAGATGACACTGCAATGCATTATTATTTTAACTCGCCACTAGATGACGCTGCAGCAGACCAAATTCTTGACCATTCAAACGGTCGCTATGAAAATCAGTATACATAGCTATTTGAACAATGAGAATATTTTGGCGTTATCCATTTTGCTATAACTCGCCACTTGACGGCACTGTAGCAAATCATTACTTTAATTAACTACTAGATGGCCCTGCAGTGTATCACTTCTTGACTGTGCAAATGATCGTTATGAAAATTGGTATACATAGATAGTTGAACACGGTCGCTATGAAAATCAGTATACATAGCTATTTGAACAATGAGAATATTTTGGCGTTATCCATTTTGCTATAACTCGCCACTTGACGGCGCTGTAGCAAATCATTACTTTATTGAACCACTAGATGGCTCTGCAGTGTATCACTTCTTGACTGTGCAAATAATCGCTATGAAAATAGGTATACATAGATATTTGAACACGGGGAAGAGTTTGGCGCTATCCATTTTTCTATAACTTACCACTAGATGTCGCGTCAACACATGAACTTCAGGACTGTCCAGCCGATAGTCATGAAAATTCGTATACATCGATATCTGAATGCGAAAAATATTTTCGCCGTATCCGTTTTGCTAAAACTCGCCACTAGATTGCGCTACGCCGCATGGCCTTCTGCACCGTACAAACGATTGCCTTGCAATTCGGTATGCATGGTTATTGGACACAATATAACGCGATATCCACTTTGCTATATCTGTTTATTACAATGAATAGTAATCACCACAAATCGTAATATCAAGAAGTCCATTCATTCCCGTACGAAGAACGGGTACTTCAGCTAGTATACATACATATATATATATATATATATAGTTGGCTCTCTGTTTAACGACTTTCAAGGAACCGTCAAAATATGAAAAATCGTCCTTAAATAGAGATCTTCCATAAACAGAATTTGTAAAAGAATAACATTTCCCTTCATACTTTGGAAGGTGCTTAGTTCTAAACCAGTTCGCGTCCGCCGACCTAACTGTTCGGCGTTTTCCGTGCTTAACTCCGAAACTTAGGACCCCTTAGAAAGACTCCCACGAAGTGCACCCCACCCATCGGCTTAGATTCTATGTGCTGATAATTGGCCGCAATCCTACAACACCTACACCAAACCTTTACACTTTACATTCTTAGGACTGTGAATATTTTTCTTGATATATTGGCGTGTTTAAAGATGTTACTTTTATTATCATTTTATTATCCACAAAATATTATTTTAAGTTACCTTTAAAAAAGGTAGTAAAAACAGGCAATACAATAAAATTAGGTTTCAAGAAAATCAAAATGAGTCAGTTGTTTCATTTTTCGCCTTCCCATTATTCTTTCTTCCAGATTTTCTCAAATGTGAAATGCGCCAGCTTCCATTTTATGAGTTTTTCTAGCTAACCAGCCGAAGCCTGAAAATTTTGCTTTCCAAATTTTTCTGCCAGAATAACAGCACTGCAGTAATTGCTTGATTTTATTTTGATTTGGTAATACAAACAATTATCTACATGAGTGATCTAGGCCGAGTACGGGGTGCCCTACGTGGGGTTTTTTCTAGTGGGTCTTAATCTGTATTTATGAGAAGTTTCGGAGAAAACTGCGTAAGACTCCGAACGGCTGGATTGACGGACGCGACCTCAGTTTGAACAAGGCACTTTTCTTCTCCCAGTTGCGAGCCCTATGCTCTCAGCCACTCGTCGGGCCTCCAGAAATTGGAGTTATGTGTTTGTGATGTTATGTGGCAAGCCTATACTAGAGGAATCTGCATTCTGGGGCGGTTGCCTTGGTCGGAGGATTTTTTCAGAAGTTCTAATGCGTATTCACGTTAAATCTAGAGAAAACCATCTCGAAAAACTCAGATTTTGATTTTGAAGCCACATGACTGCCAACTTGGTCGGCAGACTCGACCTTGAAAGCCTTTTGCGGCAGCTGTGGTGTTTATTTAAGATTAAATAAACATATTTAAAAAAAGACAATTTTCGGGAACAACGCGTCTGGGCTTATCCCCCGCAGGAGCGCCAGTATATAGTGGTCCCTTGCATACAATGTGGACTGTCTCGGTTGTTTACATGTGACAGACTTAAAAGTGTTTGGATTGTTCTACTAAGGTTGCAAATGTTTGTTTTATCTTTGTTTTCAGTGGTTTGGATTTGAGGACTTGCCTTACCCAGGCCTCCGTGTGCAATGTTGGGGGTCGTTTTAGGTGATTGGACGATGTTAGCGGGCAGTCTAGGATATAGTACCAGAGGGAGCCCTCAGTTCCTCAGTCGCAAATCCCTGTTGTGTGCCAATGGAAGCGGTACAGATATGCGGGGAAGGGTCCATGACCGGCAAGGAAGCTTTTTATTACCGATCTGAGTGGCAGTTGGTGCTGTGAGAGTTTAGGCAGACGCTCAAAGGTGTGACGGCCCTAGTTACTGGAGTCCTACTACACCTACCATTCTTTCTTCAGGTGGACTTCAGCCGTCTGTCATGTCGAGTATCTTATCCAATCGGCCATGGTGTTGCCCAGAAATTAGAATGTTAGATGGTCTTGCTTCATGTAATTATTTGCATGCAGAAGCGCCTTGGCAATCTCTTCCAATCGGCCACATTCGCTTTACGGCCGTTTGGATTTGGATCCCGAACTAAATTTTTGTGCTGCTTCAAGGATTTTCTACTTGCTTTTAAAATACCTTTGAGAATACGCTCAGGTAGTTGAAATTATCTTGCAAATTGCACTTTTGACATTCCCCGACACTTTTTTCCTACTCTTAAAAATTTTTTCCCCTGTTCCTGTAGCGTAAGATGAAAAAAAAAATCGTTGTTAAACAGAAACGACATAATCTTGGAATAGACATATTTTGCGTTGGGGGGGGGCGGGACTTTGAAATATCGTCTTTGGAAAGAGATCGTCGTTAAACAGAGCGTCAACTGTATACACACTTCTACTTTTTAAAATTTCAGTTCATCTGAAAATTTACAAGTTTTTTAAAACTTCGCTAATCCATAGTGCATTTCTAGCTTTGGAGGGGGGGGGGCTCGAGCCCCCAGAGCCCCCCCCGTGGATCCGCCACTGAGTCGAGCACGCTATCCGTTCAGCTACTGAGCTTTACGCAGCTATGACTAAAGCTTGAAGTGACTTATCATGCCCTTTTCTCGCCAGATTGATAAGTGGACAATGTGTTATTTGTTTCTTTTTTTTCCATGGGATGCATCAAAATTAAAATAATGTTATGTGTGATTTAGAGACTGTACTAATAGGGAAGTAAACATAATATAAACTTAAGAGCAGCACACGTTTTAAAACTTTCAGTACCGCAACACTCATGAGCAATACTGCTGGCTAAAATCGAGACAAACGACTGATTTTGAAATCAATTTCGAAGTATAATTGTATTTTATTTTGAAGAATTTCCATATTTGGAAATATAGAATGGGTTTACTTACTTAACACAAATTTTGTGTTAAGTAATCTGAAATCAAAGAAACAGATAGTTAAACGTTACTTCGAAATGCTATATCACAGTTGCTAACATAACATGTATGGAATACAAACACTTTAGTCATTTTTGTAAATATTTCTTAAAATAACAAATAATTGAAAAATTTTGCTATTTTTTAACGCTAAAAATTCTCTTTACAAATGTGGTTAGTTATTTTCCTACATATTGGTATGCTATATCGATATAGAGCATTTCGAAGAATTAAAAGTAAGTTTAAATTAATTTATACAAATGTAAATTTGAATTATTTTCATTGTTCATACTTTCTAATTAAGAAAATTATTTAACTTCTGAATTTTTTTTATCCTTTGTAATTTTATTTTAAAACTACAAAAGTGTAAGATGTAAGATTTTTGGGCCCTAAAATCTGTAGGCCCTGGGCAGTTGCCCCGTTTGCCCTGCCGGTAATATGGCACTGGTAATAAAATAAAAGACATCTTTTACGAACTTTCAGCAAATTTGAGAAACGCTAGAATATTAATGTCCATTCTCTTTCACAGATGGCGCCATCACTGCACACTGCAAGCTAAACTCAAGCTTGTATTAATACGTCAAATTCAAGTAAATGTCAAGCTTGATTTAAGCTTATGTGCTGTCTGGGTAATTTGTTCGAGAAGTTGTTCAAAATTGTGCGATTGAACCTCTCCACCATGCCGTCGGATTATGGGTGTAAAGGCGCAGTCTGGGCTTTATCTACCGAGAAGTTGACATGGTCCTTTAAAGACTGCAGAGGTAAAGTTCGTTCCTTAGTCGGAATGAAGTTGCAGAGGTGTTCCATATCTGGAAATCCATTCTTGCACCAGTACCTTTGCTACGGTCGTGGCTTCTTGATCGGGGATAGGAAACGCTTCGGGCCAATTAGAGAAATGGTCAATTACAACTAGGATGTATTTGTTGCCATCCGAAGTTCGCGGAGGAGGTCCCAGGATGTCGAGGGCAATCCTCTCAAAAGGCGCACATATAACGATGTAGTTTTATACGGCTTCGTTTCTTCGGGCCTTTACGGGCGGCACAGGCGTCACAAGCTTGACACCACTTTTCGACATCGCCTCGAGCCCTAGCCCAGTAGAAGCGCTCTCGAACTTCCTGCAGGGTCTTCATTATGCTAAAATGGCCGCCAGTTAAGCCATTATGAAGCTCTTCTAGAACCTTCGGAATCCTCGAACGAGGGAGTACTAAATGACATCGGAGCATCTTGCCGTCGTCCGACTCCCATTTACGATATAGGACTCCATTTCTCAGGCGAAATGAATCCCACAAAGCCCAGTATTGTTTCGTTGCCGGACTATATGATGATATTTCTTGCCAGCTGGGCCTTTTGCTGGAGTAACTCTAGTAGTAACTTTTCCAGTAACCATAATAGGCTTGATGTCGCTATCACCTAACTGGTCCGCCCGGATTTGTTCGTCACTCCAGGGATCTTGGGATGGTTCCGATGATGTAACTTGGCGGACAACGGGATGTTTCAGTTGGTAATTTTTCTCCGCCCTGGAGCAATAGCG
Organism: Cheiracanthium punctorium; assembly: GCA_038373885.1. Classification (NCBI taxonomy): domain Eukaryota; kingdom Metazoa; phylum Arthropoda; class Arachnida; order Araneae; family Cheiracanthiidae; genus Cheiracanthium; species Cheiracanthium punctorium. Next base: position 582,290 of record JAWZYV010001774.1, read on the forward strand.
ACAACTGTCTATGCAGGGCCTTCTAGACAAAGCATCTGCATTTCCATGAGATGCTCCTTTCCGATGACGTATCTCGATGTCATATTCTTGTAATCTCTGTATCCACCTGGCTATCTGGCCCTTTGGATTCTTGAAATTTAGGAGCCAGGTTAAAGAGGTATGGTCCGTTCGGAGCAGGAATTTTCGGCCGTACAAGTAATAATGGAAATGTTCCACGGCCTTAACGATAGCAAAAAGTTCCTTTCTTATAACACAATAGGTACGTTCTGCCTTCGAAAGGCATTTGCTCCAGTAGGCAATGACATCATCTTGGCCGTCTATCTCTTGGGACAAAACTGCTCCGACATTCTCCTTGCTTGCGTCTGTGTCCAGGATAAATGGCTTGTCAGGGTGAGGATACGACAAGATCGGCGCAGATGTTAAAGCCGTTTTCAGTTCGTTGAATGCATCCTCACATTCCTCAGTCCATTGGAATTTTTGTCCAGTCTCGGTCAATTTGTGAAGTGGTCTTGCAATTTGAGAAAAACCCTATCACGAATTTTCGATAGTAAGTACACAGGCCGAGAAAACTTCTTATGTCATGGATATTCTCAGGACGACTCCAGTTCTGGACTGCGGACGTCTTTTCGGGATCGGTTCGGACTCTGTGGGCGGATATTATGTGCCCGAGATAACGTACTTCCCGACGGAACAAGTTACACTTCGATGGACTCAGTTTCAAGTTTGCCTCCTTTAATTTCTGCAGCACCTTTCGGATGCTCTCGAGATGCTCTTCGAAAGTCTTTCCGACGATGATGATATCGTCCAAGTAAACGAGACATGCTTCGTAGGAAAGTCCTCTCAACACTGTCTCCATCAGACGCTCGAATGTAGCCGGTGCGTTGCAGAGTCCAAAAGGCATAACTTTGAACTGCCACTCAGCAAACACACACCTGCTGGCGGAGTACCTTGCCAGTGCCTTTCTGCCTTTACGTCCAGCACCGGCCCGGCACTGCAAAAAGTAACTGAATCGTACCAAAAGTGGTCGCCCGAGAAATACCTTGCCAGAAGCCTGGGAAGGCAACGGCATTCTACTGGCATACTGCATGTGCCGGCCGTTACTCACAATAAAGGCACTGGCCCATTAAGTTTATAATGCCCAAAATGAAACGGCCGGGTGCCGGCTATTATTAAAAATAAAGGCACTGGCCTGGTATCTTAATAGTGACTGCAATATAATGGCACGGTACCGGATTAGTGCCTAATTACAGTAATGCTGTCATAATTAAAATACGATCCAGTGGCGGATTTGGGGTAGGGGGCTTATTCATCAACCCCCACCCCCACCCCGCAAAAGAAAAACATTCTTTAAGGGAAACATTTTAAAACATAAAACATAAATGAATGATGAAAACAGAAAAATCCGTTGGTCAATCGTTTGCAAATTATGTGCGCCTATCATTAGTGATCATAATTGTGTGCAGTTTTCATAAACTGCAATTTTCTTACAAATTTGCAGTCACTTAAGATTTTTTTATAAGAGAGGCGGTAACACATATTTCAGAACCAACATAAAATCATTTATAAACAGTTTAATTTCAATATTTCAAGAGTCAGAGATTTTATAAATGAGCTATAGTACTTTACGGTTAGTATATATATATATTAATGACTATGTCATTTTATCTCTCACCCCTCCCCTTTATTGAAAATTGTCCGAAAAATGTGCCCCCCCCCCAAAAAAAGCGACATAATTTTAAATATATTTAAATACTATTACTTCACAAAAGCTTTAATCTATTGTTACAATGTTCCGTAAGCTGTGAATAGGCATCCCATGTATTTATCTATAAATAGGTTACATTTAAGGTAGTACCCAGGGGGGTGGTCCGGACTCTCCTCGAAATTTCAGCTTTTGCAAACAATGTAATAATGATGAAGTCTTTTCGTGGAAAATCCTACCTTTTTCACCGTTTGGACCCTCCCCGAAATTTTTTACTGGGTACGTCCCTGGTTACAATCATAAAAATTTCAACATAGGGTGACCAGGCAAAATACACGAAAGATAAGATAAAATGACATACTCGATTAATATTGTTTTAATATGGCAATAATGAAATAAAAAAAATAGGGGGTTCAGGGGTCCCCCTGACAAGGCTCGAATAGCCAAGTTTATATATATATATATATAAATCAAAATCTTACAGGAAGTAATGATAAACAAAGCTGCACTATTGTTACACATAACATTAGGGTAACATTTTGTTTATTATAAATTTTCTTTAGATCAAAAGATTTTTTGTTAGCTATTCTGGAAAGAATTCCAATATCTACCTGCTGTATACTACATGACTTAAATTTTAAGGAGGAAAACACTTTTATACACTAAAACATACTATGAGAGTACATATATAAAAAAAAAGTGAAACTTAAATTTACCTGTTATTTTCCCAACTCTTTAACATAAAATCCAAGGGCTTTGAAATGTATTTTGAACCAAGATATCATCATTGAAACAGTGTTGTTTTATATAAATAACTGTTCCAAATGATGACGTCCTGCTAGTCGTCTGAAACTATTTCGACTAGGTCTATAGTCGTCTAAAGCTGTCCGCCACAGAAAAATAAATAACCGGATGTGAAAACACACATGACGGCTGAAGTATCTGCATGTTCAGAGGATTGGCACCTCGCAGAAATAAATCACAGCAAAAGAAGTGCATCGATGTCTTTCGTTAACGGGATAGAAACAGCGAAAGCAATCAGCAGTCAATTTTTAAAAAAGGCAGTAGTGAAGAGTTCCGCCAATACATAGCACTAAAATGTCCAGAACTTATGTAGAAGGGCGGTCAGTATAAGTTCAGAAGGAATGAAGGATGCCAGCGAGTATTATTTGCAGCAATGAAGGAAGGCTGACCACCACCATCGTAAAATTACCGCTAAGACGCAAAGTGCCTGGGCGGCACCATTATATGCTGTTGGACTTAGTTGGGGGATTTAAATTACTAATCGAAGGTTTACTCTTAGAAGCGTTGAGGTATATTGGAGAGCGTTGTGTAGTCGTATAAATAATCCAGGTAAACGTCACTTTGCGAAGCAGTTATAAGAGAGACAAATTGTAGAAGAAACAAACTTTTATTTGATGTCTTGGAAACGATTACAGGAGGGTGGTGGCTGGGAGACCGTTAGCTATGATGGTTAAAAGGGGTCTGATTAAACGGAAGTCAAATTCAATTACAGTCAAATTCTGGGTTATTATTTGCTGAAGAATGATCAGGAGGTTGGCGAGAAAGTTAAACTTGGCATATTTAAAGAACGCCCAAACGAGAGCTCAATAATATATTCATTATTAAAGACGCCGAAAAACCGCAGAATATTCCTAGTCAACAGAGAGAATGGGAAGACATAACAATGCGCCAGGCACCAAATTATTGAGGATAAAGGCAGCCAAAATTACAGTAAACCCGTGTGATAGAAAATTATTTCAGCTGTATTTTTAACTGATGTGAGGCCATGTCCATATTTGGTAATGAAAGGAATAAAGTGATGTACGTTCTGCATGAGAAACAGATGTTTCTTAACAGCTAGGAAAGCTAAAGAAATGTAACGGACTTATTATTGACATGGAACAAAGGACGATAGAATAATTTAAGCATATATAGATAAGCAGTTAATTGAAACTAAATATGTGGAAAAAGGCGTAATACAAAATTTTGAAAGACAGTGTAGTTAAAAATGGGAAGAGAATTTAATGTTAAAATGCTTGATTTAAAATGTATTAAATTTAAGAAAGTAAACACAAATGAAAATTATTATTAAATATGTGATCTTCATCACAGGTGTGCCCGAAAGCTAAAAACGCTAGAATGTCTCACAAAATTGCATGAAATTTACTTGACATCCAATAAACAAAAATTCAAAATTTCGGGAGGGGGGGGCGTGTCAAGCCCCCAGGACCCCCACCCTGGCTACGTCCCAGCATAGGAAAAAGTCATAAATTTTGTTTTCAGGAAAGATTCAACAAACTATAAAGAAATTAATATAAAATATACAGATTTTACGAATAAAATTTATAATTCTGTACATACGCGCCTAATACAGCAGGTGGGGGTAGGGGGTTCACTGTAGGTGTAGTGAATATTTTTATACCATATTGAACTTGTTTGTATTATTTTAGTTTTAGTACTAAAATATGAAAGTCCAATATGAACTAATTCACCACCCCCCACATCCAATAATAATAATATGAACGCCTATCAGAGTTTGATTAAGCCAACGTGCGGCCTCGGGCCGACATCTGATATAGGTCCCATTTATTTAAAAGAAATAACGAAATTTTATGCTAACACTACGAAATATTTACTGGCCCATTACCTCTAAAAAGTGCTGGCCCGGTACATTTTAAACAGTACCACGCCGTTAACTATGTTGTGCATGTTTTAGACACATGGGCGCGACAGGCATTTCGCCATTACTGGCAATGTACTGGCGCATATGCATTTTTCAAGCATTGGTATTCCAGTGACTTGAAACTGACGGCAATGTACTGTGCTTCCGGCATACGGCACTTTGCCAGCACGGCGGGTACCTTGCCGTCATTTTGCGGGAAGTAGTGTGTTTGCTGGGACAATCCTTGTCCAGTGGTGAACGCAATCTTTTCACGGTCGTCGGTATGAATTTCTACTTGCCAGTAGCCACTCCTGATATCCAGAGTGGAGAACCATTCATTTCCCGATAAAGTGTCCAAAGTGTCGTTAATCCTGGGAAGAGGGTAGCTGTCTTTCTTGGTAATGTCATTCAGACGTCTATAGTCAACCCAAAACTGGGTGGAACCATCCTTCTTCCAGACCAAAACAATTGGCGGGGCCTAGGGACTAGTCGATGGCTTGATGACGTCATCACGCTACATCTCCTCTAAAAGTCTGCTCACCTCTTCTTGCTTAGCAAACGGCAACCGCCTAGGATGTTGCTTGATGGGAGAATGCCTGCCTGTGTCTATTCTATGTTGCGTTAAGCTCGTATGGCCAAAGTCACCCGAAGTACGCGAGAAGAGGTCTTCAAATTCTGCTATTACTTTCTCCGCAGCGCTTCTCTGTTCTGCCATTAACTTCACGTCTTGTAATAATTCCTTCGTCAGGCACTCGGAAGATTTAGCTGTCGTTTGGCTGATATTCTTATTAATGCAGGTAACAGGAGTGCATGTCGCCAACACTTCATTTTTCTTTATCATCTTCGACTTGTAGTCACATTTGCTACTCTAACTGGTACTCTTCTGTTCTCGACAAGCTACTCTTCTGTTCTCGACATTTGCTACTCTTCTGTTCTCGACAAGTCCACAAGTGTTGCTCCCACAAGTACTCCTCTGACGGAATTACTATTGTTTGGGTGTTCGATTAATCCAAAACAGAATTTATTGCTTTCTTTTACTGTTCCTGAAATTATTGAATCAGTTCTGGGAGGTAGAGTGATATCAGTCTGGGTTATTATTTTCTGAACAGGTAAAACAGTTTCATTTTTAATATCGATCGCAGCTATTTCTTCTGAGTCTGAACGAAGCTCATTATTCTTAAAGTCCGAATTAAATTTGTGTGATTTTAAAAAGTCCAGTCCGAGAATAAAAGAGTCCGTAATATTGGTGACATATATCACATGGTCCTATCTGGCATTTCCAAAAGTGATTTCTAATGTTGCTTTTCCGCCCACTTCGATCTTGTCACCTGTCATAGTCTGGAGGGTCAGCGAGGGCGGAGTCCACATAGTCTTCAAATTTAATTTCTTAGCGAGACCAGTCCTTATGATGGTTACATTAGCTCCAGTATCAATAACCATGTGGCATGGAGAATTATTTACGTATCCGAGTACAAATAGTCCATTACTGCCGCCATTCACTGAGGAAATCTGCAAGACTTTCAAAAGAGGCTTTTGAATATCCCTCAGCCTCTGTTCCTGAAAGTCGTCTCTTTTCCGTCTTCCCTCATGGACTTCTCTGGTGCATTGATAACTGCAATCTTTACGACGAGAGTTCTTTTGTGCGTCACAGTATTTTCGCAAATGCCCCTTGCTGTTGCGCCTCCAACATTTCACTTTTCTTGACTCTGACTGTTCTTGTCGTTCTACCAGATTTTCTAGGGTCTTTAATTTATTCACTAATCTCTCCATTTCTCTATCCGTAGGCTCCTGGAATGACACAGCTCTAACATTATGCCGCTCTTTTCTTATGGCCAGCTGTGCTGCTTCCAACTTCACAGCGGATACGAGATCTTTATTATCCGCTAAGATCAACGCTTTCTGAATTTCAGAGTCCTTGGACGCCTTCAAAAAAATGTTGCACTGCAACTTCTTCTCGAACGTTATGAGGATAACTGCCATAGGCTAGATGACACAGCCTATCTATATCCGAAGCCAGCTCTTGAAGGGTCTCGCCAGGTCTTTGCATCTTTGACTTGAATTCTACTGTACTCTTTCTGGCACTTCTCTCCGAATTTCAGCTCCAAAGCACTTGCAAGGGCGTCAAAATCTCCTACTTTTTGTCGCTCCGATAGTTTGTAGTACGTTAATTGCGTCTCCGCTAAGAGAAGCGGCCAGTTGGTTCGCTTTCTCCGAATCGTCCCAGCCACTCGCTTTGGCGACAATTGAAAATTGGGTCTTGTATGCTTTCCAAGAAGTCTTTCCGTCGTAAGGCGTTAGTTTTACTGCTGGGCGGCGTGGCAATAGTCTGATGTTTTCAGGCATCTTTCCCAGCTTTACTAAACTGTCCAGTTTTTCTTCTAACTTGCTCTCGATCGTTTCCTCGATTCTTTCCTCGTATTTCACTTGACTTTCTTCTAGGAGCCACATTCTCTTCTCCATTTCCTCTTGGCCTTGCTTAATTTCTTCTAAATTTTCTTTGGTTTTCTCTATTTTCTCCTCAAATTTTTCTTGATTTTTCTCTATTTTCTCCAACCCTGTTTTCATCTCTTCTTCTCCGGCTTCAATTTTCTTCTCTAAATCGGCTTGTCCGGATTTCATCTGTTCCAATCCGGTTTCTAATTTCTTTTCCAAATCGGCTTGTCCGGATTCAATTTTCTTCTCTAAATCGGCTGTCATCTGTTCTTGTCCGGATTTCATCTCTTTTTTTATCTCATCTTGTCCGGCTTCAATTTTTTTCTCTAAGTCGGCTTGTCCGGATTTCATCTCTTTCATTATATCACTCTTCATCTCCTTTATCAGTTTTCTAAGGTCCTCCCTTTTTCTGGTCCACACCATGCACTGGAGAATTAAAGTCTTTCTTTAGAATCCCGATTCTGACACCAAATGTTGCAGAACTACTCTGCTTGTTTCCGGGGTTCGTCGTTCTAAAGTCCATTTGGTGTAGAAAGTTCTAGTAAAAAGTCCACTGGTCAGGATGGAAAACAACTTTATTGCTTCTAGAACTTCGTAGAACAATCAGCTGTACACAATTCACAAGCACAATCTAACAGTAACGTGCTTTTAACAGTCCGCTAAGATCAGAAGCTTTCACAAATGCTGTAATTCTCACATAAAATAAAACACATCCACAGGTAAAACTTCAGTGGAAATATTCGAGGGACAACACTAGCAGTCTCTCAAGTCTCAGCAGTGAAAAATTTACACACAGCCCTTAAACTCAAAGCTTCAAAAACGCAGGCGGGAACACCGCTGGATCGCTCTGAACGGGAGCTACTCTACTCTGCGGATGTTCCACTCTCACTGAACTGGGGCTTCTAATGCGCTACTATTTATAGCCGAGGCAGAAGGTACAAGAAGCCTCCAGAAAAGTCTATTTCTTGAAGATTCTACATAAAGCGGGAATTTTGATTACGTCATAGAAGAGAAATGTTAGGTTATTATGTGTTTTTAATGCAGGAAAACGAACTTTCAGGCTCCATAGGGAAAATCATGCCAAATGACCAAAATGTCGCCAAGCTTGGCGAATTTTTGTGAAATATCGCCAAATTTGGCGCCAAAAATTAGTCACCAAAAGTGAAGAGATCAAGGCCTTTTGACCAATATTTCTCGAGATTTCTAAAAACCCCCACAGGGGAAACTGAAACCTCCGTATCTCTGGGTCTAGTTGGCCGATTTTGATGCAACAAAAAGCAAAATTTAACTATTTGAAGCGAAGAATACGAATTTTCAACTATTTAAAGTCCCAGAACAGCGGTTGCCCCGAAAATTCGTAACAGTAGCAATGCTACCACGAGATCCTTTGTAAACCAAGATAATCTAATAGCCAATAATAGAGAATCTTCATGTGTCCCGTCAGATATCCCTGGAACATCATCAATTACCCGGAGAGAATGTCCTGGCAGATGCTTTTCTCAAAAGGTAGACTTATTTGCAGGATACTATCTTCGAGGGTAAAATGTAAAAATAAATTAATAACGAGTTTTTTGGGGATTAAATTATTTGTAATTATTAATTTTTTAATTAAAGTATCGTGTGCATGTGAAATCAGAGCAGGATTGAAATGTTTTATACTCAAAAGAAAAATAGCATTTGGAAATTTTCCGAAACTAAAATGTGCAACTTTTTAATTTGGCGAAAAATAAAATGGTTGATGGTCGAGTTTGAGGATCGTCTACTGCTTCGATTATGAATACACCTGAATAAGTGTTTGAGAAAATTTTGCTCAGTTGGAATTGTGCATTTTTTTGCGTAGCTTTTTCACATCTATTTCTAATGTATTAAATACAGAAAAAGGATGTCAGAAATATCAATTTTAATTTTATTTAATCACTCTCATGAATAATGATATACTTTCCAACTTAATTTAATAAGGAAAGAAATAGGGAAGACCCATGTGTTATAATACGCTTTTAATATATAGCACTTTAGTGCTTTTTTAAAATCTGAAAGTGTTTCATATTTTTTTTTTTCGTGTCCGTTTTTTGATAAAGGCCGATATATCCAGAAGCTCTTCATAATTTTAATATAGGATGAAAATAATTTATACCTTTTTGTAGTTTTTTATCATTAAACCCCATCTTATTTTTGTAACCAGGGGCGGCCCGACACGATAAGCATCGCATCGGGCGCCGGCTTCGAAGGGCGCCATTTCGAACTCAAAAACTAAGTAGAGCATAAAAGGGGACGTGTGATGCAGTTAATCACATATTTATAATTAATTTTCTTACAGTTAATTCACACATTTATAATTACTACTGTTTTCCCTTCACCTATTCTAAATTTAATACTCTTTGCCATTTTTAAATCTCCCATTTATCTATAATGCTATTTAACTTTTTCTTAAATTATTTGCAATCAGTTTGTTGGTGCATTTCGTCTGAGAATTCATTTAGTTTTCTTCATTCCCACGGGGGTTTTAATAATTTTGCATAGGTTACATTTTATCTCTATTGATCCCCCCTGTGGCGTGTCACATTTAAATTTTAGCATACGCATGTAAGGCCCAACGTTTCTTTTCATTTTTACAATCTGGCGATTTATTTGGCGACAGTTCCCTTTTAGCGCTCTGCTCTATCGCCAGGTTGGCTTTGGGTTCTCAGACCTTTTCCACACACACTTCACGCTTTGGTCTCTGCCCTGTAATGCCACGTTTCATGTCGCTATTTTGCCAGCCAGCGCACTAACCGTATATAATATGTAATTATTGATAATGTCAATAAAATATAGTACAACTCTCTATCGGCATGGAGTTCCGGGTTATTGCTTGCTTCCACTATACCTCAAAATAGAATAAAGTAACGACTTTCTCCAGTGTAAAATGTCTCCCATCGGAATCTACATGACAGGGCGTCTTTTTTATATAAGCAGGGGGCGAGACTTACCGTAGGGCCGCTCCTGTTTGTAACCATCTTAATTTTAAATTCCATTCAGAATCTGAGAGATTTCAGTGCCAAGAAAGCCGGCGAGGAATAGGATTCTCTCCGAACAAGATTTATTAAAATGGTGAACCAACTGGTCGCCGGAGGTGGCTAGTATTTAGATAAAAGTGGTTTCCCGGAATGGTTACAGAGTGAGTATGGGATCAGCCTAACTATATAGTAGGATTTATAATACTGCGGTCTATACTAAATCAATTGCAACAAATCTTGGTGCATTAATAGGTAGATTTTGGTTGCGCAAATTTTTTTTAATATTAAATAAGTTTGCCACAATCTTAAGAGTACTTCGGTGATTGAAGAATTAAACAACTCTAAACTTCTTTCAGTTGCTGACCTTTTATTGATATTAAAATGTTGTTCTGTAATATTTACACTCGGGAGCATGTTCAATGTTTTCAGCAGAATAAATCTCATTTAACCCCGAGATAACGTAAAGCGTCGCTTTGTGAGAAAGTGAACCAAATAATTTTTCGTAAAAATACTTTTAAGAAAGACAAGACGGATTGCAAGAGAACGGAGAGTTTTCAATTGCTTGCATTACTTGTCTTCTGGTGTTTAATTAAATCAGGTGAGCTCGCATAAAAGTTTCGTCCCTGATTTAATAAGCTGAACTCATCGAGTTATTTTGGTAGAGTGGACGATTTCTTTGTAAAATTCATTAGTTCTAAGTTTCCTCGAAATTGAGAGTACTGACTTAGAGTGCAAGTACAGCTTTACAATTTCAGAGTAATAAGGGACACTTTCTGAACAGATTAAAACTTAACCTGCATTAAACCGCTAACCTGAGATTGTCTGTAAGTAAATAAAAACATACAATAATTTAATGGAAAATGCTCGTGCCTTTAGTTTTTGTGTTTATTTGTACAGTGTTTCCTTTTTCTTTTCATTTTTAAAGATGAGAATACAGGTTTCAACATGCTACAAATGTGGATCAAATGTGGTAGTATTATGTGTATTGTGCTAAGGCAAACCAGCACGAGGGTTGTCTGCCTAGGAGTAGAGATGCCTTGGACTTTTAAAGAGGCTTTAACCAGTATTCGCATTACATATTTAAAAAATTGTCTAAAACTCCAAACCATCAGATCGACAGCCTCGTGGTTAGCCATATAACCCTAGATTTTCACACTTCAGTCATCCACCATGTTCAGTATCTCATTTACTCGGCGTGGGGGGACGGATTAACGTGGATCATCTTATTAAAATACCAGGTTTTCAAAATTATTCAAGTTTAAGAGTTAAAAATATTAGTGGCATATTAAATTTTATTTGCTTTGATTTTATTATTATTACACACACACACACACACACACATACATATATATATATACATATATATGTAACATTACAAGTCAAAAGCCTATGAAAATCCCATATTTCTGGAACTACGCAGTTTAATTCAGTTGGAACAAAGAAATCCGCGTTCAAAAACTGCAATTAATACACGGTCCCTTGCAATTCCTTTGTAACTTTATAGACGGTCCCGGCAGCCAGCCACATAGGCGTCTTAAAAGTTATAACAAACCCTGGGAAAACCGCTGCCCAGTTTTAGCTTTTGGCCAATGGTTGCAACGCGTTCGAGGTCATGTGACATGGCGTCCAGAGATTTTATAAGGACCTGCGACAGATCAGGAGCAGATTTTTGTGTGACTGCAACTGCCTAACAAAGATGTATGGAATAATCAAATAAAATCATGTAATCGTAGTTTGACTTCGTCTCCTTCCTTCCATCCACCGGCGCGGCCGGCCGGGGCGGGGGGACTCTAAACCAGAGTCCTTCCCTAGTCGCGCCGCATCGCCTGCTCTGCCTGTCAACGCCTCGCCTAGTACTCCACGCCGAGAATGCGCCTCAACAGTCTCGACTTATCCGGACCACGACTATACATAACTATCCCGTAGCGCCAAAATGCTACACACACACACACACACACACACATATATATATATATACAGGATGTGTCACAATTTCCTCCCGGGTTTGGATGGCAAATATTTGTTGACTTTATTGGAGAAAGAAATGTTACAATGTTGAGACGAGTTTTATTTCACAAAAGTCCAATATGTGAACCTTTAGTGACAGCTTTCTGCCCACACTCGCTCACTCGTTTTAACATGGTAACAAATGGAGTTGTGATGCTTTGGCGTAAATTTCGTCTTTGGCACAAACACACGATCCTTTATGTAACCGCATAAAAAAAAAATCGCTTGGAATGAGGTCCGGAGAACAAGGTGGCCACGGAAAAAGGTGATTGCCGTCGGCGGAACCTCGTCCAATCCAACGACGAGGAAGCCCGTTATTTGTGAAACAAAACTCGCAATGTTATTTTCTTGGAGAAGACTTTACTAGAGGAAAAAACATTGCAATTTTTGTCTTTCTTGAAGAACAAACTAACTGCCCTCCCCCCACCTCCGATAAAATTGCGTTAATCCTTCTCTGTCACTAAAGGTATATTGGGCTTTTGTGAAATTTAAACTTATATCATTTATTTCTCCAATAAAGTCTACTTTGTTGCTATATTGGTAATATATATATATGTTTTATAAGCCTTCCAAACCCGGGAGGGAATTGTGACACACCCTGTATATTGGTCAATAAATATTGCTGATGATAAAATTTTCCGCATGAATCTATATAATTTATTTTAGGTATGTGCCATTGCTTTAAAGTCTTTATTTTTCAAATTTCTAAACAAATTCTGATTTTCAATTAATTCTTAGTAAAAACTGGGAGAGATCAGAGGACTTAGTCCCTAGGAGAAAGTCACTTTTCTCTATGTCACAAAACACACGGTCATTGTTTAAAAGCATTAAAAAAAAGCTGTTTTACTTACAGCTCTAAATTTCTACAGGTGTCATAGGTTATGGCCTTCCAAATATTTACAGTGATTTTAGTAATCTGTTAGAAATAAGCTTTACTTTTTATAAATGCATATGCGTTAAACCTATTACAAAAATGTAATCATTTTATGTATTATTTCTATCAGCTGAATAATACATAGAAGGAATTTTTTGCGTTATGTCACTTTACATGCGAGAAAGCATTATGGTGTAAAATTATTTGTTTACTAGCCGAAGTACCCGTCGTTGACGGGTAACTACTGAATGCGAATTTCCAGAAAGCAAGAACTTTCGTCAGCATTGTAGGAGTACACAGAATGGATGTGGTATGTTGCCAAAGTAAAGAAAGCGAGGTTATAATTTTTATGTATTGTTAAAATATTACAGGTTAGAGAGTAACTAAGTAATATCATTTCATTCCCTTTAGTCGTAATTATGTGATGCGCGAACGAATATTGTCGCATATTGAAATAATTTTCGCAAAATCTCAAAATCTAATCAACATTTTTGAAAAATTGGAAGCCTCGAATTTAAGTTGAGTGACAACCTATCATGTAACCAAATTTCGTTTCATTCCCTGCAGTCTTTATTTCGTGATGCTGGAACAAAAATTTCAGCATTTTAAAACGATTTTCACAAAATCTCAAAATGTAATCAAAATATTTTAAAAATTCTCAACACCTATAAATTAAGATTAGCAACTACCTATCATATCACCAAATTTCGTATTATTCGTTACTACGCGATGCTTGAAGAAATATAACCGCATTTGGGAGAATTTTCACAAAATCTCAAAATCTAATAAAAATGTTTAAAAATTGGACACCTATAATTTATGTTGAGCAACAACCTATCATGTGACCAAATTTCATATCATTCGCTTTAATCGTTATTACGTAATGCGTGATCAAAAATTCACTCAGTTTGAAACGATTTTCGCAAAATCCCAAAATCTGATCGATTTTTTTTTTTAGATGCTTATAGTTTAAGGTGACCACCTATCATTTCTCCAAATACCATTTTTTTCACCTTTGCAGTTATTACGTGATGCGCGAACACAAATTTACGCAGTTTGAAACAATTTTCGCAAAATCTCAAAATCTAATCAAGATTTTTAAAAAATTCGACGACAATGTTTTAAGTTGAGTGACCACTTATCATGATACCAAATTTCATTTCATTCACTTCAGTCATTTTTACGTGATGCTCGAACACAATTTTAAAGAGTTTCGAACGATTTTCGCAAAATCTGAAAATCTAATCAAGATTTTTTTAAAAATACGCTGCCTAATGTTTAAGATGAGTGACCACCAATGATGATACCAAATTTCATTTCAATCGCTTCAGCAGTTAGCGCATGTGATGCTCGAACACAAATTTACGCAGTTTGAAAGGATTTTCACAAAATCTAATCAAGATTTTTTTTTTTAATTCGACGCATATGTTTTAAGTTGAGTGACCACCAATTATATGATACCAAATTTCATTTCAATCGCTTCAGTCGTTTTTACGTGATGCTTAAACAAAAAAGCGTCACGGACAGAACGACAGACAGACAAACTTTTTTTTGAGGGTCGCATCAGATTCCCGGGTGCTTGAAACGGATAGAAATCGCAAAATTTTTGAATTCCAAGAAATGTACAGACAAAAGTCTAATTTTATTTATATAGATTACTATTTAACAACTTCGTAAAGTAAATGTTAGAGAATATATTTATTTTTATATTAAACTAATCAAATCAATGCTTATTTCATTAGTCATGGAATTCCTTCCACTAAATTGTACTTTGCTAGCAAAAAATCAAAAACAGTAACCCTTCCCACATAAACATTACACACATACAATTGCTAATACCATCAAGTACAGTAAAAGTCTTTTATAAAAACATTGCCAAAGTTTAATTAAACTTTTATGTGCTTCTGCGACCAAACGCAGTGCTTTAAGTTATTTTTAGGAAGTATTAATGCTGATATGATCTACTTCAGCATATCATAAATCATTGCTTAAATTTCTGTGCGAATTTCTAAAGATAAATAATAAGTATTAAAGGCTTAGTAAGATATTTGCAGTGCTTATAGGTCTAGCAGGTACTGCAGAAAACTTCTCCATGTTTATTCACTTTTGGGAATTTCGCCGTAATTAAGTTATCTTTTTTCCTTTATAAAGCTACTTTATCATTCTGAATGGCGCTTAATTTGGTAGCTCAGATAAACTTATTATTTTCTATGTAGATTAAGTCAAAGCTTTTGACACACAAAGCTTAAGTTATTATCTTAATAGATGTATCTTAAAGAATTCCAAACTAATTACTAAGTTATCTTTTCAACCTTTCTGGAATTCTAAGTGTTGATTATCGGGCTTAAGTAACAACTTGTACAGATGCGGAAAAAAAAGTACCACTTATACTTTTTTTCGGCTGTCGTTCGTCGTACAGCAAAGTTACAGATACCAATTGTTTACGATTGATGTATACTTTAATTTGCTATGCATAAAAATTACATAAGGGGCCATCTACATATTAATATTCGCACCACCTTTTTTTTTTCCAATAGCAACCTCTAGATTTCACTTCATATTTCAAAACTATCATATTTCAAAAATTTAGCTCATTTTAACACCGAATACCAATTTTTAATGAATTTGAACTGAAAATGAGTGAGTTATGAGCACCCAAAATCCCCTTCCCCTATGTTAAAATATTTTTTCATACTTTAATTCATATCTCATATAATATTTATAATAAGAAGCTGACTTTTATTCGTACTATTATAACTAAACGACCCAAAAACATAATTTATTATTATTATAGTTTTAAATAAAAATATTAATATTAATTATGATTTATTAAATTAATATTAAAAAAAATTATGAATAGCAACCTAGCCAAATTTTTATGGATATAGATACAAAAAGTGATTTTACATTGCTGTGCAAAATTACAAATTTTTACGTTCAGTTGTTTAATTTATATTAAATAAAATGTGTTATTTTCTTGAGTTAAGGGACCATATATAAATTTATTAAGTGACAATTTTTTGAAAATTGAGTAAAATAAACGTAAATTAGATTTATTTTGTGCGAAAACAGTAAAAGATAGCGGTATTTTAAAAATATCAAATTTTGTAACAAATAAATTAGAGGTTTTATAAATTTTTATGGTGATTCTATAAAGTGTCTATAGTTGCGTCCGCTACTATATCCCGCCGAATAAAATGTTTTCCATGTATAGAATTAGATGCAGCAGATGTATGTCTTCCAATACAACGTCCTATTTCTGAAAAACTAACAATTTCACATTTTTTAATATTGGAAACATCAGGTCTTTCCACTTCCCCATACTGAAACATTCAAAGTCACGTTTTTCTGTCTAAATTTTCATCTGACTATAAATTAAAATACCGCCAAAAGACTTATAAGAATATTGCACATTGCAGACGATAATTTTAAATGAAGAATGTGAAATAACAATCACAGTGACAATATTGGGTCGGCAAAAAAGTAATTGCGAATTTTTTAAGTGAAATTCAAACAAATAAATTTTCAATCATGAAACCATTCTTCAAGTTCAACCGTAGCTGAGTAACATTCATGATTTAGTCAGAAGAGCAGCGAACAGAGCCTCTCACTCCTGGCTAGTGGCGCACAGAGGATTTTCTCTTGGAGGGGGTCCAGCCCGTGACACCGACCAACACGACTGATCTTGTGGGGGGGGGGGGGGGAGGGGGCAGATGGTGAAAAGCACGTGGGCAGCCAAATTTAAGGGTGCGAATTAGAAAAATTTAAACCATAAGCTTTTTAAAAAAGGATTGCCTATTTTAATTTGCCCGTGGGCGGACGGCGATCAATAAACGATTCTGCCAACCACTGGAAAAAATGCGAAACAAAATGTTTTATCGTGACAATTTGTTTATAGACTGTTCCGCTCTTCAATTTTCTTGTATGGTTTTCAATTGATTTTTATTAATTTTTCTTAACTGGTAAAAACAAGAATTTGGTGGTAACGTGTAACATAGAACGTGTGTTAAAATGTCAAGAATTACATGATGATTTGACGAAGTAAAGTTGATATCTCTTATGGGAGGGGTCCAGACCCCCTGGACCCCTCTCTTGTGTACGCCAATGCTCCTTGCAACATTTCACCTGTCTAAGAGAACCTTCAAGAGAAATACTCAATAACAATTTCAAAATTAGAAAGTTTTTCAAAATCGTGAGTAGTCGTTTTGCATTTTTCCTTTAAATCATGTGTACGAACCAAAGAAGTTATGGACTCACGAGTCATTTGAACCACTGACTAATATTCTAAATTCTACGACTGATATTCTTAGTACAAGAAACTTTAAGACTACAAACAGCATTTTCCGTGAAAATAATATTTATTTCTTTTAACTCTCGCGAGCGAAATTAATGAAAGGCGAAAAGTTCGGAACCTACAAATAGTGTTTCTCAATTTGCAGAAAGTCCCTTAAAATCGCGCAAAAAATAAGTCGCAATATCTCTGGAAATTATCGTCTAAAATTGGTGAAAATTCATATTTAGGGTAATTTGAAGGTTTTCTTTCGTTTAATAAAGTCAAAATGCAGTGTTGCTATTGAGGAAAACGAAGTTGATGCAGAATTAAATATGAAGTCAGCCCCGTACGCAAATTAAATTTATAGTAAATTAAAGTATGCGTTATTTGCAAACGAATGGTATATATAACTTTGTTGTACGACGAACGACGGCGAAATAAAGAGTAAGTGGGACTTTTTTTTCCGCAGCTGTACATATATTGTCTATTTCATAAAAGATATAATGTAAAATACGTAAAATCTTAGTAAAATAAAATGAAGTCAAACAATTTCTAATTTCTTCTTCATTACCATAAATATATATTTATAGGTACACTTCTAAAGGATATTACAATTAAAAGATATTGAGATTATGGGTGGATCTTGCGGCTGGGGAATTGTTTAAGTGATTGATATTCAGGGTGTCCAGTGCTAACGGTGCCAAATGGCTATTTCCTAAACCGTTAGTCAGAGACACATAGTTCCCATTGCAAAAATGCTC